>LNAC01000772.1:674400-691836 GCA_002007465.1 Ailurus styani
ACTGCTATTCAACATAGTACTAGAAGTCCTAGCCTCAGCAATCAGACAACAAAAAGAAATAAAAGGCATCCAAATCAGCAAAGAAGAAGTCAAACTCTCCCTCTTTGCAGATGATATGATACTTTATGTGGAAAACCCAAAGGACTCCACTCCAAAACTGCTAGATCTCATACAGAAATTCAGTCAAGTATCAGGATATAAAATCAATGCAGAGAAATCAGTTGCATTTCTATAGACCAACACCAAAACAGAAGAAAGAGATATTAAAGAGTTAATCTCATTTACAATTGCACCCAAAACCGTCAGATACCTAGGAATAAACCTAACCAGAGAGGCAAAGAATCTGTACTCAGAAAACTATAAAGCACTCATGAAAGAAATTGAGGAAGACACAAAGAAGTGGAAAAACATTCCATGCTTGTGGATTGGAAAAACAAATATTGTGAAAATGTCTATGCTACCTAGAGCAATCTACACATTTAATGCAATCCCCATCAAAATACCAGCAATTTATTTCAAAGAAAGGAAATAAACACTCCTAAAATATATATGTACCGAGAAAAGACCCCAAATAGCCAACGGAATGTTGAAAAAGAAAACCGAAGTTGGTGCATCACAATTCCAGACTTCAAGCTCTATTTCAAAGCTGTCATCATCAAGACAGTATGGTACTGTCACAAACAAAGACTCATAGGTCAGTGGAACACAATAGAGAGCCCAGAAATGAACCCTCAACTCTCCGGTCAACTAATCTTTGAAAAAGCATGAAAGAATGTCCAATGGAAAACAGACAGTCTCTTCAACAAATAGTGTTGGGAAAACTGGACAGCCACATGCAGAAAAATAAATTTGGATCATTGCCTTACTCAACACACAAAAATAGACTCAAATGGATGAAGGATCAATGTGAGAAAGGAATCCATGACAATCCTCGAGGAAAACACAGGCAGCAATCTCTTCAACCTCAGCCACGGCAACTTCTTCCTAGGAACATCACCAAAGGCAAGGGAGGAAAGGGCAAACATGAAGTATTGGGACTTCATCAAGATTGAAAGCTTTTGCACAGCCAAGGACACAGTCAACAAAACCAAAAGACAACTGACAGAGTGGGAGAAGATATTTGCAAATGACATATCAGATAAAGAGCTTGTATCCAAAATCTATAAAGAACCTTTCAAACTCAACACCCATAGAACAAATAGCCCAGCCAAGAAATGGGCAGAAGACATGAACAGACATTTCTCCAAAGAAGACATCCAAATGGCCAACAGACACATGAGAAAGTGCTCAACATCACTCGGCATCAGAGAAATACAAATNATACAAATCAAACCACAGTGAGATGCCACTTCACACCAGCCAGCATGGCTAAAATCAACAAGTCAGGAAATGACAGATGTTGGCGAGGATGCGGAGAAAAAGGAACCCTCCTACACTGTTGGTGTAAATGGAAGCTGGTGCAGCCACTCTGGAAAACAGTATGGAGATTCCTCAAAAAGTTGAAANTAATAGAGCTACCCTATGACCCAGCAATCACACAATGGGTATTTACCCTAAAGATACAAAGGTAGTGATCCTCAGGGACATATGCACCGGAATGTTTATAGCAGCAATGTCCACAATAGCCAAACTATGGAAAAAACCTACATGTTCATCAACACAGAGTAGATAAAGAAGAGGTGGTATATATATACAATGGAATTCCATGCAGCCATCAAAAGAAACAAAACCTCTCCATTTTTAACGACGTGGATGGAACTAGAGATTATTATGCAAAGCAAAATATGTCAAGCAGAGAAAGATAATTATCATATGATCTCTCTGATATGAGGAACTTGAGGGGTAGGGCGGGGGGTCATGTTGTATAGGGAGGGAGAAAATGAAACAAATGAAACAAGATGGGATCTGGAATGAGACAAACCATTAGGGACTCTTAATCTCATGAAACAAACTGAGGGTTACTGGAAGGTGGGAGGGTAGGGATAGGGTGGATGGATTATGGACATTGGGGAGGGTTTGTGCTATGGTGAATGCTGTGAAAGATGTAAGCCTGATGATTCACAGACCTGTACCCCTTGGGCAAANACTAAACAAACAAAAACCAACCAAAGAAACAAACAAAAAACTAAAACATAAACATATTCTCTAAAAAAACATACACACATATCTTGTGATATGTTATAAATATGTGATATCATACCTTGGGATAACAACTTAGAGTCTACTCTTAACAATTTTCATATATACCGTATGGTAGTGTTAACTAGAATCACCATGTTGTACATTGCATCCCCAGTACTTATTTATCTTTTATTTTATTTTATTTTATTTTTAAGATTTTATTTATTTATTTGACACAAAGAGAGATCAGATCACAAGTAGGCAGAGAGGCAGGCAGAGAGAGAGGAGTAAGCAGGCTCCCTCCCCGCTGAGCAGAGAGCCCGATGCGGGCCTCGATCCCAGGACGCTGAGATCATGTCCTGAGCCAAAGGCAGAGGCTTTAACCCACTGAGCTACCCAGGCGCCCCTTATTTATCTTTTAAATGAATGTTTCTACCTTTGACTACCTTCATCCAATACTTATTTTTGAGTGATATACTTATTTTCCTCTCTATTATATTTCTGAGATTAACTCGTATTCATCATGCCAGGACTCACTATTAATCTATGACCTCTTTAGATAAATTCCTAATTTTGAGATTAGTTCTTGAGTTTGAATGAGAATTATGAATTGGGTGCACAGGCTACACTGGGCCAGTCTGTGGTCACTGTGTTCACTGAAGTTGGAGGCAGCCCCATTTCCTCTCGGTCTTCTTGTTCAGCTTCTGCAGTCCCAGTATCCCTAGGCCTTTGGAGTCCTTCGTTCCATCTTGTCATGAACCCACCCCCATCACCATCCTCACCCACCAAGTCAGCGAAATATGCTGTATGATCCTCTTAGAGAAAGTGGGCTACAAAACCAGCCACCTGTCAACCTGGTCCATGCTTTTCACTTCATTCCAGGTTTCTGAAACTTTTTTATTTTCTTGTCCACTCATTTAAAAAATATTTTAAAACTGTTCCACCATTTTCAAATGTTTCAGCAGGAGGAGTTCTCAGAGTGTTAAGTTCACCATAGTGTCACAAAAAGAAGTTAAACAGTTCTAGATATTTGCTTAATTTTAAAAAGTTAAGTAAATATATTCAAGAAATTTTAGGAAACAGAAAAATAGGGAGAAGAAATAAAAATAAAAAATGACCCAGCACCAAAAAGAATGCTGTTATCATGTCTGTATATACTCTTCTATGCTCTTCCCTCTGCATGTACAGGTTTTTAAACAAAACTTGTGCTTAAAACTTTTGACATATAACTTTCTATACCTTTTTGATTCATGTACAGATTTTTAGACAAAAAATGTAGAACTATAATCTTCCTATGCTTTTGGCCTTATTTTTATGCTCAACAATATCTTATGACCATTTCCTTAATTACTTAATATCATCCTGTAAAATAATTGCCCCCATGGTACTGTCTTCTTTGCTATTCCCTGAATAGACTGGCATGCCCTTCCTTAGACTTTCATGCTTGCTCTCTCTCTCCTTGACCCCTTTAGCCCAGATGCCTGTCTAACTCAGTACTCCAAGGGCACCCCCTTAGAAAGGCTTTCTCATGCAGGGGAAAATGCCATGTCCTAGCCACACCCACACATCTTCCTCTCCTCTGTTTCCTGCAGCAGGGACCACCAGCTGACCTCCTACTGTATTTCTGGGATTGTATTTATTTCCAGTGGAGGACAATGACTTGCCCCATTTTGTCTTCTGTTGGGTCTTCAACACCTAGAACTGTGCATGGCATATAGGAGGCCCTAACTGTTTTGCCTTGTGATTTAACTGCTCATATACAAGCACGTCTACAGGGAAAAGGGTACCACTGAAAAGTGAACTTTTACTCATTTCTTAAAATTAAGGATCTAGACACTCCAACTGCAATCAAAGAATGCAGAGAGTTCATCACCCCCTTCAGACCCCTCAATGTTCTTCCTCTTTCCCCATAAGCTCCTCCTGATCCAACAAATTTGTCACCCCTATTCCACATCTAAATAAGGCTATAGCCTAGAAAAAGATAGTCTTCTACTAAAATAAAATAAAATAAATTCTCCAACACCCTGCTTTATCAATATTCATTTGGGTTATTTGCTTCTGAAATATGCCCTTTTATGTTTTTCCAAAAATATATCCTTTGCCTAAGATTTTTCCAAAAATATATCCTTTGCCTAAGATGGTAATGAGTGTCTAAATTTCTTTTGTTTTTCTATATTTGTTTGTTCTTTGTTATTATCTTTGCCCATTTTCCTAAAGTAGCATTTCTCCTTTTTTAAAATAATTTTAAAAAATTTATTGATTTATTAGAGAGAGAGAGAGAGAGAGAGCACAAGCTGGGGGAGGAACAGAGGGAGAGGGACAAGCAGACTCAAGGCTTGATCCTATGACCCAGAGATCATGACCTGAGTTGAAACCAAGAGTTGGTGGCTTAACCAACTGAACCACCCAAGCACCCCATCCACTTTTTTAGAAATTGATTTTTATGCCTCTTTATAAATTTATAAATACTTTTCTCCAGCTTTTAAATTACCTTTAATTTCTTTGATGGGATTTCCTGGGGTATTTTACTTTTTACTTTTTTTTTTATCCTGTTTGATCTAGAAAGGTCTTTCTCATATGAGAACACCTAAACCTTAGTCTATGTTTTCTTCTCTTTAATCATTTCTAAATTTTTAATTATAAAATAGTTCAGAAAAGTTGAGGGAGTAAATGTAAAACATTTATGTACATGCTAGTTGCTGACAACAGATAACTTATGTTATTTGCTTTAGATTATCCTTTTTTAAAAAATGAAACATTAAAAATATAGTTTAGCCCCATCAGTCTCCCTGGCTTTGTTCATAGAAGTTACCACCACATTAAATTTGGTGAGTCCCAGCAGTGATAAATATGCCTGTTTCAGTTTGTCAAAAACTAACTGAAGACTCAGAGGAAGCACACGATAGAAAACATCTATTGCCTTTTCAGGCCCTCTAAGAGATGTTGAAGATACACCTTTTGACAATAAATAAATAAATAAATCATAAAAAAAAATATTGGTGAGTCTCCTTCGGCATGCATGTCTTTTTTTGTACTTTGTACAGAAGAGCAAAAGTACTCAGTTTGTATTTGTTCATAAAGTATATATACTATTCATTTATATGTGTAGATATTTGCATAAGAATTATGATTCTTTATTATTCAATTACAAAAAAGAAGGAATTTCTGACAACATGGGTTACTTTGAGGACAGTATGATATGTGAGATAAGCAGACAGAGAGAAAGAAAATACCATATGATCTCACTTACATATGGACTCTAAACAAAACCCAGGCCGAAAACCTCATAGAAAAATGTTATCAGAGGTGGTTGTGGGGTATGGGGGAATTGGAAAAAGATGGTCAAAAGATACAAACTTTTGGTTATAAGATAAATAGTACTTATAACGTACAACATGATGACTATAGTTAACACTTATGATACATAGGAAAGTTGCTAAGAGAGTAAATCTTAAGAGTTCTCATCACAAGAAAAAAATATATTTTTCCTTTTTCTTTGTATCTATGTGAGATGATGGATATTAACTTATTGTGGTATTCATTTCATAATATATGTAAGTCACAATGCTGTACACTTTAAACTTATTCAGCGCTATATGTCAATATTTCAATAAAGCTGAAAAAAAGAATTATGTTTCTTACCTAACCTCATTTTATTCACTTAATATCTGTAGAGATTTCTTAGAATTCATAGATGTAGATCTCACTCATTAATTTATAACCAAGGTATAGGCTATTTGTTCTCTTGTTGGGGAGTGTTTAGATTGGTTCCATTTTTGTTATTTGAAACAATGATGTCATGAATATCCTTGCACATGTTTCCTGTTGTGCACCTGCTCCTGTTCCTAAGGAGTGCTGTCTTAGCAGCGCAACCATTAGACAGATGGCTACATACTTCAACCCTAGTGTGAACACTCTGAAGTCTCCAGGATGATGCACACTCCCACCAGTCAGATGTACAAATGCCAGTATTTCAGTGTTCTTGCCAACTCTTGTGTCATCAGATTTTATGGTGGAAAGATTTTCCAGAAAATCCTATGTTGACTCTAGTTGTTTAACTTATTTTTCATATACTTTCAAGTTGACTTAGAATTTGTTAACAAAACACTATCTCTAAGAGCTACGTAGAATATATTTTAGTGTGTCTCGTAATAGTGAAATCTGACTTATTTTTTCTCCTTAGAATTAACCAAATGGTTCAGTATTATCTATTGAACAACCTTTCTTTCTCCACTAATTAAAATGATTACTTATAAATTCTTATATAAAATGGAATTGGTTAACACACGCCAGCCTATTTCTGTGCTGGAATAATATTCTTCTAATTGTAGCTTTATAACAACATTTAATGTTCTATATCATTTTTCTCTTTCAAATTTTTTCTAATTATTGTATAGTGAACTTTAGAATAATTTTGTCAAGTTCAAAAAATCCATAAATATTACAGATATTTTAAAATCAGCCATATATCTTACTTGTTCATGAAAAAAAGACCAAATTTTATACTGTATGGATAAACACTATCAATATTTTTCTTCCTTGTTTCTAGCTTTGAGGACATATCAATTTTGAAACTTCAGTTGGTCAAAAAAACAATATTATGATATTCACATGAATTTTCTTGTATTAATTTATTTTTATAATTTCCTTTGGAAAATTGAAATGTGTTTTATCTGAAGCTTATTTGCTACAAGGGGTGAGTTAGGGATTCTGTTTTTATAATTATTTTTACATATTTAATTAGAATTTGAGTCCTAATTTATTTTTTTTTAATTTTATTTTATTTATTATCTTTTTTTACTTATTATTATTATTATTATTATTATTATTATTATTGTTATTTGCCTCAGGCGCACAGGTCTGTGAATCACCAGGCTTACATCTTTCACAGCATTCACCATAGCACAAACCCTCCCCAATGTCCATAACCCATCCACCCTATCCCTACCCTCCCACCCCTCAGTAACCCTCAGTTTGTTTTCTGAGATTAGGAGTCTCTTATGGTTTGTCTCCTTCCTGATCCCATCTTGTTTCATTTCCTAACTTATTTTTTCTCACTGATTTGAAAGGTTACCTTTACCATGTGAGAGTTTCTCCTGTATCCTGAGTTTGAATTGGCATCCCCTGGTCTTGGCGTGTTTCCCTTTGGCTGTTTTGATCTACAATCACCTTATAAAACTTGAACAATATCTGAATGTGGGCCACTGGTTTTGGAGCTTGGGCATCAAGGAAACTGGGTGGTAAGGGGTGGTGGGAGGATTGTATTCAATTGGCATTCTCAACCATCTCCATTATCTCCTCCCTATTCCATATTCAATTAATCCTCAAATTCTATCACAGTTACTTACATATGTTTATAACAACATGGCACACTGGAAAGGCCTTCCTTCCTCCTACAAGCACAAGTACATTTTAAATCAGATATCACATTAAATGTAAGTGAAACCAATAAATGAAACTCCCAGTAACCAAAAATAGAAATAAAAATTAGGCAGATTAAGAACCTAGGCTGATGCTGGGTGGCTCATGGGGGTTTACAGCATTGTGCGATAAATGTTTACTATCTGATCTACAGGAGATAAAAGCTTTGACTTGTCATGTTTGCCAATTTCCACGGTGTAATTAATCCTACCATGGCTGATTTCAAACTAACAATGTGACATCACTGAACATAGAGTGTGGAAGAACATGATCACCTCCTGTGAGTCTGTGCAAGCTGATTAAAGATCCACCCCAAGGACTTGAACCCAGCCTCCTCACACTTATATGCCATCACTGCCTGTGGCTTTGACTCACCCAGGGGATGGATTTTATAAGCTACTGTATAAAAATGACAAGCTCGTGGACTGAACTAGAGGGCACTGTGCTAAGTGAAATAAGTCAGACAGAGAAAGACAAATCCATATGATTTCACTTATATGTGGAATCTAGAAAACAATATAAATGAACAAACAAATAAAAAAATTAAAAGAGACTCATAAATACAGAGAACAAACTGGTGGTTGCCAGAGAGGGGTGTGGAGAGAAGGGCAAAATAGATAAAGGGGATTAAGAGATATAAACTTCCAATTATAAAATAAGTCTTTTTTAAAAAAGATTTTACTTATTTATTTGAGAGAGAGAGAATGAGAGAGAGGGAGAATGAAAGGGGAGAGGTCAGAGGGAGAAGCAGACTCCCTGCTGAGCAGGGAGCTCCATATGGGACTTGATGGCGGGACTCTGGGATCACGACCTGAGCCAAAGGTAGTCGCTTAACCAACTGAGCCACCCAGGCACCCCTGTAAAGTAACTCTTGGACATGAAAATTACAGCATAGAGAATATAGTCAATAGGCAATAAAATAGCCAATAATATTGTAATAACATTGTACAGTAACTACCCTTATTGTGGTGAGCATTGTGTAATCTATAGAATTTTTGCATTAATATGTTGTATATCTGAAACTAATAATATAACATTGTATGCCAACTAGACTTGAAGAATTAATTTTAAAAAATGACAATCTCAGACCACTACGTGTGTGTGTGTGTGTGTGTGTGTGTGTGTGTGTGCAAAAAGGTGATTTTATTAAAACATGGGGACATGACCCGTGAGCAGAAAGACCTGTGGCCACAGCTGCCTTCAGCCTCCTGCTGCTCCATGCTGCCTCAGACAACTACTTTTTACTGGAAAAGAAAATCACCAACTGGCCTAGTGCCCTGAAATCCAGAATAGAGCTGGATTGTCAGAGGGCGTTTGAAAGAATGAGCTGCACTTGACAACATCCACACCCAGGGCCATCCACTGGCCAAAGGAAGTAATTAAGAACAAAAAGAACGGGTGCCTGGGTGGCTCAGTCAGTTAAGTGGCTGCCGTAAGCTCGGGTCATGATCCTGGGGTCCTGCGATGGAGCCCCGCACTGGGAAGCCTGCTTCTCCCTCTCTCTTTGCCTGCCACTCTGCCTACTTGTGTTCTCTCCCTATCTATCTGTCAAATAAATAAATAAAATCTTAAAAAAAAGAACAAAAACAATAATTGCAATGGATGGAAATAAAACAAATATGTAAGAGTCCGTGGGGTTATAAAACTAAAAAACAAAAACAAACAGAACAAAACAAAAAAACCACAACTCATTAATTACCTTTGATGGATACAGAATATTAATCTTTTTTTCTGAAAATTGGTAAAGAAAAACAAATATTTACTCTACCCTTCCTTTTCAAACTGTATCTCAGGGTGCATGAATATTTGATTAGGAAAGATTTTTTGCATGGAATAAATCAAACCTGTGACTGCAGAAGAAATGACATGAGGATGTGACCATTTGCCTTTCTTAATGACAATGTCACTAAAACCATTATTTGAAAGATCGATGGGAACATCATAAGAGTGATCAAACCTGGGCGCCTGGGTGGCTCAGTGGGTTAATGCCTCTGCTTTCGACTCAGGTCATGATCTCAGGGTCCTGGGATCGAGGCCCGCATCGGGCTCCCTGCTCGACGGGGAGCCTGCTTCCCCCTCTCTCTCTCTGCCTGCCTCTCTGCCTCCTTGTGATCTCTCTCCCTCTGTGAAATAAATAAATAAATAAAATCTTAAAAAAAAAAAGGAGTGATCAAACCTGAATCAGATGATTAATCTTTACTCACGAAAAGAGAGAGAATCGACATGATGAGCCTCCTGCGTTGATGCAGTAAGAAATTTATGGCCCCATCTATGAAGTCTTATTTCCAAAAACTTAAACTTATATTTGACCAGGCCTCAAGATCAAACTAATAGTTCACAAAAAAAATTAAAAAAATAGAAGAACAAGTTGAATACAGCTGCAGGGATGTGGTCAGCCAAATCCAAAATATGGGAAAATTTACAGGACAAATGACACTGTTTCTTCAACAAATAAAATACAAAAAGGAAACAAAAAGAACCAGGACAATGCCATAGGTTAAAATAGACTGAAGAGGTATTGCGTTGGTTTACTATTGCTGCTGTAACAAATCACCACCTATTGGTTTAAAGGAACACAAATTTATCCTCCTATATAGCTCTAGAGGTCCATAGTATAGCCTGAGTGAGCAGGCCTTGTTCTTTTCGGAGGTTCTAGGGGAGAATCTGTTTCCTTGTCTTTCCAGTTTCTAGAGATTGCCCACATTACTTGTCTCTTGGCCCCACGTTACTCCACCCTCTGCTTCTGTTGTATCTCCTCTGAATGAAACTCCAGCTTCTCTCTTTTAAGGACCCTTGTGTTTACTGTAGACACACTTGGTTAATCTAGAATAATGTTCTCCCTCCCAAGAGCCTTACCTTACATCTGCAAAGTTCCTTTTGCCACATAAGCTAACATTCACAAGTTCCAGGGATTAAGAAGTGGACAACTTGGGGGCTATTATTCAGCCTACCACAGGCTTGTTATTCACATTGAAATTTGGTTTAAACAAAACGATCATGGGAGGAAAATTATGAGGCAATTGGGAAATTTGAATACTGACTAGAAGTTTGATGGTATTAGGAAATTCTTGTTAAGTCCTTTAGGTGTGATAAGGCATTTTGGTTATATTTTTTTAAAAAAATCTTTTCTTTTAGAGATATGTACTGAAGCATTATGGATGCATTGATCTAATTTGGGATTGGCTTTATTTATTTATTTATTTATTTAGTCATTTTAAGATTTTAGTTATTTATTTGACACAGAGAGATTACAAGGAGGCAGAGAAGCAGGCAAAGAGAGAGGAGGAAGCAGGCTCCCTGGTGAGTTCAATCCCAGGACCCTGAGACCATAACCTGAGCTGAAGGCAGAGGCTTTAACCCACTGAGCCACCCAGGCACCCCTGGCATTGGCTTTAAATACTTCAGACTGACCATGAGTCATGGCAACCAGGTGATAGGTGTGTGGGGTGCATGGGCTCAAGCATGTTTGGGGTGAAGATGGGGTGAAGATGTTTAGAGTGAAAAGTAGACTATCCTGAAGAGAAAAGATAATCTATGCTGTGGAAATAGATCAAGCCAACCCCTCCTGAAGGAGTAAGTTTTGCCCAGGAGAAGGGAACCTCTCCCGCAGGGATGGGAGAGGGGAAAACAGTGCAGACCCAGCAGGTTTGATTATTTGGTGAAGGGAAATGGAAGAATTTCACTGCTAGTGCTTTTTTTTTTTTCCATGCCAAGTAGGTTTGAAACATCATTGCCTTGAGCAGCAGATACAGAAAATGAACAGGCCTTGTGGGCTGTGGTGAAGTCTAATTAGTCATTGTGAGTTTATAGTGAAAACAACTGGCTCTATTATGTGGTTTTCTTTAGAACTGCTAGGTCACGTGATTTCTGAGAAAGCAGATAAATGGTTTGCGCAGGGTAAGGTTTTGTCTGCCAGTAAGACAGGAAGAACAAAAGCTAGAGAGAGTTGAAGGTAGTGGCAACAGTGTTGTTGAAAGGGGAGGCTGCAGACATTTGAGATTCTAGTGGCTATAAAAGGGGGATAGCTCAGGTCATGACAAAGGTCAGGGTGCCTGTGAAGGGAAGTGGTTCCTGGCTGTGATAGAAGTGATGGCCTGAGGACATGGAAGTGAAGCTTTCAAGGACCTCAGAAGACTATGCCACCTTCACACCCCCTCCAGTTAAGCAATTACCATCTCAGGGATGATTATTTGCAATGCTATTCCATTTGGGAGCAGGGAGATCCTCTACCTCCTTTACCTGCAGAGCTGCCCTTTTTTTCACCAAATGACATGGACCTGAATGAAATGGTAGAATATAAACTCCTCGAAGGCAGAATCTCAGGATTATCTTCCATCTTTAAATTTCAGTTCTCTTCATAATGATAGAAGCTGTTGGGTGCTCAGTAATTATTGCTTATTTAAAATTATAAATAAAATGCTGAAGTATTCATAAATACACCCTTATTAATAAAAAAACAGCCGACTCCTATTTAGGGCTCAATGAGATAATGCTATTCCAAGGTTTGTTTTTTCCAATTTCACCAAGGAACTCTCCAGTTCTCAGCAGACACTGACCAGGTGTCCCACAAATTTAACTCAATCCTAACACCGTCTATCTGGACACAGCATCAGACTTCACAGGTTTAGGGTTCAGTCCCACATGACTGTCCCCACTTCAGACACGAATTAAAAATCCAGGCTGTCATCTGGGCTTCTCACAGACTAGCTGCACAAATTGGAGGTTCTTGCCCCTCCTCAGGTTTGACTAACTTGCTAGACTGGTGCCCAAACATTTACTTAGCCATACCTGTTTATTACACTGGGTATCGTAAAGGATGCAGATAACAGTCAGATGAGAAGGTACATAGGATGAGGTCAGGAAAGGGCCTGAGTGCAGGGATTCTGTCCCTGCGAAACTGGGTGTACCACATTTCCAGTATGTGGAAGCTCATCAACTTTTGCTGTTCTGAAGTTTCATTTTGTTTTGTTTTAAGATTTGATTGATTGATTGATTGATTTGTCAGAGAGAGAGAGAGAGAGAGAGAGAGAGAGAACACAAGGAGGGGGAGGGGCAGGCAAAGGGAGAAGCAGTCTCCCCATTGAGCAAGGAGCTCAATGAGGAACTCGACCCCAGGACCCTTAGAAGGCAGCCGGACGCTCAACTGACAGAGCCACCCCTGCATTCCGATTCAGGAGTTTTTATGGGTCTGAATCTGCAGCACCTCTGCTTTTCTTTCTAGAAGTCACTGGGGCAGGGGAGGCATGAAAGTTCCAATCTTCCAATCACTTCGTCTTTCTAGTAAGCAGCCCCATTCTGAGGCGATGTAGGGTCTGCACCCTAGGTCATTTCATTAGCATAAACTCAGGTGGACTCAAAAAGACTTCTCATGAATGACAAGACGTTCCAAGGGTTTTAGAAGTTCTGTGCCAGGCCCTAGGGACAAAGACCAAATACATTTCCAACTGTGCTACAGGTATATGAGTGAAACCGGAAATATACTGTAAAAGTAAGTAAAGGATACCCCATATTAAATGCAGTCAGGAAGCCCTGAAAAAGGGAGCTTTCATGCACCATTCCTTACAGACTGTATAGCCAACAGAAAGAAGGAATATATGAATTATCTTGACAAAAGAGGACATTTCTTACACAGGAATTTTATCACCTGCCTTTAAGAAAAAAAAAGGAAGATCCCTCCTTGCCTCAACAACCATGCACTAACCATAGCTTATAGCCAATGAGAAACTGCTGTCACCTCGAACTCTTATTTTCTCCAATTAATTTTTGTTTAAAAGAAACCTCCCCAATTTCCTCCTAAAACCTAATAAAAGCTGACCTTCCCTTTGTCTGTTTGGACTTGCTGATGAGTCACCATATTTTGCTTCTCTTGAATTGCAATTTTCTGCTATTCCCTAATAAACTCATTCTGCTAATAAAATAACTGGCTGTTTTATTTTTAAGGTTGACATCCTGAATCAATCTACAATCAGAAGATAACAGAGGTAATGGAGGTGGTGACTTGAGTTGAAAGCAATAGCATTTTAGAAAAGAAATGGCTAGTGTATTTTTTAATGAATAAGAGCAGGTCATGGAATGGACATAAGAGTGAAGAGCATGATATAGCAGGAAAAGAGTGGGTGAGGGTCTCCAGATATGTGTAACATCAACCCTGGGATGTTTCCATGAACCTAAAATAGGAATTCAAGTATCTGTATGGGGGAGAAATAGTTATGCAGTGAAGTTCCCCCCTCATCAGGGCTGCTGAATTAGGCTCCCAGGAGACCACAGGCTCATCACTGAAGGATTTTACCACCATGCCTGCCAAGGCCTGGAGTCCTTTCCAAGCAATAAAATTATAGGTGTGAAATATTTTTGAGCTATTTTCTCCAAAACATATCACAGAAAATCACAAGAGGACACAAAAGATGACTTCCTCCCATTGAAATGGCTAAAACAAAAGTGGTAAAAATAAATTCATGGTTAAAAATACCCAAGGAATGGTAGGGCAACAGGCTATCATTACTCAGAATCTGGCCTGCAATTAAAAACTTCCAAAAGGTTTCAAATTGCCTACTTCTTCACCGATTTCACATTGTACCCCCACTAATTCTACTTGCAGAAGGCAAGGCCTTTCTAGAGAACCTTCCCCACTGCATTGAGATCCTCACATTGAGAGTGTGGCATTCTAATACTTTCAACATTTTGGGTTCTTGCAGGGTCTAAATTCATTAGTTTTGATAGAACCACTAGGGAAATTGTTTGAATGTGTTGACATGAACTACCCCTCCATGGCTGAGAATTGCTAGGTGTATTGCCAGTTTTTATTGAATTTTAAAGGGAAACACTTTTCATTAACAATCTTTGCCATGGCTGGAAATAACTTCAAACAGAAAATAAAATTTCACATTTTAATCTCTAAGTATTGGGCAGTGGATTGTTGACTACAGAACCTGGTTTGGCTTTTAGAGACCCCCTTTTTGTGTATCTCTACTGGCCTTTTTAGTAGATTCAGGAGAAAAGATGGGAATTCAAATCTAAGGAGATACAGATTCTTAAGAAAGAGATATAAAAGTTTTGCCATTTCTTGCATGTAGTAGTTAATCAGTTATGTTAAAAGTAAAGTTCAACTGAATAAATTTGAAGATCTAACTGACTTTACCAAAGGATTCATTGAATTGGGCAGCATCTCCTCTTGCAAGCAGAAAGATGGTTCTAGGAGTTGTACAAAATGGAAGGCTTTTATAAGGAGTAGGGTGAGACATTATCAGCAAAACATTATCATCAAAAGAAAGGAAAGGATTCTTTCAGGCCAGGTCATCTTCCCCCATCTTTGGGGGAGGAAGAGAACAGCAGGGTTTTTATAGCACATGGGACCCCACCAGACCAGTGATGACAGGAAATTTCAGATTAACTGTTAAAAGATCATATTCCTAGGATAGGTTGAAACTGTAATTAGGTTTGTCATGAAGGGCAAACTACTCCATTTGGGGCTTTTTTTTTTTTTCATTTTGTTTTGTTTTGTTTAACAGTTTCTCTTGAGTGAACGAAATCACATCATTAACTAGTGTGTTAGGACTTTAAAGGAAAATGTTCAAAAGGGAAAATATCAAAGATATCTACTAAATATCATTTTAACTGAATAAAAGCTACCTACTTAAAAAGCAAGTTTTCCTTCTGCAAGCATTTACCCTGCAGACTATCCCTTTCTTCCATATATATCGACAGAACTGAAGTGCTCCTAAACTTCAGTCACTTCGCTGTGTAGTTTTATTTTATTTTTTATTTTATTTTATTTATTTATTTTTTATTATTATTTGCCCCAGGGGTACAGGTCTGTGAATCATCAGGCTTACACCTTTCACAGCATTCACCATAGCACAAAACCTCCCCAATGTCCATAACCCACACTGTGTAGTTTTTAAATGATGAATGTTTTCCCTATTTCCCTTTCTGACCCAGCCAGGAGAACTGTTCTGGTTGCTGCGCAGGAAACATGGGTGCTCAAGGGTCATTTCTCAAAGAGCATGTAGCTGCCACCAGCTGAATGCTTGCCTTGCTCTTTGCTATCTGCAGTGGGGTTACAGTACTACTGCTGGCTGACATTTCTTTGTGATTGAAGGAATAGATGTCCTGGAGGCTGGTGACCTGCTCTGGGTGCCTAGACCATCAGTCTGCATGACACATCTCTTTATCTCCCACGTGAGCCTGAGGATAACTGTAGGGATGGTCTGGTGGGAGAATTCCATGTAAAGTGATGGATATCAGAGTCACTAAATCTAATGGCTGGTACTTTTTAAAATTTGTGGTAAAATATACATAATATAAAATTACTATCTTAATTATGGGTGTACAGCTCACTGGCTTAGGTTTATTCACATTGTCATGTAACCATCATCACTACGCATCTCCAGAATTTTTCATCTTCCCAAACTCTGCACTCATTAAGCACTAGCTCTCCATTCCCTCATCCTCCCAACCCATGGCAACTACCATTCTACTTTCTATCTCTATCCATTTAATGACTCTAGGTGCCTCATATAAATTAAATTATACAATATTTGTATAATTATACATCAATGCAATATTTGTCCTATTGTATCTGACTTGTTTTACTTACCATAATGTATCCAAGGTTCATCCATGTTATACAACGTGTCAAAATAGCCCCCTTTTTTATTTTTATTTTTATTTATTATTTGCCCCAGGGGTACAGGTCTGTGAATCATCAGGGTTACACCTTTCATAGAAAACACCATAGCACAAACACTCCCCAGTGTCCATAACCCATCCATCCTATCCCTACCCTCCCACCCCCCAGTAACCCTTGGTTTGTTTCATGAGATTAAGAGTCTCTTATGGTTTGTCTCCTTCCCGAAAAAAATCTTGTTTCATTTTTTCCACCCTACCCCCAACGCCCCCCACTCTGTGCCTCAAGTTCCTCATATCAGAGAGATCAAACGATAATTGTCTTTCTCTGATTGACTTATTCCTCTTAGCATAATACCCTCGAGTACCATCCACATCGTTCCAAATGCCAAGATTTTGTTTCTTTTGATGGCTGCGTAGTATTCCATTGTATATATATACCACACATTTTTTTTTTATTTGCCTCAGGGGTACAGGTCTGGGAATCATCAGGCTTACACCTTTCACAGCAATCACCTTAGCAGAAACCTTCCCCAATGTCCATAACCCATCCACCCTATCCATACCCTCCAACCCCACAGAAGCCTTCAGTTTCTTTTCTAAAATTAAGAGTCCCTTATGGTTTGTCTACTTCCCGATCCCATCTTGTTTCATTATATTTACCTCCGTATGCCCCACGACCCCATGCTCTGCCCCTTAAGTTCCTCATATGAGAGAGACCATATGATAATTGTCTTTTTCTCACTGACTTATTTCACTTAGCATAATACCTTCTAGTTCCATCCATGCCCTTGGAAATGGAAATAATTCATTTCTTTTGATAGCTGCATAGGATACCATTGAGTGTGTATATATATATATATATATATACATGTATATATGCATGTGTATATATATATGTATATATATATAAAACATACACCACTTGTTTTTTATCCATTCATCTGTTGATAGACACCTAAGTTCTTTCCATAATTTGGCTATTGTGGAAATTGCTGCTATAAACATTCGGGTACATGTGTCCCTGAGAATCATTTACTTTGTATCTTTAGGGTAAACACCCAGGAGTGTGATTTCTGAGTCGTACGGTAGCTCTATTTTCAACTTTTTGAGGAAACTCCATACTGTTTTCCAGAGTGGCTGCACCAGCTTCCATTTACACCAACAGTGTAGGAGGGTTCCTTTTTCTCCGCATCCTCGCCAACATCTGTCGTTTCCTGACTTGTTGATTTTAGCCATTCTGACTGGTGAGAGGTGGTATCTCACTGT
>LNAC01000772.1:695468-706179 GCA_002007465.1 Ailurus styani
CCAGCAATCGCACTACTGGGTATTTATCCTAAAGACACAAAGGTAGTGATCCTCAGGGGCACGTGCACCCGAATGTTTATAGCAGCAATGTCCACAATAGCCAAACTATGGAAAGCACACTGTGTCTTTTAGTTGGGGCATTTACCCATTTACATTCAGGGTAACTATTGAGAGATATGAATTTAGTGCCATTGTATTGCCTGTAAGGTGCCTGTTACTGTATATTGTGTCTCTTCCTTTCTGGTCTATGTTTCTTTTAGGCTCTCTCTTTGCTTAGAGGACCCCTTTAAATACTTCCTGTAGAGCTGGCTTGGTGTTGGCAAATTCCTTTAGTTTTTGCTTGTCCTGGAAGCTTTTATCTCTCCTTCTATTATCAATGACAGCCTAGCTGGATATAGTGTTCTTTCTGCATATTTTCTTCGTTTATTGCTCTGAATATATCATGGCCATTTTTTCTGCCCTGCCAGGTCTCTGTGGATAGGTCTGCTTTCAGTCTAATATTTCTACCATTATATCTTAAGGACCTCTTGTCCCAAGCTGCTTTCAGGATTTTTTCTTTGTTACTAAGACTTGCAAGTTTTATTGTTAGATGACAGGGTGTGGGCCTATTTTTATTGATTTTGAGGGGGGTTCTCTGTACCTCCTGGATTTTGATGCTTGTTCCCATTGCCAAATTGGGGAAATTCTGTACTATAATTTGCTCCAGTATACCTTCTGCCCCTTTCTCTCTCTCTTCTTCTTCTTCTGGGATTCCAATTATTCTTTTTTTTTAAGATTTAATTTTTTTTTATTTGACAGAGAGATCAGAAATAGGCAGAAAGGCAGGCAGAGAGAGAGGAGTAAGCAGGCTCCCCACTGAGCAGAGAGTCCAATGTGGGGCTCTATCCCAGGACCCTGAAATCATGACCTGAGCCAAAGGCAGAGGCTTTAACTCGCTGAACCACCCAGGATCCCCATCAATTATTCTAATATTGTTTCATCTTATGGTATCACTTATCTCTCAAATTCTCCCCTCATGGTCCAATAGTTGTTTATTTCTCTTTTCCTCTGCTTCTTTATTCTTTGTCATTTGTTCTTCTAGATCACTAATCCTCTCTTCTGCCTCATTTATCCTAGCAATAAGAGCATCCATTTTTTATTGCACCTCGTTAGTAGTTTTTTTGATTTCAACTTGGTTAGATTGTAGTTCTTTTATTTTTCCAGAAAGGGTTTCTCTTTCTCTAGAGAGGGATTCTCTATTATCTTCCATGCTTTTTTTGACCCCAGCTAGCACCTTGATAATTGTCATTCTGAACTCTAGTTCTGTCATATTACTAATGTCTGCATTGATTAGGTCACTAACCATCTTTACTGCCTCTTGTTCTTTTTTTTTGTGTGTTAAGTTTTTCCACCTTGTCATTTTATTCAGATACGAATAGATGGATGAGAGAACAAAATACTAAAGGGTAGCTACAACCCCAGGAAAATATACACTAACCTAATCAGAAGAGATCTGAAACTGAGGCTGAAGAAAGAGGGAAAAAAACAAAAACATTACAAAGCAAAAACAAAAGCAAAAAAACCCAAAATAAAACAATACCCTATATCTATATCTATATCTTTATCTATATCTATATCTATCATCTATACCTGTTTCTATATCTATCTCTGTCTCTGACTCTATCTTTATCTCTATCTCTATCTATCTGTATCTGTATCTGTATCTGTATCTATCTTTATTTATCTATTAGACTGGTGAATTGAACAGACCCTATATTTATACAAACAATCAGGTAAAATATAATGAAGGGATAAAATATGACTATAATAATTAAAATTAAACAAGATTTTAGAAAAGGTATTAAGATATAATAGTTAAAAACATTAAAGTAGGAAAGATGAAAAAAATTTAAAAGACAAGAGTAAGAAAAAAATAAAATCAAAGAATTTAACTTTGAAAGACTAAAGGATCATTGGGAAATATCCATGAATTCTGTGTGTTGCTTTCCCCTAGCTCTGGAGTTCCACAATTCTCAGGGATCGGTGAACTTGGTCTTGGCTGGGTATTCTTGCTGATCTTCTGGGGGAGGGGTCTGTTGCTGTCATTCTCAAGTGTCTTTGACCGAGGCAGAATTGCACCGTCCTTGCCAGTGGCCAAGCTAAGTAATTGGCTTGTGTTTGCTCTCCGGGGATTTTGTTCCCTGAATGCTTTCTGTATAGCTTTGGAAGATGGGAATGAAAATGGCAGCCTCCAAATCTCCAACCCAGAGAAGCCAAAAGCTCAGGACCTCACCACTCAGTGTATCCTCAGAGGAAAGCTTTCAGTCCCTCCCATCTCCCTGGTCTCTGGCCGCACTCCGAGCTCACCCAGCCTGTGACCGAGCATTTCTTTCTCTGGTGCACAGACCCATTTAGAATCTCCAAACCCAATAGATCCTTGCAGCATGCTTCCGTACTGCTCCTACTGGAGGAAGAAGGAGTGGGTCTCCCTGGATCTGCCACTTATGGGGCCCCTGCTCAAAGGGCAGTGGTGGGACTATGCTTTGGATCATGGTTTAAGGTAACCCTAATCTGTGAGGCAGCTCCTCAGCTTGGCTCCATCTCTTCAGTTGGCTTCTCCTGTCTGATACCTGGGAGCTCTCTCATGCTCAAAAACCCCTGGTCTTTTTGTGTCCCTGTGGGTCATGAGGCCATATTGTCCCCATGAAGTCTTCACCTCCCGCTTAGCCTCTGGGGCAATGTCCCTCAGTGGAGAGGACTTCTAAAAATTCTGATTTTGTGCTCCATTGCCCTCTCACTTGCTGTGAGCCAGCCTCTCTCCCTGGAGTCTATCTTCCCATCACTTCAGATTCACTTCTCTGCACGTCATACCTTCCAGAAAGTGGTCGATTTTCTGTTCCTAGAATTGCTGCTCTTCTTCTCTTCAATTTCCTGTTGAATTATTAGGTGTTCAGAATAGTTTGATAACTATCTGGTTGAATTTCTGGGACCTGATGATAATCGGTCTCCTACTCCTCCACCATCTTGCTCCTCCTCCAAAATTGCCTTCTTTTTTAAAGACTGAATAATATTCAAATGTATTCATCCATTGATGGACATTTGAATTGTTTCTAGTTTTTAGCTATTGTGAATAATGTTGCTATGAAATAAATACACAGATATCCATTCAAGTCCCTACTTTCACTTTTTTTTGAAATTGCCAGATCATATGGAATTGCTGTATTTAATTTTTTGAGGAACTACTATATTGTTTTCCACAATTGCTTCACCATTTTGCACTTCCACCAACAATGCACAAAGATTCCAATTTCTACACACAATACTAATTTTCTTTTGTTGTTTTTTGTTATGGTCATCCTAATGGGTGTGTGGTAGTATCTCATTATATTTTGATTCGTAATGCTGAACTTCTTTACATGTGTTTCCTGGCCACTTGTACATCTTTATTAGAGAAATGTCCATTCATGTTTGGTACTTTGTATATTAAACAAATATATATTATCATGGGCGCCTGGGTGGCTCAGTGGGTTAAAGCCTCTGCTTTCGGCTCAGGTCATGATCTCAGGGTCCTGGGATCGAGGCCCGCATCAGGCTCTCTGCTCAGCAGGGAGCCTGCTTCCCCCTCTCTCTCTGCCTGCCTCTCTACCTCCTTGTGATCTCTCTTCCTCTGTGAAATAAATAAATAAAATCTTAAAAAAAAAAACTTAAAAATATATATATATATTATCATTAGAAAATTTCCCCCAAATTGGATAGCTATGTATAGAAGAAGGAGATGCAACCATTCTCTTACACCATATACAAAGATAAACTCGAAATGGATAAAAGACCTCAATGTGAGACAGGATTCTATCTAAATCCTAGAGGAGAACATAGGCAGTAACCTCTTGGATATTCACCACACCAAATTCTTTTAAGACATATCTCCAAAAGCAAAAGAAACAAAAGCAAAAATGAACTTTTGGGACTTCATCAAGAAAAAAAGCTTCTGTACAGCAAATAAAGTGTCAACAAAACAAAGAGGCAACCCTTAGAATGGGAGAAGATATTGGCAAATGACACTACAGACAAAGGGCTGATATCCAAGGTCTATAAAGAATTCTTCAAACTCAACACTCAAAAAATAGATAATCATCTCAAAAAATGGGCAGAAGACATGAACAAACTCTTCTTCAAAGAAGACATACAAATTGATAACAGACATATGAAAAAATGCTCATCATCATTACCCATAAGGAAAATTCAAATCAAAACCACATTGAGATACCACCTCACACCATTTAGAATGGTCAAAATTAACAGGACAGGAAACAACAAGTGTTGGAGAGGATTAGGAGAAAGGGGAACTCTCTTACACTGTTGGTGGGAAACAAGCTGGTGCAGCCACTTTGGAAAACAGTGTGGAGATACCTCAAAAAATTAAAAATAGAGCTACCCTATGACCTTGCAATTGCACTACTGGGTATTTATCCCCAAAGATACAGATGTACCCCAATGTTCATAGCAGCAACAGCCACAAACGCCAAACTGTGGATAAAGCCAAAATTCCCTTCAACAGATGCATGGATAAAGAAGATATGGTCCATATATAAAATGGAATATTATGCATCCATCAGAAAGGATGAATATCCAACTTTTGCATCAACATGGACGGGCCTGGAGGAGATTATGATGAGTGAAATAAGTCAACCAGAAAAAGTCAATTTTCATATGGTTTCACTTACTTGTGGGGCATAAGGAATATCATGGAGAACACTAGGAGAAGGAAAGGAAAATTGAATTGGGGGAAATCGAAGGGAGAGACAAACTATGAGAGACTGTGGACTTTGAGAAACAAGCTGAGGCTTATGGAGGGGTGGGGGGATGGGTGAGTCTGGTGGTGGGTATTAAGGAGGGCATGTATTGCATGGAGCATGGCTGTGGTGCATAAACAATGAATCTTGGAACACTGAAAAAAGAAAATAGAATTTTAAAAAAAGCTTAAAAAAAAGGAAAAAAAGAAAGTTTCCCCATTGAGGAAAAAAACAACATGAAATTTTAGTTAGAATTGAAATCAAGTACAAAGTGACATTTATGTTCAGGACCTTAGGCAAGTTTAAAATTTCCTCTTGGCTTATCACCTGTTCAATGGGGATTGTGAAACAGGTGGTCCTTGATTTGGAAGAGCTTTGCATGACTGGGTCACTCTTAGAAACTTTGTAATGCTAGCAAGAATAGCCTTCAGGGTTAATGCCAGAGTCAGTGTACACACTAAAATGATACCCAGAAAATTTAAGAAGCAAAACAAGTGAGCAAAGGAAAAAAGAGATGGGGGGGAGAGAGAGATAGAGAGAGAAAGGGAGAGAGAAACTAAGAAACAGACTGTTAACTATAGGGAAAAACTGATTAGTGAGGGGATTGGTGAAATAGGGGGTGGGTATTAAAGAGCCCACTTATCATGATGAAAATAAAATAAAGTGATAAAAAAGAAATAATTATAATACATGTATATGGTAAAGGACTTGTATCCAAAATATATAATTTCTATAATTCAATAGAATAACAATGTACAACAGTAAATGAAAAAAAAATAAAAGTATACCTAACAAAGATACAAATGAGTTCAGAGTAAGATATTTTAGAAGGAACCAAATGGAAAGCATTTGCCATTTGTTTCCTGATTTTGGAAGCATGAGAGAGCATCCAGCTGGGAAAGAGAAGATTTGCAACAGTGATCCTGCTTTTGAAGGGAAGTTGAATGTAGGAGATTTACCAGAAAAAGGAGATATTATTTTGAGTTCAGTTTCACAAGGTTTGTTATAATAAACTCTAGTCAGTGTAGTGCAGGTGGAACCCCTGTCCCCAAATGGTGATATAATCTATATTGAATATTTGGCCATAAAGCCTTTATACATCTTTGCAAAACACATGTTTGTGCCTTATTTTTTCATTTATTTTTTTGTAATCAATTCTGATATTTTGGTAAGGATGAAATTGATTTTTTTAATTGATTTCTGACACAAGACCTCTAATATATACTACTATACCAATATAAGATAAAATCTACCTTAAAATGTTCAGCCTTGCAGCTCTCTCTCCAGGAACAAATTAAATTTTTGGGCGAGTAGCCTCTGTCTCCCTGAGGAGTCCCTATGAGAATTAAGTGAGATGAATGTAGAAATGTTGAACCAGAGTACTCACTGTGACAACTCTGATTTGGACAGCCCTTGCTATGGGTCACAGATGTGACAGACAATGCCATGCTGAGTCATCCAGTACAAAAGCCCATTCTGCTTTTTATCCTTCATGTCCACTTAAAATTCTCCTATATTGAAATGCATCACAGTATAATTGCATAATTATGCATGTGCATAATTGTCTAACTGGCCTACTTAGTAATAATTTGCTAATATATACTTCACAGTGTCAGAAGGGTATTTGGGGGGCTTTATTTTTGAAATTTTATATTATTTTAGCTTATTTCTTTTAACTATAGTATTTATGCCCCCTTTCCCTCTTTGTACAGAATTCCATATTATACACAATGGAGAATACCTCGTTATCAGAGTGAGGTATTTGGGGCAGCATTTCATACCATCAAGAGGAGAGATGGATTCATCTGAGGAGCCTGAACTTGGCCTTGTTGTCCCTGTCTATGAATGACCATAGTGTCCGTTGGGGTTTGTACTTCAGTAATGGAAGCACTGCCTACCACACTCAGCACTGATGATTGTGGGCTACCATCTGGAATAGGAATGTTTTCCATATTTTGGACACAGTGACAGCCCTCAGAGTTGATGTTGTGGCTGTTATAGTTGGTGCATTAATCCCTATCTGACTGGCCAGCTAATGAAACCCTGGGGAGGAGACCCATGGATTTAATTTCTAAATCACCACCTCAGTTCTCTTTTCATAAAAGAAACCAGGGTTTGGTTAAATTAATGTCTACATGAGTAAGCAACCCCCATGTATTCATGCCCAAGGAACCTCTGAGATGGCACAAGATCTGCCTCACTGAGAATGGCCTTAAAGGATTCAGGGCACTGGAAACAGAAAGGACATTTGCTAGAGGCCAGTCTCAGTGCCAAACACGTTGCATATTGTTTCATTTATTCCTTGCTTACCCTCCTGGTTGAGACTAAGAAATGGCTCTCTCAGCATCTGTCCTACAGAAGATGGAAAGCTAGATCTTACCTTTGCCACACTATACTGCAGATATGAGTTTTGACTGACTTGTTTCTTTTTTTTTTAAGATTTTATTTAT
This sequence comes from Ailurus styani, assembly GCA_002007465.1. Lineage (NCBI taxonomy): Eukaryota > Metazoa > Chordata > Mammalia > Carnivora > Ailuridae > Ailurus > Ailurus styani. Next base: position 702,691 of record LNAC01000772.1, read on the forward strand.
TTACTTGACACAGAGAGAGAGATCAGATCACAAGTAGGCAGAGAGGCAGGCAGAGAGAGAGGAGGAAGAAAGCTCCCCACTGAGCAGAAAGCCCGATGCGGTCCTCAATCCCAGGACCCTGAGATCATGACCTGAGCCAAAAGCAGAGGCTTTAACCCACTGAGCCACCCAGGCGCCCAACTGACCTGTTTCAATCAGAAATTCTTAGACAGATTAGGAAGGCAGAGATGGTGTGGGTACTACCCTTCTGGCTGACATGCTGGCTTTGGTCACTAGTGGGTATCAAGAGACAGGGTTGACAGTGTCCATCTGGGATGTGCTTTCCTTTTGTGAGCTAGTAGGTACAACAGGGCTTTGTCACAGTACCGTGGTTTCCCATTCCTGCATCACAGTAAACACTGTGCTTCCCAATGGCAACAGTTCTATTTTGGGGCCAGTTCCTAGATCTGAGCATAAATTCTAGAGGCCAAATCTAGAGGAAACCACGCTGGCTCTGTGAACAATTGCAAGCATCTAGTTCTCAAAATGGAATTCCTTGTTTCATTAGTTGCTTAAAATATTTTTTCCCCTGAAACTGAACTAATGATAAAGATAGGATTTATTATTTTGATTTATAAAAGAGGTAATTGGGGATCACTAATATTAAGCATAAATAATAAATGAGTGTCAAAGATTGGATTTAAATCTAGGCCTGTCATCTCTATAGATAATGCATTTATGCTGTACCTTTAGGTTGCTTTCAAATCAAGTTTGAGCCAATAAATATTTAAAAAGCACAACTTGGGGAAAATAAGAGGAGGAGGAAGATAGCAGAGGAGTAGGAGACTGATTATCATCAGGTCCTAGAAATTCACCCAGATAGTTATCAAACTATTCTGAACACCTAAAACTTCAATAGGAGATTGAAGAGAAGAAGAGCAGCAATTCTAGGAACAGAAAATCGACCACTTTCCAGAAGGTAGGACGTATGGAGAAGTGAATCTGAAGCGATGGGAAGACAGACCCCGGGAAGAGGGGCTGACTCCCAGCAAGTGAAAGAACAATGGAGCACAAAATCAGAACTTTTAGAAGTTTGCTCCAATGAGGGATGTCTCCCCAGAGGCTAAGTGGGGGGTGAAGTCCTCTCGGGGACAGTGTGTACTCAGGACAAACGGGGACAAAAAAGGCCAGGGATATCTGAGAGTGACAGAGCTCCCAGGTATCAGAGAGGGGAAGCCAACTGGAGAGAAAGAGTCAAGCTGAAGAGGGGTTTCTCAGCTCGGTTTACCTTAAAACATGATCCAAAGCACACTTGGGCCACTGCTCTTTGAGCAGAGACACCACAAGTGGCAGATCTGGAGACACCCCCTCCCTCTTCCTCCAGGAGGAGCGACATGGGAGCTGCAGGAATCTGCTGGGTTTGGAGATTCTAAACGGGGATGTGAGCCAGAGGTAGAAATGCTTGGTCACAGGCTGGGTGAGCTCAGAGTGCGGCTGGACACCAGAGAGATGGGAGGGACTGAGTGCTTTTCTCTGAGGACGCACTGAGGAGTTAGGTTAGGTCTGATTAGGTTAGTGTATATTTTTCTGGAGTCATTGCAACCCTTTAGTATTTTGTTCTCTCATCAATCTATTCTTACCTGAATAAAATGACAAGGCGAAAAAATCAAAACAAGCAAAACAAACAAACAAACAAACAAACAAACAAAACAAGAGGCAGTACGATGGCTAGGGACCTAATCAATGCAGATATTAGTAATACGTCAGAACTAGAGTTCAGAATGATGATTATCAAGGTGCTGCCTGGGCTAGAAAAAAGCATGGAAGATAATAGAGAATCCCTCTCTAGAGAAAGAGAAACTCTTTCTGGAAAAATAAAAGAACTAAAATCTAACCAAGTTGAAATCAAAAAAGCTACTAATGAGGTGCAATAAAAAATGGAGGCTCTTATTGCTAGGATAAATGAGGCAGAGGAGAGGATTAGTGACCTAGAAGAACAAATGACAAAGAATAAAGAAGCAGAGGAAAAGAGAAATAAACAACTATTGGACCATGAGGGGAGAATTTGAGAGATAAGTGATACCATAAGATGAAACAATATTAGAATAATTGATGGGGATCCTGGGTGGTTCAGCGAGTTAAAGCCTCTGCCTTTGGCTCAGGTCATGATTTCAGGGTCCTGGGATAGAGCCCCACATTGGACACTCTGCTCAGTGGGGAGCCTGCTTACTCCTCTCTTTCTGCCTACTTGTGATCTCTCTGTCAAATGAAAAAAAATTTAAATCTTAAAAAAAAAAAGAATAATTGGAATCCCAGAAGAAGAAGAAAGAGAGAAAGGGGCAGAAAGTATATTGGAGCAAATTATAGTACAGAATTTCCCCAATTTGGCAATGGGAACAAGCATCAAAATCCAGGAGGTACAGAGAACCCCCCTCAAAATCAATAAAAATAGGCCCACGTCCCGTCATCTAACAGTAAAACTTACAAGTCTTAGTAACAAAGAAAAAATCCTGAAAGCGGCTTGGGAAAAGACGTCTGTAAGATACAATGGTAGAAATATTGGACTGACAGCAGACCTATCCACAGAGAACTGGCAGGCCAGAAAGAACTGACATGATATATTCAGAGCACTAAATGAGGAAAATATGCAGCCAAGAATACTATATCCAGCTGGGCTATCATTGAAAATAGAAGGAGAGATAAAAAGCTTCCAGGACAAACAAAAACTAAAGGAATTTGCAAACACCAAGCCACCCTTACAGGAAATATTGAAAGGGGTCCTCTAAGCAAAGAGAGAGCCTAAAAGAAACATAGACCAGAAAGGAAGAGACACAATATACAGTAAAAGGCACCTTACAGGCAATACAATGGCTCTAAATTCAAATCTCTCAATACCCTGAAGGTGAATGTGTAAATGCTCCAACTAAAAGACACAGTGTAGCAAAATGGATAAACACACACACACATACACACACACACACACACACACACACACACACACAAAAACCAAACTAAGACCCATCGATATGCTGTCTACAAGAAACTCATCTTACATCCCAAAACACCTCCAGATTTGAAGTGAGGGGGTGGAAAACAATTTAGCATGCCAATGGTCATCAAAAGAAAGCTGGAGTAGCAATCCTTATATCAGGTAATTTAGATTTTATGCCAAAGGCCATAATAAGATATGAGGAAGGACACTATATCATACTTGAAGGATCTGTCCAACAAGAAGATCTAACAATTTTAAATATCTACGCCCTTAACATGGGAATAGCCAATTACATAAACCAATTAATAACAAAATCAAAGAAACACATCAACAATAATACATTAATAGTAGGGGACATTAACATCCCCCTTACTGAAATGGACAGCTCATTGAAGCAAAAGAGCAACAAGGAAATAAAGGCTTTAAATGAGACTCTGGACCAATTGAGCATCACAGGTATATTCAAAACATTCCATCCCAAAACAACAGAATACACATTCTTCTCTAGTGCACATGGA
>LNAC01000773.1:0-30189 GCA_002007465.1 Ailurus styani
CCTGATGATTCACAGACCTGTACCCCTTGGGCAAAGAATAAAAATAAAATTAAAAAACAAATTACCCTAGTATAAAAAAATAAAAATAAAAATAAAAATAAATATAACTCCAATAGCTCTAAAGGCTTATCATCAAAAACAATGGTCCCCTGCTCCTCCCCTTCACATCCCAGATTCCTTTACCCATAGGAATGTTTATCTATTCTAGCTGTTTCTTGTGGTATTTCCCCCATAATTGCAAATAACATGCTTATAACACTTCCTTGATTTTCAGTTATATATACTTTCTATCATCTTCCTGCTGTGGAAGACAAGGACTCATCGCTCCTAAACATACACACACACACACACACACACACACACACACACACACACAATCCTTCTAATATCCTCATCATAGATTTATATAATTAATTTGGGATAAATCAGTATTCAGTGTTTGAATTATATAACTAATTAGGACTATATAACTACTATTAAAATCCTAGGGATGCAGGGTGCTATAATTACTTTGTTCTCCTTCACAATTTTTAGTTTTCTCTCCTCTGCCATGACTTACCATTCATTTATCTGCTTTTCAGCTCCCAAGACTGTGTTAATATCTCCTCTGCTCTTCTAATCCCTTTTTCCTTGTGGATTTATGTCTTTTTATCCTATTAGTGAAGTTTAGGAGAGAGAAGAAATTAATCCATGTTCACTCTGCCATGTTTAACTGGAAGTTGGCATTGACTTTTTTGATAGACCAAGGATAGACTATAGAGAAAATCATTTCATGCCTTGCCACCATTCTGAAATGAATTTGTCAATTACTGTCTGAAATCAAATGGTTCTAATAATGGCAAAGTTGTGAGTTAAAAATCTTTGTAAAGGTCAGTTATGTCTACTCTGTTCTTGGGTCATAGCCACAGCTTAGCCTTCATCCCTCAAAGAGGTCACAAATGTATTCTAGAGTCTATATCAGGACCAGGTGAGGAACTATATATAGTTCTTTTCATTTCTATCCTGCAGATCAGGAAAAGTTACTCACAAATACTCTTTATGGAAAGTAGTTATAATACCAATTACTAAGCAGGTAGCATGTCCTTAAACAACAGCCTGAGATTCCTCTTGTCTTATTGCCATTCTCAAGTGCTCCATTTCCCTGAACATGTGGAGTCCTAAGATCAGCCTGAGAATACATCCAATCCTCTAAGTACTTGCGGGTTCTTTTTTTGAGTGTGTTGGAAGCTACGGCTAAATGCTCAGCTGTGACTGCAAGACAGAAACTGAGTCAGTGTCAGTGTGCTTAGAGGCAATACCGCTGCTTCTTATTGTCCTGCCAAGTCACAAGAGTTATGTAGAAAAAATTCAGGACTGGGCTGGAAGACAGTTGGAGCCTATTTAAAGTTTTGAGATGACATTGTAGATTTTAGCCTACCTGCTGTGCACATTGGTGTTTTTAGTTGCTTTGAGTAAGATGCATGGATTCATCCAACTAGTGTTGATGTTGCTGATAATGTGGATGCTATGCTCTTCCACACTCCACACCCTCCTCAGAGTTTTTTGTCTACATTGGCATTCACTGCTTAAGTAACTTTGACATAATTAAAAATCAATAAAGTTTAACTCTCCTAAGCTGAATATACTTCAGCACATCTTCTCTGTAAATCAGCTACTATTTAATTAAAACACAGTAAATGTCTCATATCTAATTAAAATTCTTTTTGAAGGCAGGTAATTTACATTGCAATTATCCCTCTCATAATAGTGTAACAATAATCTACATCAGTCTGAAGTTTCTACAAACACAACTAGTAGGGTATATAAATGAGTTATAAATTTTTTTTCACAAATAATCTTTAGAATTCTGCTTTGATTGCTCCCAGCCCTTCACTGAAACAGCTGTCAAAAATCACTGTTGACCCTCAAGTCCACAAAGTTAATAGTACTACCTTTGTCCTTATGTTGACATTTCCGACCATATTCATTCTTTTTTTTTTAAGATTATTTATTTGAGAGAGAGAGAGTGAGTGAGAGAGAGCATGAGAGAGGAGAAGATCAGAGGGAGAAGCAGACTCTCCATGGAGCTGGGAGCCCGATGTGGGACTCGATCCCAGAACTGCAGGATCATGACCTGAGCTGAAGGCAGTTGCTTAACCGACTGAGCCACCCAGGCGCCCCCGACCATATTCATTCTTGAAACTCTCTTCCCTTGTCTTCCCATGATTCACTGCCCTTCTTGTTTTACTCCCATAAGTCTGATCACAACTGTTCAGTGTGCCAGCACCCTCACCCCAGGGATCCTCCTTCTCCACAAACATTTTCTATGTAATTTTCCCTAACCTTGTTCTTTATTCACTCATAGTTAAAGTTCAAGCCCATGTTATCTCACATCTTGAATATTGTGTTAGACTCCTATCTGGCTCCCTGTCACCACTTCTTCCCTACATGTTATCACAATTACATTTCCAAAATACAAACCTGCTCGTATCACACCTTTCCTTGGAAATGCTTACCATGCTCTCTAACATTTATAAAACCCATGGTTCTTGGTATTCTATAAAATGATCCCAATACACACTCTCAATTGTATCTAATATTGACCTGTTCTATCCATCCCAGACACTCAATCCAAGGAGCTGCTGTCCAAACATACCACCCATTCTCTTAACTTTGCTTTTGCTCATGATATTTCTCTTAATCCATAATGCTTTACCATCTTTTTTGGCTCACACTTTTCTAGACTTTAAAGATTTTATTCAAAATCAACCTGATTAAAGAGCATCTCCCATGGGGAGCCTGGGTGGTCAGTGGGTTAAATCCTCTGCCTTCGGCTCAGGGCATGATCTCAGGGTCCTGAGATTGAGCCCCTCATCGGGCTCTCTGCTTGGCAGGGAGCCTACTTCCTCCTCTCTCTCTCTGCCTGCCTCTCTGCCTACTTGTAACCTCCCTCTCTGTCTGTCAAATAAATAAAAATCTTAAAAAAAATGAAGAGCATCTCCCAAGTCAAAATTCATCTCCATTTTCAGCCCTTTTGCCCACCCTTCATGTTTTCTGATAAGTGATATAAAAGAAAAAGGTATGATGAACCTCATATGTAAGCATGTGCTCGAATTCTAATAAAGTGTAAGCTCCTGGGTTACAAAAATAAATTTTGTCTTCCTTTTTTCCTTTCTTCTTCCTTATTTAACACATAACTGTCTTTTCATTAATAGAGGTACTCAGTTTTGGAAGATCCCTTTGGCACAAAAATGAATTGTTACAAATAAAGCTAGCAAAACAACTCTCTGGTGGTTTACACCTAGTAATTATACCTGGAACTGTCTACTAAATGAAAATTGTGTAATACTTAGTTTACATGAGGGAAGCATTGATCCAACTGTCATCATGTTGTGTATTTGGAGTTACTTTTTGATCATGTAGATAGATTTTTTTATATTTTTAAATTTCTTCTCCCTTGGTGCCTGCCTACTTAGAGGTTGTACTTCCACCTGTGATACAGGAAAAACAAAGTACTGCCTCTTCTCTAAGGTTTTAGTTTTATTAGAGTCATGGTGCATCCAGCTAAACTCATATGCCACTATTTTTAAAACAGTTTACTGGGATCTAATTCACATACTATACAACCACCCATTTAAAGTGTATAATTTGGGCACCTGGGTGGCTCAATCGGTTAAGCGTCTGCCTTCTGCCTTCTGGAGTCCTGGGATTGAGTCCCACATCAGGCTCCCTCCTCAACAGGGAGCCTGCTTATCCCTCTCCTCCCTGCTCATGCTCTCTCTTTCTCAAATAAATAGATAAAATCTTTTAAAAATAAAAATAAAGCATATAATTTTTTTAGTATATTCAAAGTTCTGCAACCATCAACACAATCAATTTGAGCACATTTTCATCACCCCAAAAGGAACTCAATATTAAGTCACTCATCTTACCCAACTTCCACAGATGTAGGCAACCATGAATCTAATTTCTGTCTAGAGCTGGTTGTTCTGAACATTTCATATAACTGAAATCATAAAATATGCTTCTATTTGTATCTGGCTCCTTTCATTTAGCATAATGCTTTCAACATTCATCTGTGCTGTAAAATGTATCCGTATTTCATTATTTTTATGACTGAATAATATTTCATCCTATGGATATATCACAGTTTATTTACCCATTCATTAGTTTATAAAAATTTAGGTTACTTCCACATTTTAGCAGTGATGAATAATGCTGCTATGAATATTTGTAATTGAGTATTTTTGAGGATATATGTTTTCTATTCTTTTGGTATGTATCTAGAAGTGAAGTTTCTGAGTCACAATGTAACTATATATTGAACCTTTTGAAGAACTACCAGACTTTTTTCCAGAGCACTGCACCATTTTATATATATTCCCAGCAGCAGTGTACAGAGCTCCATTGTGTCTGGATTCTTCCCAACATTTTGTATTAAATATGTGTCTTTTATTATAGCTACCCTAGTGGGTATAAAAGGATATTTCATTGTGGTTTTGGTTTGCATTTCCCTAATGACTAGTGATACTAAGCATCTTTTCATGTGTTTCTTGGCAATCTTCATATCTATTTGGAGAAATGTCTCTTGAAATCCATTACCCTTTTATTATTTAGGTCATGTGTCTTTGTATTGTTGGGTTTTAAGAGTTCTTTATATATTCTGGATAAATTTCCTTCTCTGATACATGATTGGCAAATATTTTCTTCCATTCAGGATATTGTCTTTTTACAAAGGGCACAGTGAAGAAAGTTTCAAATATGTATGTATGTATGTGTGTATATAATAATCAAAGGTCACAAAGATTTAATAGCATATTTTGTTCTAAGAGTTTTACAATTTTAGTTCAGACATTTAGGTCTATAACTCTCTTGCATATGGATATCCAGCACCATTTTTAGATGATCTTTTCCTGCATTGAATTTGAATTGTCTTGAGACCCTTGTCAAAAATCAATTGCCCATAAAAACCTGGGTTCATTTCTGGACTCTCTATTCCACTGACCTATCCTTGTGCCAGTCCCACTGTTTTTATTACTGTAACTTTGAGGTACATTTCAAAATCAGGAAGTGTGTGCTCCCAACTTTGTTGTTTCTTAAGATTGTTTTGTCTATTCTGAATCCTTGACATTTCCATACAAATTTTATTAACAAGCTATCAATTTCTGAAAAAAATGAAAGTTTGAATTTGAAAATAAAGTGCACTGAGTCTGTAGGTTTGGAAAGTACTGCCATCTCAAAAATATTCTTCTGATCCGTGTTCACGGGGTATCTTTCTGTATATTTAGGTTTTCTCCAAGTTCTTTCAACAATGTTTGTATTTTTCAAAGTACAAGTTTTGCACTTATTTTGTTAAGTTTATTTTGAGATGTTTTGTTATTTAGATACTATTTTTAATGAAATTTTTCTTGGTTTCATTTTTGGACTTTTGTATGGCTAGTGTATAGAATCCCAATTTATTTTTATATAGTGATCTTATTCACTATAATCTTGTCGAACTCATTAGTTCTAGTAGATTTGTGGTGCATTCCTTATGATTTTTGATTTACAAGATCATGTCATTTGTAAGTATAGATAGTTTTGTTTCTTATTTTCCAATCTGAGTACCTTTTATTTCTGTTTATGACCTAACTCCCATAGCCAAAACCTACAGTACAATGTTCAATAGAAATGATAAGGGTTCCCCTTTCTCCGAGGTTACGGAGAAAGGGGAACCCTCCTACACTGTTGGTGGGAATGCAAGCTGGTGCAGCCATTCTGGAAAACAGTGTGGAGATTCCTCAAAAAGTTGAAAATGGAGCTACCCTACGACCCAGCAATCGCACTACTGGGTATTTATCCTAAAGACACAAAGGTAGTGATCCTCAGGGGCACGTGCACCCGAATGTTTATAGCAGCAATGTCCACAATAGCCAAACTATGGAAAGAACCTAGATGTCCATCAACAGATGAATGGATAAAGAAGAGGTGGTATATATATACAATGGAATACTATGCAGCTATCAAAAGAAACGAAATCTTGCCGTTTGCAACGACATGGATGGAACTGGAGGGTATTATGCTGAGCGAAATAAGTCAATCAGAGAAAGACAATTATCATATGATCTATCTGATATGAGGAACTTGAGGGGCAGGGCTGGGGCGTCGTGGGGGGTAGGGAGGGAAAAATAATGAAACAAGATGGGATGGGGAAGGACACAAACCATAAGAGACTCCTGATCTCACAAAACAAACTGAGGGTTACTGGGGGGTGAGAGGGTAGGGATAGGGTGGATGGGTTATGGACATTGGGGAGGGTTTGTGCTTTGGTGAATGCTGTGAAAGATGTAAGCCTGATGATTCACAGACCTGTACCCCTTGGGCAAAGAATAAAAATAAAATTAAAAAAAAAAGAAATGATGAGAGTGGACATCCTTGTCTTATTCCTGCTTTCCTGGAAAACACTGACTATCTCAACCTTAAGTATGATGTTAATTATGAGTTTTCCATAAATAGTCTATATCAGTTTAATGGAAGTTATCTTCTAATCTCAGTTTATCAAGTATATCAGTAGAGCTTGTTGGATTTTGCCAGCTGCTTTTTCTGTGTCTACTGAAAAGATTAGTTGTTTATAGTCCTTTATTCTATTAATATGTTGTATTACATTGATGAATTTCATAAAGTACACCAACCTTGCATTTCTTGGATAAATGCCACGTGATCATGTTACATAATTATTTTTATATGTTTTAAATTTAGGTTGCTAGTATTTTGTTTAATGCATTTCCATGTATATTCAAAAGGAATATTGATATTTTGATTTCTTATGTCTTTGTTTTGGGAATCAGGGCAATAGAAAAGTGTTTGAAAGTGTTCTCTGCATTCATTCATTCATTCATTCATTCATCCATTTAGTGAAGGATTGGTATTAAATCTTCCTTAAATATTTAATAGAATACACTAGCAAAGCCATCTTCTCCTATGCCTCTCTTTGTGAGAAGTTTTAAAATACTAACTCAAGCTCTTTACTTTCATAGGTATGTTCAGAATTTTATTTCTTCTTGTGTCACTTATGACAGTTTGTGTCTCTCTAGATTTTGAGTATTTCATCTATGTTATCTAATTTATTTGCATACACTTATTAATAGTAGTCCTTTATAATATTTTTATTTCTGTAAGGTCAATAATCCTGATTTCTTCTGAATTTTTGATTTAATAATGTGAGTCTTCCCTCATTTTTCATGGTTGGTCTAGCTAAGGATTTGTCAACTTTGTTGATCTTTTCAAATAACTGGTTTTTTTAATCTTATTGATTCTATTGATTTCTATTCTCTAGTTTATGTCCACTCTATTATTTCTTTCATTCTGCTTGCTTTGGTTTTAGTTAGTCCTTCTTTTTCTAGTCCCTTAGAATTTAAAGCTAGGTTGTTGATTTGAGTGTTTTCTCCTTTACTAATATAAGCATTTGCAGCTGTTAATTTCCCTCTACACATTGCTTTATCTACATCCCATATATGTTGATATATTTTGTTCTAATTTTTATTCATCCAAAAGTTTTTTCTGATTTCTCTTGTGATTTTTTAACCTATTGTGGTTTCTTTGTGGTGACCACTGGGATTATATATAACATCTGGAAGTTATAAAAATCTATTTTAAACTGATGCCAACTTAACTTCCATTGCATATACCATCTCTACTCCTTCACGATCCCTCTTTATGTTATTGATGTCACCAGTTACACCTTTGTATCTTGTGGACTCATTAACATAGATTTAGACTTATTTTTATGTTTTTATACTTTAATGTCTGTAGAGGAATAAAAAGTAGGGTTATAAACCAAAATTACAATATAGTTTTTTTATTTATCCATGTATGTACTTTTATTAGAGAACTTTTCATATGGTTTCAACTTATTGTATTGCAACCTTTCACTTCAACTTGAAGGACTCCTTTTAGCATTTCTTGTAGGGCCAGTCTAGTGGTAATGAATTCCTTTCCTTTTTGCTTATTTTGGAATGTCTTAATTTCTCTCTCATTTTGAAAGGATAGTTTTGCTGGATATGTATCTCTCTGTTGGCAGTTTTCTTTCTTTCAGCATTTTAAATATATCATTTGGCTGCCTCCTGTCCTCCAAAGTTTCTGCTGAGAAATCAGTTCATAATCTTACTGAGAATCCCCTGTATATGACAACTCTTCTCTTACTGCTTCCATGATTTTTGTTTTTCCACTTTAGACAGTTTTATTACAGTGTGTCCTACCAAGGCACCTGGCTGTCTTGCTAAAACATGGGACTCTTGATTTTAGGGTTGTAAGTTTGAGCACCACATTTGGTGTAGTACTTCTTAAATATAAATCTTTAAAAAAATAATATATCTAACTGTGAGTCTTTTTGTATTTATTGAATTAGGATCTGTAGAGCATCTTAAGTTTGCATATCTATTTCTTTCCTCAAATTTGAAACGTGTTTGTCCATAATTTCTTCAAATATGGTCACTGCTCCCTTTCTCTCTTCTCTTTCTGAGATTTCCATAATGTAAGTAATGGTTTGTTTGATAAGACTCTGTTTACATTGCTTCATTCTTTTTTCTTTTTGCTCTCCAAACTTGGTAATTTCAAATGAACTATCAAGTTTGTTGATTCTTTCCTCTGCCTGTTTGAATCCTCTATTGAACTCCTCTAATGAAAATTTTCATTTCAAATATTTTATTTTTCAGCTCCAAAGTTTCTGTTTGGATCTTTTTCATAATTTCTATCCCTCTGCTGACAATATCATTTTTTTCATATATAATTTTCCTGATGTTCACATATCCATATTGCTTTGTATGCATCATAATCTTTGGTTGAAAATTGGGCATTTGAAAAAAGAGTCTTTTCCCCTGGTCTTTGCAGACCCGCTGTGTTGGGGAAGAACTTCACTAATTAGCCTAATATGAAGGCTTAAAGTCTTCTTAGGCCTTTTATAGTCATATGTCTTCTCTGGTCGTGTGTGTGTGTGTGTGTGTGTGTGTGTGTGTGTGTGTGTGTGTGTGTGTTTTCCATTTCTCCTATGTACAAGGTTGTTTCTAAATGATTTACTTTCTCTGAGAGTCTTACCTCTGCTTCTTTTTAGGATCTAGGATATTATACTATATTCCTCTGTTCTTAATCTCTTGCCCCAGAGTATCCACAGGTCTCCAATCTCTCTGCAAACTTCATGTGCCACAGCACATACCATTGCCTTCTGTAGCTTCCAACTTCAGATCCAAACTATGCCACCATATTTCCTGTCTGAGACCTCCATTAGGTGATTCAGAAACCAGTGCTTTAGGCAGTCTTCAGATAGGCCAGAATGTTGCAGACAAGTTTTGCTCTTTTTCTTCTGAGAGAAAGAACCAGAAATTGAACTACTTCCTCCTGACCATGCCAAGTAGGGGAGGAGGAGGACAAGAGCAAGGAAAAATGCCACAAATTTTCCTACTGTTTTACATGTAGCTTTTTCTTGAGTATTTGCTTGGTTATTGTAGTCATTGGCTGGTATTCAGAGCTCTTACAAAGCTATCTTAGTCAGCCTGTAGCTATTCACTTAATGCTTCTGGGGAAGCAAGGGCCTGGAGCCTCATAGTCTGGCCATCTTGCTGTCACTGTTGAATATGTCTGAGCCTTAGGCTTATCATGTAAAAACAGGAAGAATACCTTAGTACACAGATTTACATAAGGTAATGATAGTTCACACTTACTAGGTTTTAAATATGTTTATCTATATGCACACTTACAATATGACTACATATATGCATAATCCCATTCATCGTATACTTCAAGTATATGAGACAGGCTCTCTTATTATCACTTTTAACAGATCGAGAAAAACTGGGCTTTAAATAATATGTATAATTGCTCAAGATCACAAAGAGTTTGGAACCAAAATTTGAATCCGGGTCTACCAGAGTTGACAAAATCCATGATCTTAAACACTACGGATACTATAATAAACATTGATGAGATGCTAGTTAATATCTTTCCTTCCTCTATTTGTTTTCTATCCTAAGGAAAGGCCACAAGGTTGTCAAAATACTCCACAATTGTTTGAAACGGGGAAGCTACACACACACACACACACACACACACACACACACACAACACACACACACAGAGATGCATGTGCGTGCACACGCACACACACCGTTCACCCACTTAAAATGTCTCAGTAATGGGAGCTGGCAGAACACAAGATTGCTCTAGAGAAAGAGAAAGATTGTGATTATTTATTGCCTACCCTAACATAAACTGCCCCAACAAAAGCAGAAGTGAAAATCAGGTTAAGAAACCAAGGAAGGCAGCTTCCAAATAGAGAGTCTGTGTCGATAGAGAAGACCACTAGGGAGCCAATCAGATAGTATGCCTGGGAGCCTGTGGTGGGAAAAAGTGCAGTAAAGCTGAAATTGACGTTTTTACCTACCAAGTTGTTTGAGGAAGAAGAATGTGAAATGGATCAATTTTAAAGCCACAGAAATCATAAGGGCAATTTAAAACACAATTGCTTTTCTACCAGTTTTACTAATTGTTTCACTTTTCAACAAGTCTCCTTTTACTTCCAAATGTTTGAATGCTTTTGCCTGTAAATAGTCACCTCAAAAGCAATTATTAGACTCAAAATATATATGATGTATTAGGAGTCACTGTTCCTTTTTATTTTCCAAGGAGACATCAGATATAAGTACACACAGACAAACCATGTCAACACTCATAGTGCTGAAATTATTTCATATACACCCCTCAGTATGATACTGGAAAATTTATGACAACTATCATTTTCACATGTCCCTTTTGGCTTTTCAATTCAACATTAGTAGTTTTTTTTCACTGACGATACCTACTAGAAGTAGTACTAGCTCTTTCAAATTCGCAGAGCAGAAAATAAAACAAGACTCTATGACCTTTCTAGAACATCACAAAGATTTAAAATACCTCTCATTTTTTATTGGTGACAAAACACTTAAATTCTTATTAATTCTCAAGGCTGATTAAAATCAGGTATATCCATTTTTATTGCTTTTTCAAAATGCGATGTACAGACTATAAACATTAGAATCAAGTGTTTGATAGGCCACATCCTAGACCCATGGAATAAATCTGTAGTGAGGCCATGGGGTCTATATTTTTACAAAGCTCCCCCAGAAGAGTCTCATCCACTAAAGTTTGAGAATTATCACATGAAACCCTTTGAAGACACCACTGTGTAATGTAGAAAATCACAGTTTTCTTCCCAGCCCCACTCCCAAAAAGAATGTATTCAATGCTAAATAGAATTACAACTTACTGAGTACTTCCTATATTCTGGGTACTGTTTTATGATCTCTATATGAATTACTTCATTTATTCCTTAAAACAACAGTAAGGAGTACCATTATTCTTATTGTACAGTGATAATACTGAGGATCCAGTTATTTAAGTAAATTTCCCAAGGTCACAGCCCTAGTAAGAGATAGAAATAATATTTGAACATAACTGGCTGATTGAGCACACTCTTTTTACCACAATTTATTTTGTTTCCAAATATCCAAATATTTGAAGGAAACATGAAAGTAGAAATCTCCAGGACATGAAGACATTCAAACTTTAAGATGATCAAAGGAAGGTAAATAAATCTTAGATGCTTTTTATGATTTGAAACAAAATCCTATTCAGTAGTTATGGGTACAGGAGATAAGAAGCTGACATCTATTTCATCTGCACTAACAAAAATAAACCTGTATTAGGAAAAAAATTGCTGAGAGGACTGACAAGGCAGGGACTGACAGGTGCGAATTAAAGCACAGTAGACCCTTCATTACATGGATTTAACATTTGAATTGTTGTCTCCTTACAGGCAGGTAGGCCTATGGTGTTATTAATTTGTAATGAATGTGGTGAAAAATTCTCATAGGTTGTGAATATTAACTAATAATGTATATGAAGTTTGATTCACTGGAAAGCAGGTATGTGGGAGCAAATCACATAGTTAGTGAGTAAATTTAACCAACAGCCTGGGATCCATATAACATTTAGCAGTAGTCAAGAATTTAAGGAAACTTGAAGGTCTTATAATCCATCTCTTGTGGCTATCAAAGTTATTTTTATAGAAATCATGAAAAAGAAGACTGCACTGAAAACTAGCTCACAAGAGAGTCTCTGCTATGTTTGTGGTTTCAGTTCTATTTCAAACACAATATAAAAGTTGAATATGTAAAAAGGAAAATGAAGGGCATTTCAAGGGATACGACCACCACTAGAAAACTTTCCAGTGGCCTTAAAATCTAGCATGAGGAAATCGGATTAGGCCAGCACATGAAAACAAAGAACAGAGGTGTAAAGATGAAAGGTAGCAGAACATTGGGGAAAGGAAACCTGAGCATCTACTATGGATCAGTAACTACACTGAGACATTAGCTTTATCTTATTTAATCCTCATATTGACATTTTGAAGTAAGTATAATTTTAATTTTCATTTTATAGATGAGGAAACTGAAAGCCAACAAAATAAGTAAGAGGTCCAAAATCAGGAAGACAGATGGTAAAAGGGTGCCTGGCTGGCTGAGTCAGTGGAACATGTGACTCTTGATCTCAGGCTTGTGAGTTCAAACCCCACTGTTGGGTGTAGAGATTACTTAAAAAAAATAATATCTTAAAAAAAAGGAAACACAGATGGTAACAAACATATTTGAAATTGCCTATCTCATTCTAAATCTCATGATCTTTCCATTATGCTATTTTACTTCTGTAGAAGTTCAAAAATGTTTGGTACCAGCTTTTGCCAACTCCTAATCTCATTAGGGGTGTTATAAATACATACTATAATTTTAGATAGTAACAAGTTCAGTGAAGAAAATGAAACCAAATACTGTGATAGCAACTGTAGGATGGAGTTGAGGGATCTCACACAAAGACAACCTCTCTGAGGAAGTAATATTTGAACTAAAACAAACCATTAGAAGGGGTCGGCTTAAGGGAAGATCTAGGGGAAAGCAAAGGAAGGGCAGCCTTACTGGTTTTGAGAACTAGCAACATTAGGTCACTGTTTGGCTAGTAATTGAATATGGAAAAGAGTGAAAAGAGACAAAGACATATTATACTGGGTCTTATAAACTATGAAAGGAATTTGGATTTTATACTGTGATGGGAAACCACAGGAGAACTTTAAATAAGGAAGTGTTATGATTTCATTCACATTGAAAAGTTAAAATTCTTCTGGATTTCATGTGGAGGATAGACAAAGAAGGCAACTGTGGAAACAGGGAAATCAGTTAGAAGACAATCATTAAGATGAGAGGTGATGGTGGCCTGGAGTAGTATAGGTAATTGTAAAACTGGTAAACTGTAGTTGGATTTGGAAAGCATTTTCAAAGTAAAGTTAATAAAAGTTACTCATAGATTAGATATAGTGAATAAGATGAAAAGTTAAATCAAGATTCTTAAATCTGAGGTTTGAGAACTTGAGGAAATGTTAGTCTCATTAAGTTCGATGAGGAAGACTGAGGAGGAGATGGCAATGTGGGAGGTGGTAAGAGAAGCAATGAGGAGATGGAAACATTTTTGGATGTGTCAAGTTTAAGGTGTTTATTCAACATCCTAATGAAGATGTCAAGCAAGGAACTGCATATAGGGATCTAGAATTCAACCTTTCTCAATACCTTTACAGATAAATGCACCTATCCTCCCCATGTACCTTCAAGCCAATGGGCCAGATAAAAGGTGACAAAAGATGGTTAGCCTAACAACCATTATGCTACTCCATGTACCAATGGGTTAATGAGATGCTCCATGTATCACCATGAAATGCTTTTACAGCCTTATAGTTCATGTCGCTGCCAAGAGCATGCCAATGAAGAGCAAGTATAACCTTCAACATCAATATTTTTCTATACATGTGTAGGCTAATCCTGACCTGGCCATTACAAAAAAATAGCCTAGTATACCTATTGCCAACAGGTAGGTCCTCAATTAAACAGACCTTCAGAAGTATCTATACATAGAACAAATATAGATGGCTTTCATCCTGCATCATGCTATAGTCAACAGAAAATCAGTTTGGGCATCAGAAGTGAATCTGAATCATATTTCTTTCAATATATATGACATAGAGCAACTATTTTAAGACTTATTTACCTCATCTATAGAGATATTAATAGCAGCCATCTTATAAGGTTGTTATGATGATTAAATGATATAATCTATTTAAAGCCTTACATGGTGCTCAGTAAATGTAGATTCTCTTTTATTCTAGACGTTATGTTAGAATTAGCAATTGCTAAGATTTGATAATTTTTTACTAACATAACAGTGATTGAAGATGTCTAAAAACAATTAAAAATTAAGTCCAATTTACTTGGAAATGGCAGAAAAAATTGGAAGCTATATTCCTCTACTCAATCACATGAAGACTGGACCTCTCCCCAAATTGGGATTAAGTTTTGGAGTGTTGGTAAAGAAATTAGAAAGTAGTCCTATCACACAATTAAATCTATAATCCAAGCAGGAGATAAAGGAGCTCATCTATTTTAGTCACAGGTAGCTCCTTTGTGAAGGAGGTCAGGCTAAAATATATATTGTGAGGAGAGAGAAGGAAAAAAGCATACTAGGAGCCCAAAGTCAAAGATTATAGATGGTCAGTGCCTTCTGAAATATCAAGACCAGGTCAGCTACCAAGTCACCTTCTTCTCTCTTACCAAGAGACATAACCCAGGCCTTTCAGTGATCAGAATATGGTGTCTCCAAGCTGAGGAAACATTTTAAAATTTTAGAAGAGTTTTAGATTTATGGAAAAATTATGGCAGCAGTATAAGTAATTCCTTTGTAGCCTACATCCAGTTCCCTTATTGTTAACATGCTCATATGGTATATTTGTTACAATTAATGAACCAATATTGACAAATTTTATTAACTACAGTCTACACTTTCTTCAGATTTCCTTTCTTTTTACCCAATGTCCTTTATCTATTACAGGATCTCATTCTGATTAAAGAATTATATTTAATCATCCTGGTTCCTTATGCTCCTGGCTGTAACAAAAACAGATTGTTTCTTATGCTTTCATTGTTTTGATGACCTTGAAGGATATGAAGATTATCAGCAAGGTATTTTGAAAGGATGTCCCTTAATTAGACTGTATATGAATATTTTCTTATGATTAGTCTGTGATTATAAGAATGGAAGGAACAATGAACACTAAAGTGCTATTTTTTTGTCACATCATATGAAAGGTACATATTATCAACATGATTTACCACTATTGATGTGGACTTGATCACTTGACTGCGGTAGTGTTTGTCAGGTTTCTCCACTGTGAAATTACTCTTTCTCTCCATTCCATGGTGTACTCTTTGGAAGGCATTCACTATGTGCAGTTCCCACATAAGAAGTGGGGAATTATGCTCTACCTCCTTGGTGGAGGAATATCTACATAAAGTATTTGAAAGTTTTCTGGATGGAAGATTTATCTCTTCCATGTTTATGCATTTAATAAATTCTTTCTGCCAATACTGACTCAGGAATATTTATTTTTTACTTTGAATTATAATCTATTACTATTTTTTTATTTTCTTACTTAAATTTATTCTAGCTTTGGTCACTGGGAGCCCATTCAGTTGTCTCCTGTGTCCTTCTGACATGCCCCCATCATTGTGGGGTTTGGTTTATCTTTTGAGCAATTCCTTATTTTCTGGTATTACAAGATATTCCAGGCCCATATTCTACATTTCCTGCTTCAGCTATGTGCATTTGTGTAACTTAGTTGAAAAGTATATCCATGAAAAATCTGCATGCAAAATTTTATATCAACATTATTCTTAATTGAAAAAAATGAAAATAGCCAAGATGCTCTTCAGTAGGTGAATAGATAAACAGTTGCACATCCCTATAATGGAATATCACTCACCAGTTAAAGAAATGAGATATCAAGCCATGATATGGCATCGATGAACCTAAAATGCATATTGCTAAGTGAAAGAAGTCAGTCTAAAAAAGCTACATACTATATGATCCCAATGATATGGCATTCAGAAACAAGCAAAACTATACTGGTGGTAAAAATTTCAATAGTTGTCAGGGGCTCAAGGGGAGAAGGCAAGTATGATAGGTGAAGCATAGGGGATTTTTTTAAGATAGTGAAAGTCTTCTGTATGAAAATGTAATGGCAGATTCATGACACTATGCATTTGCCAAAACCCACAAACCTTTATAGCACAAAGAGTAAAACTTAATATATGTAAAATTTAAAAACATTATCTAGGAGACCAGAGGATTATAGGATGAAATTCAGAATGTGACACATCAATCTGACTGCATTAAAAGTGAAGATAAAAAAACTCATTAGGGGGAGGTAGGGGAAAAGTTGTTGGCTAAAGTAACTTTGAGGGGAGAAATGGCAAGATGGCAGAGGAGTGGAGACCGATTATCATCAGGTCCCAGAAATTCACCAAGATAGCTATCAAACTATTCTTAACACTTACAAATTCTATAGGAGATCGAAGAGAAGAACAGCAATTCTAGGAACAGAAGATAGACCACTTTCCGGAAGGTAGGACGTGTGAAGAAGTGAATCTGAAGCACTGGGAAGATAGACCCTGGGGGAGGGGCCAGCTCCTGGCAAGTGAGAGAGCAGCGGAGCACAAAATCAGAACTTTAGAAGTCAACTCCACTGAGGGTCGTCGCCCCAGAGGCTAAGGGGGGGTGAAGCCCTCGTGGGGACAGTGTGGTCTCAGGACCCACAGGGACACAAAAAGACCAGGGGTGTCTGAGCACAAGAGAACTCCCAGGTATCAGAGAGGAGAAGCCAACTGGAGAGATGGAACCAAGCTGAGGTGTCTCTCAGCTCGGTATTACCTTGGGCAGTGATCCAAAGCACAGTCAGGCCACTGCTCTTTGAGCAGGGACCCCACAGTCGGCAGACCCAGAGAGACCCCTCCTTCCTCCTCTGGGAGGAGCGTCACGGGAGCAGCTGCAGGAATCTGCTGGGTTTGGAGATTCTAAATGGGGCCAGGGAACAGAGGTAGAAATGCTCAGTCATAGGCTGGGTGAGCTCAGAGTTCGGCCAGAGACCAGGGAGACAGGAGGGACTGACTGCTTTTCTCTGAGGATGCACTGAGGAGTGAGGCACCAAGCTCTCAGCTCCTCCGGGTTGGAGACTGCGAGGCCGACATTTTCAGTCCTGTTCTCCAATGCGGTATGGAAAGCGTTCAGGGAACAAAAGCTCCTGAGAGCAAATCCCAGCTGATTACTTAGCCTGGCCCATGGCGAGGGTGGTGCAATTCTGCCTTGGGCAAAGACACATGAGAATCACAGACACAGGCCCCTCCCCCAGAAGACCAGCAAGAAAATACAGCCAAAGCCAAGTTCAAGATTGCTGAGAATTGTGGAACTCCGGAGCTAGGGGAAAGCATCGCAGAGAATTAGTGGCTTTTCCCCCATGATTCTTTAGTCGTTCACAGTTAACTTCTTTGAATCTTATTTTTTTTCTTACTCTTTTAAATTTTTTCCATTTTCTGATTTTAACTTTTTTAACTATTTTATCTTATCAACAATTTTTAATCTTTTTAAATTTTCATTATCATAGTCATATTTTACCCCTTCATTTTACTTAACATTATTTTTTGTATACATATAGGGTCTGTTCAATTCACCAGTCTAATAGATAGAGATAGAGATAGAGTCAGAGAAAGACATAGATTTAGAAACAGAAATAGATAATATAGATATATATATAGGATTTTGTTTTTTGTTTTGTTTTGGTTTTTGTTTGTTTAATTTTGTTTTTTTATTTTTTGGTTTTTTTTTCCCTCTTTCTTTTCTCCCCAGTTCCAGGTCTCTTCTGATGAGGTTAGTGTATGTTTCTCTGGGGTCATTGCTACCCTTTAGTATTTTGTTCTCTCATCCATCTATTCTTATCTGCATAAAATGACACGGTGGAAAAAATTACCACAAAAAAAAAAAAAGAACAAGAGGCAGTAATGATGGCTAGGGACCTAATCAATGCGGACATTAGTAATATGACAGAACTAGAGTTCAGAATGAAGATTATTAAGGTGATGGCTGGGCTCAAAAAAACCATGGAAGATAATAGAGAATCCCTCTCCAGAGAAATAAAAACCCTTTCTGGAGAAATAAAAGAACTAAAATCTAACCAAGCTGAAATCAAAAAAGCTATTAATGAGATGCAATAAAATATGGAGGATCTTACTTCTAGGATAAATGAGGCAGAGGACAGAATTAGTAATTTAGAAGACAAAACATCAAACAATAAAGAACCGGAGGAAAAGAGAGACAAACAACTACTGGAACATGAGAGGAGAATTCGAGAGATAAGTGATACCATAAGACAAAACAATATTAGAATAATTGGGATCCCAGAAGAGGAAGGGGGGCAGAAGGTATATTGGAGCAAATTATAGTACAGAATTTCCCTAATTTGGCAAAGGGAACAAGCATCAAAATACAGGAGGCACAGAGAATCCCCCTCAAAATCAATAAAAATAGGTCCACACCCAGTCATCTAATAGTAAAACTTACAAGTCTTAGTGACAAAGAGAAAATCCTGAAAGCAGCTGAGGACAAGAGGTCTACAACACACAATGGTAGAAATATTAGACTGACAGCAGACCTATCCACAGAGACCTGGCAGGCCAGAAAGAACTGGCGTGATATATTCAGAGCACAAAATGAGAAAAATATGCAGCCAAGAATACTATATCCAGCTAGGCTGTCATTGAAAATAGAAGGAGAGATAAAAATCTGCATGGACAAACAAAAACTAAAGGAATTTGCAAATACCAAGCAAGACCTACAGGAAATATTGAAAGGGGTCAACTGAGCAAAAGTTCTGATAAGAAAGGAGGAAACAAAATATACAGTAACAGTCACCTTACAGGCAATACAATGGCTCTAAATTCATATCTCTCAATAGTTACCCTGAATGTAAATGAGCTAAATACCCCCACTAAAAGACACAGGGTAACAGAATGGATAAAAAAACAAGACCCATCGATATGCTGTCTACAAGAAACCCATCTTACATGCAAAGACACCTCCAGATTTAAAGTGAGGGGGTGGAAAACAATTTACCATGCCAATGGACATCACGAGAAAGCTGGAGTGGCAATCCTTATATCAGATAAATTAGATTTTAAGCCAAAGAATATCATAAGAGATGAGGACGGACACTATATTATAATAAAAGTATCTGCCCAACAAGAAGATCTAACAATTGTAAATATGTATGCCCCTAACAAGGGAGCAGCCAATTATATAAACCAATTAATAACAAAATCAAAGAAACACATTGATAAGAATACAATATTAGCAGGGGACATTAACACCCCCCTTACTGAAATGAACAGATCATTGAAGCAAAACAAGGAAATAAAGGCTTTAAATGACACCCTGGACCAGTTGGACATCACAGATATATTCAGAACATTCCATCCCAAAACAACAGAATACGCATTCTTCTCTAATGCACATGGAACATTCTCCAGAATAGACCATATTCTGGGTCACAAATCAGGTCACTACAGTTTCCAAAAGACTGGGATCATTCCCTACATATTTTGAGACCATAATGTTCTGAAACGAGAACTCAACCACAAGAGGAAAGTTGGAAAGAACTCAAATACATGGAGACTAAAGAACGTCCTACTAAAGAATGAATGGGTCAACCAGGAAATTGAAGATGAATCAAAAAAATTCATGGAAACAAATGAAAATGAAAACAAAACTGTTCAAAATCTTTGGGACATAGCAAGGCAGTCCGGAGAGGAAAGTATATAGCAATACAAGCCTTTCTCAAGAAACAAGAAAGGACTCAAGTACAAAACCTAACCCTACACCTAAAGGATCTGGAGAAAGAACAGCAAAGAAAGCCTACACCCAGCAGGAGAAGAGAAGTAATAAAGATCAGAACAGAAATCAATGAAATAGAAACCAAA
Source organism: Ailurus styani (assembly GCA_002007465.1). Classification (NCBI taxonomy): domain Eukaryota; kingdom Metazoa; phylum Chordata; class Mammalia; order Carnivora; family Ailuridae; genus Ailurus; species Ailurus styani. Next base: position 19,893 of record LNAC01000773.1, read on the forward strand.
AGAACAGTAGAACAAATCAACGAAACTAGGAGCTGGTTCTTTGAAAGAATTAATAAGATTGATAAACCCCTGGCCAGACTTATCCAAAAGAAAAGAGAAAGGACTCAAAGTAATAAAATCATGAATGAAAGAGGAGAGATCACAACCAACACCAAAGAAATACAAACAATTATAAGAACGTATTATGAGCAACTCTACACCAGCAAATTTGACAATCTGGAAGAAATGGATGCATTCCTATAGAGATATGTAAACTACCAAAACTGAACCAGGAAGAAATTGAAGACCTTAATACACCCATAACCAGTAAGGAGATTGGTGCAGTCATCAAAAATCTCACAACAAACAAGAGCCCAGGGCCACACAGCTTCCCAGGGGAATTCTACCAAACATTCAAATTCTCCTGAAACTGTTCCAAAAAATAGAAATGGAAGGAAAACTTCCAAACTCATTTTATGAGGCCAGCATTACCTTGATCCCCAAACCAGGCAAAGACCCCATCAAAGAGGAGAATTACAGACCTATACCCTTGATGAACATGGATGCAAAAATCCTCAACAAAATACTAGCCAAGGATCCAACAGCACATTAAAAGGATTATTCACAATGACCAATTGGGATTTATTCCTGGGATGCAAGTTGGTTTAACATTCGCAAATCAATCAATGTGATACAAGACATTAATAAAAGAAAGAACAAGAACTATATGATCCTCTCAGTAGATGCTGAAAAAGCATTTGACAAAGTACAGCACCCTTTCTTAATCAAAACTCTTCACAGTGTAGGTATGGAGGGTCCATACCTCAATATCATCAAAGCCATCGACAAAAACCCACAGCGAATATCATTCTCAATAGAGAAAAACTGAGAGCTTTTCCCCTAAAGTCAGGAACACGGCAAGGCTGTCCACTATCACCACTGCTATTCAACATAGTACTAGAAGTCCTAGCCTCAGCAATCAGACAACAAAAAGAAATAAAAGGCATCCAAATCGGCAAGGAAGAGGTCAAACTCTCACTCTTTGCAGATGCTATGGTACTTTATGTGGAAAACCCAAAGGACTCCACTCCAAAATTGCTATAACTCATACAGGAATTCAGCAAAGTGCCACGATGTAAAATCAATGCACAGAAATCAGTTGCATTTCTATATACCAAAAACAAAACAGAAGAAAGAGAAATTAAAGAGTCAATCNAATCCCATTTACAATTGCACCCAAAACCATAAGATACCTAGGAATAAACCTAACCAAAGAGGCAAAGAATCTGTATTCAGAGAACTATAAAGTACTCATGAAAGAAATTGAGGAAGACACAAAGAAGTGGAAAAACATTCCATGCTCATGGATGGGAAGAACAAATATTGTGAAAATATCTATGCTACCTAGAGCAATCTACACATTTAATGTAATCCCCATAAAAATACCAGCTACTTATTTCAAAGAAATGGAAAAAATAATCCTAAAATTTATATGGAACCAGAAAAGACCCGAATATTCAAAGGAATGTTGAGAAAAAAAAAAAAGCAAAGTTGGTGGCATCACAATTCCAGACTTCAAGCTCTATTACAAAGCTGTCATCGTCAAGACAGTATGGAACTGGCACAAAAACAGACACTTAGATCAGTGGAACAGAATAGAGAGCCCAGAAATGGAACTTCAACTCTATGGTCAACTAATATTTGACAAAGCATGAAAGAATGTCCAGTGGGGAAAAGACAGTCACTTCAACAAATGGTGTTGGGAAAACTGAACAGCCACATGCAAAAAAAATGAAACTGGATTATTTCCTTACACCACAGACAAAAATAGAGTCAAAATGGATGGAAGACCTCAATGTGAGACAGGAGTCCATTAAAATCCTTGAGGAGAACACAGGCAGCAATCTCTTGGACCTCAGCTGCAGGAACTTCTTCCTAGGAACATCAACAAAGGCAAGGGAAGCAAGGGCAAAAATGAAGTATTGGAACTTCATCAAGATTAAAAGCTTTTGCACAGCAAAGGAAACAGTCAACAAAACCAAAAGACAACTGACAGAANACAGACAGACAACTGCCAGAATGGGAGAAAATATTTGTAAATGACATAGATAGATAAAGGGATTTTTTCCAAAATCTATAAAGAGCTTCTCAAACTCAAACCCATAAAACAAATAACCCAGTCAAGAAATGGGCAGAAGACATGAACAGACATTTCCTCCAAAGAAGACATCCAAATGGCCAACAGACACATGAGAAAGTGCTCAACNGTGAGAAATTGCTCAACATCACTCGGCATCAGAGAAATATAAATCAAAACCACAGCGAGATACCACCTCACACCAGTCAGAATGGCTAAAATCAACAAGTCAGGAAACGACAGATGTTGGTGAGGATGTGGAGAAAGGGGAACCCTCCTCCATTGTTGGTGGGAATGCAAGCTGGTGCAGCCACTCTGGAAAACAGTATGGAGATTCCTCAAAAAGTTGAAAATAGAGCTACCCTATGACCCAGCAATCACACTACTGGGTATTTACCCTAACGATACAAAGGTAGTGATCCTCAGGGGCACAGGCACCCGAATGTTTACAGCAGCAATGTCCACAATAGCCAAACTATGGAAAGAACCTAGATGTCCATCAACAGATGAATGGAAAAAGAAGTTGTGGTATATATATACAGTTGAATACTATGCAGCTATCAAAAAAATGAAATCTTGCCGTTTGCAATGACGTGGATGGAACTAGAGGGTATTATGCTGAGCAAAATAAATCGGAGAAAGACGATTATCATATGACCTCTCTGATATGAGGAACTTGAAGGGCAGGTTGGGGGATCGTGGGGGAAAGGGAGGGAAAAATAATGAAACAATTTGGGATCAGAAAGGAAACAAACCATAAGAGACTCCTAATCTCACAAAATAAACTGAGGGTTACTCTGGGGTGGGAGGGTAGCAATAGAGTGGATGGGTTATGGCCATTGGGGAGGGTTTGTGCTATGGCGAGTGCTGTGAAAGGTGTAAGCCTGATGATTTACAGACCTGTACCCCTGGGGCAAATAATAAAGAAAAAATTTTAATAAATAAATAATGTAACTTTGAAAATGAGTGGAGACTTTAAAACTAATGGTAAAAGAAACTGTCCATAAACACTAAACTATATTGATAAGTTTTTCTCTCCACATGAGGGCATAGGTTAGCAATTCTGATACTCCTATCCATGTTTACTGGTGTTGAAAAATTAAAAAATGGATGGAGTTGGTTGGAGTTACATTTCCCACTGTTGATATGAGAGGTTACAGATAAGCAAAAGGAAGAGATTAGAATGATTAACTGTGATAATAGATTAGAAAAAAATTATCAGTATGAACTAGTTTAGCTTAATAGAGATACAGATAGTTACATATAAAAATGTTTATAAATATGTGTATATACATGGATTAGCTTTACACATGTGCATTTCCTATCAGCTAAAAATGGTCTAAAAACATTGATACTCCAGTAGCAATGAGTACATCTATTGCCCAGATATGCATTTCTAATTCTCTTCTCTAAACAAATAAACCAGATCTCCATGGAGACATGGCTTATTCTAGGCATATTTTTTTTACCTTTAGATGTACACAATCAGAATAATAATAATCCATGTTTCATTTTTAATAAATTCTTGGTTTATTGGTTCATGGATGAACCTCTTCTTTTTTTTTTCTAAATCTGATTGTGCCCATAATAGCTGTGTGTCCGTAGGCAAGACACAACCTCTTCTAATTTCAGCTTTCTAATCAGTAAAATAAGAATACTGAAAGAAGTCAACCTTCATAGTTAAATAACATGATACATATGCAATATTGAATAGAGAACCTGGCACATAAGAAGCATTCTGTAATTATAAGCCTTTCATAAGTTTTCCAAGTATGACATGAAGGGAAATTTGGAAGCATACAGAAGACTGAATAAAATTAACTTGTTTTTCATGGGGCAAGTGTTTTCAGTGTCTTTGCTCATTCTGAACACTATGACACACATATTAAGCTAGAAGCAAATATTGAATGAGCAGCAGAACTAGCCACTGGATGTGGGTGGTGGTGAGGGAGGCAATAAATTGGGTGTTGAAAGGCCTGACTAAATAGAATTTGCTCTCTTCTTTTATTGAGCTTATCTTGAAGAGCATTGGGATTAGGTGAGATCTGTGGAATGAGGAAGCATAATGATATCCTTGTGTGGAAGGGTGGTTTATATAATCATACAAAGGGCAAAGAGCTATGTGGTGAAAAAAATTTTTCTTCCCTGCAAAGGGAAGCAGAAGAATCATGGAGTAAACAGCATAGAAGAAAGGCCCAGTTACCTGTTCTGATAAAAAAATATATATATAGGTAAATCTGACATAGCCTAACAGAAGAATTTTGGTAACTGAGAAAACCATTTGGTTGATGGTCTGAGGTGTTTACTTTTCAAACAACGGCTTTGGCAAACTGAAAAAACAGCTTTAATCTGGATAAAATTTTCATAATAAACCTTTCTCAGAGATATTTCTTTTGAAAAAAATTCCAAAGAAGTTTCAATAGAGGAAGATGGTAGAATAGGAAGCCTCAGCTCTCATTCTCTCTCAGAAACACAGAATTCACAATATACATAATAAAATACCTTTATGACAACTCCAGAAAACAGTTAAGTTGCAGTAGCTCTAGTAAGCACAAAACTGAGAACGGCCCAGTTGAAGCAGGAAATAACTGTTTTACCTTATCTATGATAGCCCCCCCCCCAAGCTGGCACAGCTGATCTTGGCATACAGCTTCTTTGAAGGGTAAGGGAAAGAGAAGACTGGAATCTGTATCCATTGTTCCAGCTTTTCAGACTGCTGCCTAAGAGACTAATCTCACTCTTGCTTGACTCAGGGTCCTGACAGGATCGGCACAATTTAAATGCCACAGGACCACTGAAAACAAAGTACAGAGGAGGCAGTTTGCTGCGAAACCAGAGCGCCTGCAATGCCACAGACAGGGGCTGGCATAATTTGACACAGTCAGGAGAATATACCCAACACATGGCTTCTCCTTCAGGAGAGAGAGAGAAAAGTAGAGCTTGAGTCCAGCACTCCATCTTTTCAGGGAGCAACCAAAAGGAATTGTCTGTCTCTCCTGATTTAGGGAATTAATCGGAAGTTGACATACTTTAGATTCCTGGGGGTCACTCACAAAGAATAAAGGAGAGCCAGGTGACTTGCTGCTGTAGTACTAAAAAGCCTTCAGTACCACAAACAGACAAGAGAGAGCAAGAGATTATGAGCTCCTGAGAAAACAAAACAAACAAAAACAGCAAACCTTTCCAAATGTGAAATTACACACATAAAGCCAGAAAAGCTTCATTCCTGCAATAAGTTTCAAGGGGCTCCAGAATCTTTAGCAAGACTGACAGGTAAAATTCTTCTGTATTAAGCCAGTCTGTATAGACTGGAGAGATGACAGCTTATTCAAACATATAAAACTCAGCAAAACAAAAACAGACAAAAATCATCAGGCATAGGAAGAAACAGGGAAATCTGGCCCAGTCAAAAGATCAAAACAAATCTCCAGACACCAACTTTAAAGAAAAATAAATCTACAAATTATCTGACAAAGAATTCAAAAGAATTGTCTTAAAGAAGCACAATGACCTATGAGAGAATACAGATAAACAACTAAAAAAACCAGGAAAATAATGCATGAACAAAAAGAATATAAACAAAGAGAAAAAAACTGAATAAAAAAATTCTGAGGCTGAAGAAAACAATAACTGAACTGAAAAATTCACTAGGGAGATTTAATAGCAGACTTGATTGACCAAAAGAATCAGTAAACTTGAAGAAAGATCATTTGAAATTAAGGTAGAGAAGCAAAAGACAAAAAAGTGTAAAAAACAAAATTAAATAAAACTAAGAGACTTATAGGAAACTATCAAGCAGGAAAATGCACACATTATGCAAGTTCTAGGGGAAGGATGAAACTGAGAAAGTGAGTGAGTTTATTTGAAGAAATAATGATTGAAAACTTTCCAAATCTGAGGAAGGAAATTAACTTCCTAATACAAGAAGCTCAAAGGATTTCAACCAAAATGGATCCAGAGAGGCCCGCACAAAGACACATTCTAATCAAACTGCAAAACGTCATATAGAAAGAGATAACGTTGAAAGCAGCAAGAGAAAAAAGCAACTTATCACATTCAAGGGGGCTCCCACTAGACTAATTAGTGAATTTTTCACCAGAAACATTGTAGGCCAAAAGAGAATGGGATAATATATTCAAAGTGTTGAATGAAAAAACCTAACCAAGAATATTACATCTGCAAAACTGTCCTTCAAAAGGAAAAATAAAGACTTTCCCAAATAAACAAAAGCTGTATGTGTTCAATACCACTAGACTTGCTATAAATGCTAAAAGGAATCTTACAAATTGAAATGAAAGAATACAGGTATATGAAAGCCTATGAAGAGTGGAGAAGCAAGATGGCGGAGGAGTAGGAGACCTAAATATGATCAGGTCCCAGGAGTCCAGCCAGAAAGTTGTCAAACCATTCTGAACACCTACAACCTCAACAGGAGTTAGAAGAGAAGAGCAGCAATTCTAGGAAGAGAAAATCAAACACTTTCTGGAAGGTAGGATGTGTGGAGAAGTGAATCCAATGCAACATTTGGGAAGACAGACCTCAGAGGGAGGGGCCAGCTTCTGGCAAGCAATAGAGCAGTGGAGCACAAAATCAGAACTTTTAGAAGTCTGCTCCACTGAGGGACAATGCTCCAAAGGCTAAGCAGCGGATGGAGTCCTCACAGGGACAGTGTGGTCTCAGGACCCGTGGGGTCACAAAAAGACCAGGGGTGTCTGAGTGTGGCAGAGCTCCCAGGTATCAGAGTGGGGAAGCCAGCTGCAGAGATGGAGCCCAGGAGGAGACTGTCAGCATGGGATTACCTTAAACCATGATCCAAGCCACAGTCGGGCCACTGCTTTTCCAGCAGGGACCCCAAAAGTGGCAGATTCAGAGACACTCACCTTCCTCCCCCAGGAGGAGCTGTGCAGGAGTGTGCTGCAGGAAATCTGCTGGGTTTGGAGACTCCAAATGGGGCCATGCACCAGAGATAGAAATGCTCAGTCGTAGGATAGGTGAGCACAGAGTGCGACCGGGAGACCAGGGAGACAGGAGGAACTGACCACTTTTCTCTCAGGGCGTACTGAGAAGTGGGGCCCTGAGCTATTGGCACCTCCAGGCCAGAGACTGGGAGGCCGCCATTTTCATTCTCCTCCTCCAAAGCTGTACAGACAGCTTTGGGGAGCAAAAGCTCCTAAGACCAAAACCAAGCAGATTACTTAGCCTGGCCCCTGGCAAGGGCGGTGCAATTCCACCTCAGGCAAAGACATTTGAGAATCACTGCGACAGGCCCCACCCCAGATCAGCAAGAACATCCGGCCAAGACCAAGTTTACTGATCAATGAGAACTGCAAAACTCCAGAGCTAGGGGAAAGCAACACATACAATTCATGGCCTTTTTCTCGGGATCCTTTAGTCTTTCAAAGTTAAATTTTTATAAATTTTATTTTTTCTTATTCTATGTTTTAAATGTTTCCTTTTTCCTATTTTAACATTTTTTAACTATTTTATCTTATCAATACCATTTTAAAAATCTTTTTTTTAATTTTCATTGTTTTTTTAAAGATTTTATTTATTTATTTGACACAGAGAGAGAGATTACAAGTAGGCAGAGAGGCAGGCAGAGAGACAGCGAGAGGAGGAAGCAGGCTCCCTGCTGATCAGAGAGCCCGATGCGGGCCTCGATCCCAAGCCGCTGAGATCATGACCTGAGCCGAAAGCAGAGGCTTTAACCCACTGAGCCACCCAGGCTCCCCTAATTTTCATTGTTATAGTTATATTTTATCCCTTCATTGTAGTTAACAATTTTTTGTATACATATAGGTTTTTATTCCCTTTAAAATTTTAGGATACTATTTCTTCTAATAGATCAAAATATACCCTAAATCTACCACATGGCTTTGTTCTAGTCCCCAGCCTGATCACATTCTTTCCTCATTTTTTTCTTTTTTCAATCAACTTCTTATCATATCAATTCCTTTATTAGAATCTTTTTTAAATTTCATGTTTACAGTCATATTCCATCCCTTCATCGTTTTTACCCTGATTTGTGTGTGTGTGTGTGTGTATATATATAATATATATATAATATATATATAATATTATAATAATTATTATAATAATATAATAATATATATATAATTCCTTCTTTATATATATATTATATATATATAATTTATATATATATTATATATATAATTCCTTCTTTCTATTAAATTCTATTAAATTTTGGGAGGTGGTTTCTTCTAACAGACCAAAATACACCCAAAATGAAGTGTGTAGCTCTATTCTATTCACCAGTCTAATATATATATATATATTTATTTTATCTTTTGTTATTTTTTTATCTATATTTCTTTTAATCTTTTTTCCCATTCTTCTCCCCTGGTTTCGGGTCTCTTCTCCTTTGGTTAGTGTATGTTTTTCTGGGGTTGTTGCTACCCTTTTAGCATTTTGTTCTCTCATTCATTTATTGCTATCTGGATAAAATAACCAGGCAGAAAAACCACAAAAAAATAAATAAGAGGCTGTACCAAAGGCTAGGGACCTAATCAATACAAATACAATATGACAGAACTTGTGTTCAGAATGACGATTATCAAGGTGCTAGCTAGGCTCAAAAAAAGCATGGAAGATATTAGAGAACCCCTTTCTAGAGAAATAAAATCCTTTTTTGGAGAAATAAAAGAACTAAAATCTAAACAAGTTGAAATAAAAAAGCTATTAAGGAGTATCAATTAAAAAGGGAGACTCTTACTGCTAGGATAAACAAGGCAGAAGAGAGAATTAGTGATATAGAAGACCAAATAATGGAGAATAAAGAAGTTGAGCAAAAGAGAGACAAACAACTTCTGGACCATGAGGGGAGAATCTGAGAGATAAGTGATACCATAAGACAAAACAATATTAGAATACTTGGGATCCAGGAAGAAGAAGGGGGGGGTGGGCAGAAGGTATATTGAAAGGGTCCTCTAAGCAAAGAGAGAGCCTAAAAGTAACAGATCAGAAAGGAACAGAGACAATATACAATAACAGTCACCTTACAGGCAATACAATGGTACTAAATTCATATCTTTCAATAGTTAACATGAATGTAAATAGGATAAATGCCCAAACTAAAAGACACAGGGTATTAAAATGAATAAAAAAAACAAGACCCAATGATATGCTATCTGCAAGAAACTCATTTTAGACCCAAAGACACCTCCAGATTTAAAGTGAGGGGGTGGAAAACAATTTACCATGCTAATGGATATCAAAAGAAAGCTAGGGTGGCAATCCTTACAGCAGATAAATTAGACTTTAAGCCAACAACCATAATAAGAGATGAGGAAGGACACTATATTATACTTAAAGGGTCTTTCCAACAAGAAGATCTGACAATTTTAAATATCTATGGCCCTGACAATGGAGGATCCAATTATATAAAACAATAACAAAATCAAAGAAACACATCAACAATAATATAATAATAGTAGGGGACTTTAACACCCCCCCCTCACTGAAATGGGCAGATCATCTAAGCAAAAGATCAACAAGGAAATTAAGGCTTTAAATGACACTCTGGACCAGATGGACATCACAGTTATATTTAGAAGATTCCATCCCAAAACATCAGAACACACATTCTTCTCTAGTGCACATGAAACATTCTCCAGAATAGATCACATCCTGGGTCACAAATCAGGTCCCAACTGGTACCAAAAGACTGGAATCATTCCCTGCATATTTTGAGTCCATGATGATTTGAAATTAGAACTCAACCATAAGAGGAAAGTTGGAAAGAATTCAAACACATGGAGGCTAAAGAACGTCCTACTAAAGAATGAATGGGTCAACTGGGGAATTAAAGAAGAATCAAAAAAATTCATGGAAACAAATGAAAATGAAAACACAACTGTTCAAAATCTTTGGGACACAGCAAAGGCAGTCCGGAGAGGAAAGTATATAGCAATACAAGCCTTTCTCAAGAAACAAGAAAGGACTCAAGTACAAAACCTAACCCTACACCTAAAGGAGCTGGAGAAAGAACAGCAAAGAAAGCCTACACCCAGCAGGAGAAGAGAAGTAATAAAGATCAGAACAGAAATCAATGAAATAGAAACCAAAAGAACAGTAGAACAAATCAACGAAACTAGGAGCTGGTTCTTTGAAAGAATTAATAAGATTGATAAACCCCTGGCCAGACTTATCCAAAAGAAAAGA
>LNAC01000773.1:30420-43531 GCA_002007465.1 Ailurus styani
CAAACATTTAAAGAAGAATTAATACCTATTCTCCTGAAACTGTTCCAAAAAATAGAAATGGAAGGAAAACTTCCAAACTCATTTTGTGAGCCCACCATTACCTTGATCCCAAAACCAAAGACCCCATCAAAAAGGAGAATTAAAGATCAATACCCTTCATGAACATGGATGTAAAAATTCTCAACAAAATACTAGCCAATAGGATCCAACAGCACATTAAGAGGATTATTCACCACGACCAAGTAGGATTTATTCCCGGGCTACAAGGTTGGTTTAACACCTACAAATCAATCAATGTGATACAAGAAATTAATAAAAGAAAGAATAAGAACCATATGATACTCTCAATAGATGCTGAAAAAGCATTTGACAAAGTACAGCATCCTTTTTGATCAAAACTCTTCAAAGTGTAGGGACAGAGGGTACGTGACTCAGTATCATCATACCATCTATGAGAAACCCACAGCAAATATCATTCTCAATGGGGAAAACTAAGAGCTTTTCCCCTAAGGTCAGGAACCACTGCTATTCAACGTAGTACTAGAAGTCCTGGCCTTCAGCAATCAGACAACAAAAAGAAATAAAAGGCATCCAATTGGCAAGGAAGAAGTCAAACTCTCACTCTTTGCAGATGATATGATACCTTATGTGGAAAACTCAAAAGACTCTACTCCAAAACTGCTAGAAGTCATACAGGAATTCAGTATAGTGTCAGGATATAAAAACAATGAACAGAAATCAGCTGCATTTCTATACACCAACAGCAAGACAGAAGAAAGAGTAATTAACTAATTACTAATTAAGTAAGTAAGTAAGTAATCAATATCAAAAGCTTTTGCACAGCAAAGGAAATAGTCAGCGAAACCAAAAGTTAACCCACAGAATGGGAGAAGATATTTGCAAAAGGCATGTCAGATACATGGCTAGTATCCAAAATCTATAAAGAACTTATCAAACTCAACACCCAAAAAACAAATAATCCAATCAAGAATTGGGCAGAAGACATGAATAGACATTTTGAAAAAGTGCTCAACATCACTTGCCATCAGGGAAATACAAATCAAAACCACAGTGAAATACCACCTAACACCAGTCAGAATGGCTAAAATTAACAAGTCAGGAAATGACAGATGTTGGTGAGGATGCAGGGAAAGGGGAACCCTTCTACACTGTTGGTGGGAATGCAAGCTGGTGCAGCCACTCTAGAAAGCTGTATGGAGGTTGAAAATAGAGTGAAATAAGTCAATCAGAGAAAGACAATTATCGTATGATCTCTCTGAAATGAGGAATTTGAGAGGGAGGGCAGGGGGTCATGTGGGGTAGGGAGGGACAAAATGAAACAAGATGGGATTGGGAGGGAGACAAACCATTAGACTCTTAATCTCATGAAACAAACTGAGGGTTGCTGGGGGGTGGAGGGGTAGGGATATGGTGTCTGGATTATGGACATTGGGGAAGTAATGTGCTATGGTGAGTTCTGTGAAATGTGTAAGCCTGATGATTCATAGACCTGTGCCCCTGGGGCAAATAATACCTTATATGTTAATTAAAAAATGACAGTGTTATACATACACACCCCCAAAAAGCATTAGCACACTTCTCAAACTTTTCTGAGAAATAGAAGAGGATAGAATACTTTCAAACTCATTTTATAAGGCCAACATTAGTATAATACCAAAGTCAGACAAAGATATTATAAGAAAACTACAAACCCCTGTCTCTGGTGAATGTCTATGCAAAAATCATAAAGAGAACATTAACAAACCAAATTCAACAGCACATTAAGATGACTATACAACATGACCACATGGGATTTATCCCTGGGAAACAGGATGCTTCGATTTATAAAACCAATGTAATACAACACATCAATGGAATGAAGGATAAAAATTTTATAATCAATTCAATTGATAAAGCATTTGACAAAACTTAATATGCTTTCATAATAAAAACCCTCACCAAACTAAGGATAGAAGGAAATTCTTTCAACATAATAAAGGACATACATGAAAACCCCATACCTTCCATCATATTCAATTGTTAAAGACTGAAATCTTTTCCACTAAGAATAGGAACAAAGCAAGGATTCACACTATTGTCACTTCTATTCAACTTAGTACTGGAATAATGGCCAGAGCAGTTAGTCAAGAAGGGGTAATGTTATATGTAGAAACCTAAAGATTACAAAAAAAAAACCTGTTAAAACTAACAAATGAATTCAGCAAAATAATAGGATACAAAATCAACATACAAAAAAATCAGTTACATTTTTATACACTAACAATGAGCAAGACAAAAAAATTAAGAAAATAATCCCATTTACAAGAGCATCAAAAAGAATAAAACACCTTGAAATAAACTTAACCAAGGAGGCAAAAGACTTGTACAGTGAAAAATCAAGCTATTGCTGAAAGAGATTAAAGAAGATACAAATAAATGGAATTATATCTCTGTTCATGGATTAGAAGACTTAATATTGTTAAAATGCCCACAACACCCAAAGTGATCTAGAGATTCACAGCAACCCTTTTCAAAATCCCAATGACAGGGACCCTTGGGTGGCTCAGTCGGTTAATCATCTGCCTTTGGCTCAGGTCATGTTTCCAGGGTCTTGGGATTGAGTCCTGCATCAGGTAGGATTCCTGCTCAGCAGGGAGCCTGCTTCTCCCTCTGCCTGCTTTTCCCCCTGCTTGTGCTCTTTCTCTCTCTGACAAATAAATAAAATCTTTTTTAAAAATCCCAATGACATATTTTGTAGAAATAGAAAAAAGCTCCTAAAATTCATATCAAATCTCAAAAAACCCCACATATACAAAGTAATCTTGAGAGAGAACAACAAAATTGGAGACTGTACACTTCATGATTCAAAACATATTATAAACCTACAATAATCAAAACAGAATGGTATAAATGGAATATGATTCAACCATAAAATGAGAAAATCCTGCCATTTGCAACATCATAGATGGACCTTGAAGTCATTATGCTAAGTGAAATAAGTCAAAGACAAATATTGTATGAGCTCAGATATATATGGAGGTTAAAAAAAAAAGAACCAAATAGAAGAGATCATATTTGTGATTACCAGAGTTGGAGGTGGGGGGAGGGGAAATTGAATGAAGGCAGTTAAAAGGTACAAACTTCCTGTTATAAGATAAATAAGTATTAGGAATATAATTTATAACATTATGATCATATTAATATTGCTGTATGATATATAAGAAAGTTGTTAAAGTAAATGCTAAATGTTTTCATTACAACAAGGGAAAATTTTTTTTCTTTTATTTTGTATCTATATGAGATGATGGATAACTAAACTTATTGCAGTAATCACTTCACGATACATGTAAATCAAATCATTATACTGTACACCTTAAACTTATACAGTGGTGTATGTCAATTATATCTCAATAAAACAAGAAAAAAACAGTATGGTATTAGCATAAAGACAGACATATATATCAATAGAACATAATAAAGAGTCCAGAAATAAACCCTTGTGTATATGGTTAAATGATATTTAGCAAGGATGCCAAGACGATATACAATGGGGAAAGGACTTTCACTTCAATAAATGGTGCTGGGATACTGGTCTCCATACAAAAGAATGAGATGGATCTCCTTATTTTCCACCATACAAAGAATTAAATCAAAATGGATGAAAGACTGAAACATAAGACATGAAACTATAACACTCCTAGAAAGAAAACATAGGGGAAAATCTTCATGACATTGGACTTGGCAATGATTTCTTGGGTGTGACACCATAACATAGGCAACAAAGGAAAAGCTAACAAATAGACTATGTCAAATTTAAAAACCTTTTGTACAGCAAAGAAACAATCAACAGAGTGAAAAACAACCTACAAAATGGGAGAAAAAATTTGCAAAACATGTATCAGGTAAGGGGTAAATCTTCAGAAAATACAAGAACTTCCATTATTGAGTAACAAACAAAGAAAAATCCAAATAGCCCAATTAAAAAATGGGCAAAGGATGGGGAACCTGGGTGCTCAGTCAGTTAAGTGTTGGACTCTTGGTTTCAGCTCAGGTCATGATCTCAGGGTCCTGAGATGGAGCCGTCAGTTGGGCTCCCCACTCAGCAGAGAGTCTTCTTCCTCTCTTTCTCTCTGCCTCTCCCCATGCTCATGTACTCTCACTCTTTCTAAAATAAAGAAGTAAATCTTTTTTAAAAAATGGGCAAAGGGAGAGGAGGGGCAAGATGGCAGAGAAGTGGGAGTCCATTTCAATGGGTCCCCTGAAGTGAGATAAATAGCTACCAGAACACTCTGAGCACCCATGAAATCAGTCTGAGAAGTAAGATTATACAGTTCTGGATCTCTACCAGGGCAGAAGATCATCACCAGTGAGGTAAAACGAGGTGGGAGTGCTCAGACTGATATCAGAGAATAAACAGAAGGGGGAGGGAGCCACTAGAAGCTACATACTACAAAGTATACCCCAAAGAAAAGTGCCCTGTGCTTGGGGACCAGCATTAACTTGGAGTCTGGTTAAAACACTCAAAAAGAGCAAAAGGTTTTAAGGGGCAACGGGTGGAATCGGGCGGTCACAGGCATGGTCCTAAGCACACAGTCCCAGGACAGTCACAGCTGGTGACCACCCGTGCCTGAGAGAGCCCAGCAGGGGCCCCAGTCCATGATCCCTGGGCCCGCAGCTCAGCTGCCTGGGCTGAGCGCACCCCTACCGCACTTGAGAGAAGTTGTGGGCTCCGGCCAGCAGTCTCTGAATCCGCAGCCATCCGCTGCACCGCTGCTGGGTCGTGGGCGTGGACACCAGACAGCAGTCCCAAAAGCTGCCAGGACTGGCTCCTGGGAACCAAGATCTCTTGCAGTCTTGGTGGCACAGGGGTGCAGAGACAAGCGGGGGCCTTGGGCGACTACTGAGATGGTGGCTGGGAGGAGTACACTGAGGCTCCTCTCTGAGGCAAAGGACTGGCAGAGTTTTTTTTTCTTTCTCCATTAGCCCTCTGAAAAGCCTCAAAAAGCCACCCAAGAATAAAAAACCCCAGAGAACAAAAACCTGAAAAACCGGTTTCCTCAGAGCCCAGCCCCTTGATGGGGGCAGGGCGACTCAGCCCAAACAAGACTGACTGAAAAAACAACACGGCAGCCTCCCCCCCAGAAGACAAGCCAAAAGAACAAGAGGACAATAACCACAGGGTCCCCATAAAACTGTAAAACCCCAACATCAGGGGAAAACAGTACATTAAGCTCCCGGTATGGCCCCAAAACCTTTATATTTCATAGATACAACTTTTTTTTAATTCATTCTCATGATTCTTCTTTTATTTTTTTAACCTACTTACCATAACAACTAGATATTTAATACAACATATTTCATAATAACTTTTTAACTTGAACTTTTTTCATACATATACCTGGGTTTGTTTTTCTTTTTCTTGTTTTCTTTTTAATATATATATATAGATAGTGTTGGGCCGACAGGGTCCGGGGAACTGAGGAGGCCACAAGATGGCGGCTGCCCTACTGTCTCACCGCCCTGCCCTGGAGCTGCTCGGGACCCCTGCTCTCATCAGCTTCCACGTCTCAAAAGACCACCAAGGCCAGAGCCAAGGCCAGAACTTCGGCAGGAAACCAAGGGCTGAACTCCATCCAATCTCCTACCAATTATGGTCATGTTCCCCTGTTCCGCCCACACCCCATAAAAACCCGTGCGCATCCTTCCCAGGTGCGACTTCCCCGACTCCCTTCTCTCGGAGTCGCGGAACCTCACCCGAGGGCATCTCTATTAAAAATCTCCCCTTGTGCCTATTCGTCTGGTGCTTTGTTTAATCCGCCATTACTGGGAGGGCTACCAGGAAACCTTACATATGGTGCCGAAACCCAGGAGGAGATTGAGACCTCACAGCTGGTGAGGGGACTCTCTCCTCTCCCGCCTGGACCCGGACCCTCTGAGCAGAACGCAACCTCCAAAAACCTGGTGAGTTTCCCCGGTCCCTGAGCCTCCTCCTCCTCCGGAAAGCCCTGTCCTAATCGCGGCCGCGTCAGGGCAGACCCCTCCGGCCACCAGGTGGCCCCTGAGTTCCAAGGAATTGGGAGACATCCCCATTCCGTGGTAACTGCCTTCAGATCTGCGACTCAATATACAGAGGAAGGGACGCCTTTCTCCATAGATTGAGTTGATAGGTGAAGGGGACCATGGGAACCTCTCAGTCCAAATTCAACCCAGAAACACCCTTGGGTTGCCTACCAGGTTCTAACAAATTTAAACAACCTCTGTAAACGCCAAGACAAATAGGCCGAGGTTTCTTACGTGCGGGCCTTCTGGAATCTACGCCCTCGCCCTTCCCCCTTACTCTCGCCGTTCTACCTCGCAGGCTCTCCTGGCCCGCACACCTCCCCCCACTCTGCCTCCTACAGCTCCCCAGGATCCGGANGAAACGCCCTTGGGTTGCCTACCAGCTTCTAACAAATTTAAACAACCTCTGTAAACGCCAAGACAAATAGGCCGAGGTTTCTTACGTGCGGGCCTTCTGGACTTTACGCCCTTGCCCTTCCCCCTTACTCCCGCCGTTCTACCTCGCAGGCTCTCCTGGCCCACACACCTCCCCCCACTCTGCCTCCTACAGCTCCCCAGGATCCGGACACCTTTCCCCTCCCCACTCTCTGAACCTCCGGAAGCTTCAGTCGTCCACCAGCGAGGGGGGTCTCCAGCCCCCCCGCTCCTCCTCCCTATCCTGAACCTTCTGCTCCTCCTCCCCTCCCCTCCGCTTCAGTTTCAGTCACTCCTACCTCCTCACCCCCTATTTCCAGCCCCTCCCCCATGCCTCCAGGCCCTCAGACTCCCATCTCTGATCTGGTGGAAATGGCATTTAAAAGTTTTTAACTCCTGAGAGGAGGCAGCCGAACTTAAGCAGCAGCCCAGACNCAGACTCCAGCAGAAAGTCCAGTTACAAACCCAAGCCTTGGTAGCAGCCCTGCGGCCGGCTGGCTCCGGGACCCAACAGAGAGGGACAGCCAGCCACACCCCCCTGGGGGCCTGTTTCAAATCCGGAGCCGAAGGACACTGGGCCCGCCAATGTCCCAACCCTAAGGAGCCGACCCGACCATGCCCCAGTGCCGAATGATGGGCCACTGGAAGTCGGACTGCCCCAACCTCGGGGGATCCTCGGCGCCTCTACGCGGGGGTGACCCAGAGACGGTGAGTCCTACCTTTCAACTACTCGGGTTGGAGGATGACTGATAATGCCCAGACTCGGACACTCCTCTCACCCATGCCGAGCCCAGGGTAACACTCCAGGTAGCGGGTAAGTTCAGATCCTTTCTGTCGGACACAGGGGCTGCCTATTCCATTCTGCCCTCCTACTCAGGTTCCAGTCTTCCCTCCCCAGTTACAGTNTGGTTACAGTGATGGGAATCGACGGCACCTCTTCCACTCCGAGGACCACCCCTCCCCTCACATGCAGCCTGGATGGGTTCCCCTTCTCACACTCCTTCCTCATTATCCCCTCCTGCCCCATGCCTCTCCTCGGCAGGGATATTCTCCATAAACTCCAGGCCACCGTACATCTTTCCCTTCCCCCTCTACATCCTCACACCTTATCCTTCCCTTAATCCCCTCTACGCCGTCCCCCTCCCCCAGCTGTTTCCTCTCGGTGGACCCCCAGGTCTGGGATACCTCCAGGCCTGTCGTGGCAACCCACCATACCCCTGTATACACCTGTCTTATTACTCACACCCATTCTGTCCTCTGGCAAGAACGGGGCTTTCTGACTACCAAGAGAACTCCCATTGAGCCAGAAAAACCCCAAAATAGCCATTTCACTGAGATGAGGAGCTCCCAAGGACAACTTGGCCCTCCCCTGCCAAGTCACTCCCGCATAGATAAAGACCTTCTGCAGGGCCCTGGAGCTAGTCAGTGGTGAGACCCCGCCAAAGACCTAAACAAAGACCTGTTGCTGCATCGCCCCGAGCCAATTAGTGGTGTGACCTTGTAAAAAATTCCTAGTTTGTCTGTAAAGGCCCTCCCTAATCGCAACAAGGGGCTCAGCCTTTGTGAAACTATTCCGCTGGGCCCTCCCAGCTCTTCAGGGTAAACTTAGTAGTTAATTGCCTGTCTTTGAAGTTTTCATGGGTAATTGTTATATTATAAAAAATGCTAAAGCATTGAGTACTGGACATAAGTTTATGTTTTGACTTCTTATACAAAGAAACTAAAAATATGTAAATCTGTTGATGAACATGTTTTGTGTTTAACTGGTACACAAAGTTGCCATCTAAAATTCTGGGGTAACAGCAGTTCACAGTTGGCTACTCCTTAGTCTGAGGAGACAGGTTTCTAAGAGTGCAAAATTCTGCTAACTATAACTAAGACTGATGGAAATAAGAAAAAAGCTCTGTATGTAGGAAAGGAGATACATAAAAAAGATATAAGGGATGGGAATACATTTTTGTTAAAGGTAGAAGAAGGTAATTTTGTCCTAAATGAGACTGGTTGTTTAAAAATGGCTTGGGACAAAATCAGAATGCAAAGGAAAGTTGTAAAAGGTTTGTGGAGGAAAAAACTTTGTAAAGGAATTTCAGGTGTGGTCAGAATGGACTATAGATTTATTCACGCCCTGATCACAGACATTCACCAGTCTCTCCATATTGGTCCTAAGGCCTCACATCAATTCCTACACCCCTCTTTCACCACCCCCTCCTCCACATGACTATTGAAAATGTGCATCGAGCCCGTAAAACTTGTTCTGCAGTTAATGTCCAAGGCAGGATCCGCAGGCCAGGGCCTAACCACCAACTCTGCGGCCACCAGCCAGGCGAAGACTGGCAACTTGACTTCACCCATATGCCCCAACACAAGACCTCCCGGTACTAACTAACTTTAGTGGACACCTTTACAGGTTGGATTGAAACTTATCCCACTACCAGGAAAACAGCGGACGTGGTGGCTGCTACACTCATTCAGCACATCATTCCAAGATTTGGCCTCCCTCGGACCCTGCAGTCAGACAACAGGCCGGCCTTCATCTCCAGCATCACACAACAGGTCTCCAAAAGCCTCAATATAACCTCATATAACCACATCCCTTACCACCCCCAATCCTCGGGTAAGGTTAAAAGGGCCAACGGCCTTCTCAAAGAACAGCTTACCAAACTCACCCTAGAAACCCGCCTGTCTTAGCCAACCCTCCTTCCCTTGGCACTCGCCAGATTAAGAGCTTCCCCTAGAGGACTGTCAGGAATAAGCCCCTTCGAACTCCTGTATGGGAGGCCCTCCCTACTTGACCACAACCTCCCCGCTTCTCCTCCGTCTCTCTTATCCTACCTGCCTTACTTAACTCTCCTATGGGCTCTTTTACAGGCACACACCGACGAAGCAATCCCTGCCCCTAGGAACCCCAACGGAGACATCCCCCAGGTCCTAAGTCCAGGGGACCAGGTCCTTCTAAGGAAATTACATCCAAAATCCCTGCAGCCCAGGTGGACTGGCCCCCATACAGTTGTCCTCACAACCCCCACGGCCACCAAGCTCCTGGGACACCACCCATGGGTACACATCTCCAAACTAAAGCAAGCCCCACCACAGGATGTCTGGACCTCACAGGCCCTGGGGCCCACTAAACTGCAGATATCCCACACTGCCCCTCCTCCTCCTCCTCCTCTCAATTCCTCCCCCTAGGTATTCCTCCAGTGATCCAGAGTTTCGATGGCGGTTCTACCTTACTGAGACCTGGACCAGCAGTGCTGTCACTTGGTCCAGCCTCCTCACCACCACGGATTGTCAGCCAGGAGGAAGCCAGGCCTCCATTAACTTCACCATACCTGCCTTTCTTTCCATCCAGCGAGGCTCCTCCACCCCCGCCATACCTGTCCCAACAGCTCCGGACAGCCGTTGAGGCATCGGCAGAGTCCCTGGCATCCCTACAGTGACAGGTCACCTCAGTGGCCCAGGTGCCTTGCAGAATCAACGAGCCCTGGACCTCCTCACCGCGGACAAAGGTGGGACCTGTATGTTCCTCAATGAGGAATGCTGCTACTACATCAACAAATCAGGTGTAGTCAAAACCAACAAGTCCGTGAGTCTCTCAGCAACCGATACCACCCCGAGGCACCTGCCTCATCCCAATGGTGGAATTCCTCTCTAACAGCCTGGTTACTCCCAGTCCTAACCCCACTAATCTTCCTCTGCATATTACTAATGGTGGCCTCTTGTATCCTCCAATTTGTCCAACAGAGAGTCCGCGAAATATCTCGAGTGATGGCCCACCAGCTCCTCCTACACACCTACTCCCACCTGCCCACTTCTGACTACCCCTATGACGATGCCCCACCGTCAGCAGGAAGTAGCCAAAGGAGAGTCAACGCCCCTGGCACCATTATATAAAACAAAAGGTCGGAATGTTGGGCCGACGGGGTCCGGGGAACTGAGGAGGCCACAAGATGGTGGCTGCCCTACTGTCTCACCGCCCCGCCCCGGGGCTGCTCAGGACCCCCGCCCTCATCAGCTTCCATGTCTCAAAAGACCGCCAAGGCCAGAACTTCGGCAGGAAACCAAAGGCTGAACTCCATCCAATCTCCTACCAATTATGGTCATGTTCCCCTGTTCCGCCCACACCCCATAAAAACCCGTGCGCATCCTTCCCAGGTGTGACTTCCCCGACTCCCTTCTCTCGGAGTCGCGGAACCTCGCCCGAGGGCATCTCTATTAAAAATCTCCCCTTGTGCCTATTCGTCTGGTGCTTCGTTTAATCCGCCCGTCTGGTGCTTCCTTTAATCCGCCCGTTACTGGGAGGGCTACCGGGAAATCTTACAGATAGATATAGGCTTCAAGGTAATCCTTTTTCCCTATTCAATACTACCCCTTTATATAAGCTCATTTTAATTTCCCTGCATCTCTGGAAAGTTGAGTCCTTTAACAAAGACAAAAAGATACACCCAGGAAGTACTGAAATAACCTTCCTTGCCCACATCAAAGGTTTATAACCACTTTCCCATCTTATTTTCTGTCAGTGTTTCTGTGCATTTGCTTTTGTTTTTGTACCATATAAATATTCTTGGGGTTCATTTTGGCTGGGTATTTCGAAGACCATTAGTGGCAACATAGTATTTCTAAGGGTGGAAGTGAGAGCTGATCTAACAGAAGTCAAAAATACTATCATGGAGATCCAATCTAATCTACTCTATCATCTAGGATAACTGAGGCAGAAGATAGAATTAGTAATCTAGAAGACAGGCTGACAGAGAAGCAAGATTAGGAGGAAGCATGGAACGAACAACTTAGAAGCCATGAAAATAGAATTAGGGAAATAAATGACACCATGAAACGTTCCAGTGTCAGAATTATTGGAATTCCTGAGGGAGTGGAGAAAGAGAGAAGACTCAAAGAAGTGGCTGATCAAATACTGGATGAAAATTTCCCTAATCCGGGGAATGGAACAAGTGTTCATGTCCTAGAGGCAGAGAGGACATCCCCCAAGATCATTGAGTCTAGAAAGATCTCCAGACACTTAATTGTGAGATTTATGAATCATAAACTCAGACAGGAGGTCTTAAGGGCAGCTACAGAAAAGAGATTCCTTAAATATAGAGGAAGGACCATCAGAATAACGTCGGACCTGTCCACAGAAACCTGGCAAGCCAGAAAGGGCTGACATATTCAGGGCACTAAATGAGAAGAACATGCAGCCAAGAATACTTTATCCAGCAAGGCTGACATTTAGAATGGATGGAGAGATAAAGAACTTCCATGATCCGCAAGGTGTAAAAGATTGTGTGACCAAAAAGCCTACACTATAGGAAATATTGAGGGAGGTTCTAGAAAAGAACAAAGAACCCAATAGTGACATAGAACAGAAATTTACAGAGATAATTCATAGAAACAAGGATTTAGCAGGCAACATGATGTCAATGAAAACTTACCTTTCAATAATCACTCAAAGTGAATGGCCTAAATGCTCCCATAAAAGGCACAGGGTTGCAGACTGGATAAAATGATAGGACCTATCCATATGCTGTCTACAAGAGACACATTCTGAACCTAAAGATATATCCAGACTGAAAGTGAAGGGATGGAGAACCATGTTTTATGCCAATGGGCCTCAAAAGAAAGCTGGGGTAGTGATTCTCATATCAGATAAATTAGATTTTAAGCTAAAGACTGTAGTCAGAGATACAGAAGGACACTATATCATTCTTAAAGGGTCTATCCAACAAGAAGATATAACGATTGTAAATATTTATGCCCCCAACATGGAAACAGCCAACTACATAAGCCAACTGTTAAACAAAATAGTCATACTGATATGAATACATTAACTGTAGGAGATCTTAACATGCCACTCTCAGCAATAGACAGATCATCCAAAGAGAAAATCAACAAAGAAACAAGAGCTTTGAATGACCCATTGGATCAGATGGACCTCATAGATATATACAGAACATTCCACCCTAAAACAACAAAATACTCATTCTTCTCGAGTGCACATGGAACTTTCTCTAGAATAGACCAAATATTCTGTCACAAATCAGGGCTCAACCAATACCAAAAGATTGATATTATCCCCTGCGTAGTCTCAGACCACAATGCTTTGAAACTGGAGCTCAACCACAAGAAAAATTTTGGAAGAAACTCAAACACTTGGAAGTGAAAGACTATTTGCTCAAGAATGTTTGGATCAACCAGGAAATCAAAGAAGAACTTAAACAATTCATGGAAACCAATGAGAATGAAGACACATTTGTCCAAAACCTATAGGATACAGCAAAGGCGGTCCTAAGGGG
The DNA here is from genome assembly GCA_002007465.1 of Ailurus styani. Classification (NCBI taxonomy): domain Eukaryota; kingdom Metazoa; phylum Chordata; class Mammalia; order Carnivora; family Ailuridae; genus Ailurus; species Ailurus styani. The sequence continues at coordinate 43,182 of LNAC01000773.1, forward strand.
GAAATACATAGCCATCCGAGCCTCACTCAAAAAAAATTGAAAGATCCCAAATACACCAACTCTCTTTATACCTTAAGGAACTGGAAAAATCAACAACAAATTAAGCCAACCCCACCCACAAGAAGGGAAATAATTAAGATTAGAGCAGAGATCAATGAGTTAGAAACTAGAGATACAGTAGAACACATCAACGAAACTAGAAGCTGGTTCTTTGAAAAAATTAATAAGATGGATAAACCACTGGCCAAACTAATCCAAAAGAAAAGAGAGAGGACCCAAATTAATAAAATTATGAATGAAAGGGGAGAGATCACGACTAACGCCAAGGAAATAGAAACAATCATCAGAAA
>LNAC01000773.1:43648-74328 GCA_002007465.1 Ailurus styani
ACAACCTGAATAGACCAATATCTAGTAACGAGATTGAAGCAGTGATCAAAAACCTCCCAAAAAACAAGAGTCCAGGACCTGATGGATTCCGTGGGGAATTCTGCCAAACATTCAAAGAAGAAATAATACCTATCCTCCTGAGGCTGTTTCAAAAAATAGAAACAGAATGAAAAATTCCACACTCTTTCTATGAAGCCAGCATTACCTTGATCCCCAGACAAAGACCCCATCAAAAAGGAGAATTTCAGACCGATATCCCTGATGAATATGGATGCCAAGAGTCTCAACAAGATCCTAGCTACTAAGATCCAGCAGTACATTAAAAAGATTATCCACCATGACCAGGTGGGATTAATCCCTGGGATGCAAGGGAGATTCGACATTCACAAGTCAATCAATGTGATCAAACAAATCAATAAGAGAAGAGAGAAGAACCACATAGTCCTCTCAATTGATTCAGAAAAAGCATTTGACAAAATACAGCATCTGTTCCTAATTAAAACTCTTCAAAGTATACGGATAATGGGAACATTCCTCAACTTCATAAAATCTATCTATGAAAAACCCACAGCGGATATCATTCTCAATGGAGAAAAACTGACAGCCTTCCCATTGAGATCAGGAACATGACAAGGATGCCCACTCTCACCACTGTTGTTCAACATAGTACTAGAAGTCCTAGCAACAGCAATCAGACAACAAAAAGAAACAAAATGTATTCAAATTGGCAAAGAATTCAAACTGTCTCTCTCTTCGCAGATGACATGATACTTTATACGGAAAACCCAAAAGACTCCACACCCAAACTACTAGAACTCATAAAGCAATTCAGTAATGTGGCAGGATACAAAATCAATGCACAGAAATCAGTTGCTTTCTTATACACTAGCAATGAAAATATAGAAAGGGAAATTAGAGAATTGATTCTATTTACTACAGCACCAGGAACCATAACATACCTTGGAATAAACCTATCCAAAGAGGTAAAGGGTCTGTACTCGAGGAACTACAGAACACTCATGAAAGAAATTGAAGAAGATACAAAAAGATGGAAAAGCATTCCATGCTCATGGATCAGAAGAATAAGCATTGTTAAAATGTCTATAGTGACCAGAGCAATCTCTATTTTCAAGCCATCCCTATCAAAATTCCACGGGCATTTTTCAAAGTGCTATAACAAACAATCCTAAAATTTGTATGGAACCAGAAAAGACCCTGAATTGCCAAGGAAATGTTGAAAAAANAAGGAAATGTTGAAAAAGGAAAACAAAGCTGGGGGCATCGCATTGCCTGATTTCAAACTTTATTCCAAAGCTGTGATCACCAAGACAGAATGGTACTGGCACAAAAACAGACACATAGACCAATGGAACAGAGTGGAGAGTCCATATATGGGCCCTCAACTTTATGGTCAAATAATCTTCGACAAAGCAGGAAACATATCCAGTGGAAAAAAGACAGTCTCTTCAATAAATGGTGCTGGGAAAATTGGACAGCTATGTATAGAAGAATAAAACTTGACCATTCTCTCACACCATACACAAAGAAACTTGAAATGGATGAAAGACCTCAGCATGAGGCAGGAATCTATCAAAATCCTAGAGGAGAACATAGGCAGTAACCTCTTTGACATTGGCCACAGCAACTTCTTTCAAGGCAATTTTCAAAACGCAAAGGAAACAAAAGCAAAAATGAACTTTTCGGACTTCATCAAGATAAAAAGCTTCTGTACAGCAAAGGAAACAGTCAACAAAGCAAAGAGGCAACCCACGGAATGGGAGAAGATAGTTGCAAATGACACTACAAACAAAGGGCTGATATCCAAGATCTATAAAGAACTTCTTAAGCTCAATGCCCCCCCCAAAAAAACAGAGAAGAAGGGCCATATGTACTCCAATGTTCATAGCAGCAGTGTCCACAATCGCCAAACTGTGGAACGAGCTGAGATGCTCTTCGACAGACAAATGGATAAAGAAGATGTGGTCCACATATACAATGGAATATTACTCAGCCATCAGAAAGGATGAATACCCAACTTTTGTATCAACATGGACAGGACTGGAGGAGATAATGCAGAATGAAATAAGTCAAACAGAGAAAGTCAATTATCACATGGTCTCACTTACTTGTGGAACATAAGGAATAAAATGGAGGACGCTAGGGGAAGGGAAGGAAAAGTGAATTGAGGGAAATTGGAAGGGGAGATGAACCATGAAAGACTGTGGACTCTGATAAAGAAACTGAGGGTTCTGGAAGGGAGGGGAGAGGGTGGATGGAATCCAGTGGTGGGCATTAAGGAGGGCACATATTGCATGGAGCACTAGGTGTTATGCATTAAAAGTGAATCTTGGATCACTGAAAAACTAAAATTAAAAAAAATGGGGGAAAATGGGGAAAGAATTTGAATAAATCCTTCTCCAAATATATACAAAGAGCCAGCAAGCATATGAAATAATGCTTAATTTCATTAAACATCAGGGAAGTGAAAACCTCATGCCTATTAGGATGACCACTTTAGGTTTTTATTTTAATTCAAGTTAACATACAGTGTTATATTAGTTTCAAGTGTACAATATAGTGATTCGACACTTCCATACATCACCCAGTGCTCATCCTGACACGTACACTCCTTAATCCCCATCACCTATTTCAGCCAAACCCCCATCCGCTTCCCCTCTGATAACCATCAGTTTGTTCTCTACAGTTAAGGGTTTATTTCTTCAAAACAGATGAACATAGGGAAAGGGGAAATAAAAGAGAGAAGGAAGCAAACTGTAAGAGACTCTAACTGTAGAAAACAAACTGGGGTTTGATGGAAGGAGGTGGGTGGGGGATGGGGTAAATGGATGATGGATATGAAGGAGGACACCTTTTTTAAATTTTTATTTTTTGTACAAATTCAGTTATCCAACCTATCATACATCATTAGTTTTAGATGTAGTGTTAAACAATTCATCAGTTGAGTATAAAACCCAGTGTTCATCACATCATATGCCCTTCTTAATGCCTCTCTCTATATATAAATATATAATATATATATACCACATCTTCTTTATCCATTCATCTGTGGACAGACATCTGCTTTTTCCATAGTCTGGCTATTATGGACATTGCAGCTATAAATACTAGGGTTCAGGTACCCCTTCAGATCAATACAGTTGTATCTTTGGGGTAAATACCTAGTAATGAGTTTTCTGGGTCAGAGGGTAGCTCTATTATTAACTTCTTGAGGAACCTCCCTACTGTTTTCCAGAATGGCTGTACCAGCTTGCATTCCCACTAACAGTGTAAGAGGGTTCTCCTTTCTCCAAATTCTTGCCAATATTTGTTGTTTCCTGACTTGTCAATTTTAGTCATTCTGACTGGTGTGATGTGGTATTTCATTGTGGTTTTGATTTGTATTTAAAGTGGACACTTGTGATGTGCACTAGGTGTTATATAGAAGTGATGAATCACTAAATTCTACACCTGAAACCAATTTTACAATTTTACCAATTTTAACTAGAATTTAAATAAGATACTGAAATTTTTATTTTTTTATTTTTTATTTTTATTTAAAGATTTTATTTATTTATTTGACAGAGAGAGAGAGATCAGATCACAAGTAGGCAGAAAGGCAGGCAGAGAGGGAGGGGGAAGCAGGCTCCCCACTGAGCAGAGAGCCCGATGCAAGTCTCGATCCCAGGACCCTGAGATCATGACCTGAGCCGAAGGCAGAGGCTTTAACCCACTGAGCCACCCAGGTGCCCTAGATATTGAAATTTTTAAAAAGGCTGTTTCTTGGTTTGTCTCTCTTTCTCTGACTTTTCTCCTTGTTCATTTGTTTTGTTTCTCAAATTCCACATATGAGTGAAATATGGTATTTCTTTTTCTCTGACTTATTTCACTTAGCATTATTATCCAGCCATAAAAAAGAATGAAATCTTGGCATTTTCAATGACATGGATGGAGCTAGAGTATAATGCTAAGGATGACCACTTTTTTAAGTTTTTATTTTAATTCCAGCTAACACAGTGTTATATTAGTTTCAGTTGTACAATATAGTGATTCAATAATTCTATACATCACCTCGAGCTCATTATGACAAGTGCACTCCTTAATCCCCATCGCCTATTTAACTCATCCCACACTGCCCTCCCCTCTGATAGCCATCAATTTGTTCTCTATAATTAGTCTGTTTCTTGATTTGTCTTTTTTCCCCCTTGACTTGTTTGTTTCTTAAATTCCACATACAAGTGAAATCATATGTTATTTATCTTTCTCTGACTGACTTATTTCACTTAGCATTATTCTCTCTAGCTCCATCCATGTTGCTGCAAATTCCAAGATTTCATTCTTTTTATGGCTGAATAATATTCTATTGTATATATACCACTTACTTATCTATCCATCAATGGATGGACACATAGGCTGCTCCCATAATTTGGCTATTATAGATAATGCTGCTATAAATGTGGGGGTGCATGTATCCCTTTAAATTAGTGTTTTGTATTCTTTGGGTAAATACCCAGTAGTGTGATCACTAAATCATAGGGTAGTTCTATTTTTAACTATTTGAGGAAACTTCACAGTGTTTTCCACAATGGCTGCACCAGTTTACATTCCCACCAAAAATGTAAGAGGGTTCCTTTTTCTCCACATCCTCTCCAACACCTGTTGCTTCTTATGTTGTTGATTTTAGACATTCTGACAGGTATGAGATGATATCTCATTGTAGTTTTGATTTGCATTTCCCTGATGATAAATGATGTTGAGTATCTTTTCATGTGTCTGTGGGCCATCTGTAAGTCTTTGGAGAAATGTCTGTTCATGTCTTCTGCTTATTTTTTAATTGAATTATTTGTGGAGGTTTTTTTGGTGTGGAGTTGTATAAGTTCTTTATATATTTTGGATACCAATATCTTATCAGATATGTTACTTGCAAGTATCTTCCCATTCTGTAGGTTGCCTTTTAGTTTTGTTGGTTATTTCCTTCACCATACAGAAGCTTTTTATTGTGATGAAGTCCCAATAGTTTAATTTTGCTTTTGTTCCTCTTGCCTCGGGACACATATCTAGAAAAATGTTGCTATGACTGATGCTAAAGAAGTTACTGCCTGTGGGGTGCCTGAGTGGCTCAGTTAATTGTTTGCCTTTGGCTCAGGTCATGATCCTAGGGTCCTGTGATCAAGCCCCATATTGGTCTCCCTGCTTGGTAGAGAGCCTGCTTCTCCCTCTCCCTCTGCCTCTCCCCCTGCTTGTGCTTGCTTGAGTTCTCTCTCTCGCTCACTGTCAAAAAAAATAAATAAAAATCTTAACAATAAAAAGTTGTGTTCTAGGATTTTTATGGTTTCCAATCTCACATTCAGGTCTTTCATCCATTTTGAATTTATTTTTGTGTATGGTATAAGGAGTCCAGTTTCATTCTTTTGCATGTTGCTGTCTGCTTTTTCCAACATCATTTGTTGAAGAGAAATTTTCCCATTGCAGATTCTTTCCTGTTTCATCAAAGATTAATTAACCATATACTTGTGGGCTACTTTCTGGGTTTTCTATTCTGTTCCATTGATCTATGTGTCTATTTTTGTGCAGTACTGTACTGTGTTCATGACTAAGCTGCATAATATAGCTTGAAGTCCAGACTATAATCCTTCCAGCTTTTCTTTTCTTTTTCAAGATTGCTTTGGATATTCAGGGACTTTTGTGGTCCCATAAAAATCTTTGGATTGTTTGTTCTAGGTCTATGAAAAATGCTATTAGTGCTTTGATGGGGATTGCATTAAATGTATAGATTGTTTTGTGTAGTATAGACATTTTAATAAGGTTTGTTCTTCTGATACATGAGAATGGAATGATCCAATGAACATTTTCATTTCTTTGTGTCTTCTTCAGTTTCTTTCATCAGTGTTTTACAGTTTTCAGAGTACAGATCTTTCACCTCTTTGGTTGGGTTTATTCGTAGGTATCTTATTATTGTGGTGTAATTATAAATGGGATTTTTTTTCTTAATTTCTCTTTCTGTGGCTTCATTATTGCTGTATAGAAATGTAACAGGTGCCTGTACATTGATTTTGTATCCTGTGACTTTACTGAATTTATGTATCAGTTCTAGCAATTTTTTGGTGGAGTCTTTTGGGTTTTCTACAGAGTATCATGTCATCTGAAAACAATGAAAGTTTTACTTCTTCTTTACAGATTTGGATGCTTTTTGTTTCCTTTTTTTGTCTGATTGCTGTGGCTAGGATTTGCAGTACTATGCTGCATAAAAGTGGTGAGAGTGTACATCTGTGTCTTGTTCCTGACCTTAAGAGAAGAGCTCTTAGTATTCCCCATACGATGATGATTTTTTTTTAAAAAAAGCAGGAAATAATAAGTGTTGGGGAGGACATTTAGTAATTGGAAATCCACACACTGTTAGTTGGATTGTAAAAGAGTACAGCCTCTATGGAAAACAGTATGGAGTTTCCTCAAAAAATTAAAAACAGAATTACCATATGATCCACTTCTAGGTATGTATCCAAAGGAATGAAAATAAGGATTTCAAACAGTATTTCTTTTTTGCACAGCCATAATCATTGTAGCAGCATTATTCATAATAGCCAAGATTTGGGAAAAATATAAATGCCCATCAATGGATGAATTGATAAAGAAAATGTGGTATGTACACAAAAAGGAATGTTATTAGGCCTTTAAAAGAAGGACATCCTGTCATATACTACAACATGGACAAAACTTGAAGATTTTATTGCTAGGTAAAAAAAGCTAAACACAAAAACAAATTCTGCATGATTCCACTTATATGAAATAACAAATAATCAAACTCATAGAAACAGAAAGTAGGTTGGTGGTTGCCAGGGGCTGTGGGAAGGGTGAAATGGAAAGCTGTGTTCAATGGGTCTCAGTTATGCAAGGAAAAAAAAAGTTCTAAAGATTTCTATTCAACAATATATTCAATAATATATTAATAACAATTATTAATAATAAAAACAATAATATATTCAGCATATATTTAGCAATATTGGAAGGTATACTTAAAAACTAAGAGGTTAAAAAAGTTTCAGTAATGCTGGAAAGAAAATAAAAACTTTTGGTACCCACAAAAAAGAGAAAAACACTGCTGTTAACATTAGCCTTATAAACTCTTAAGTAAAATTTGTGGTTTTTTCTTAAAAATTCTATAAAGATATTAACTAAAAAATTTTATGAGAGGGCGCCTGGGTGGCTCAGTGGGTTGAAGCCTCTGCTTTCGGCTCAGGTCATGATCTCAGGGTCCTGGGATCGAGGCCCGCATCGGGCTCTCTGCTTGGCAGGGAGCCTGCTTCCTCCTCTCTCTCTGCCTCTCTGCCTACTTGTGATCTCTCTCTCTCTGTGTCAAATAAAGAAATAAAATCTTAAAAAAAAAGTATTAAAAAAAATTTTATGAGAAACCCTCAGTTTAGCTGCTTCAGAATCCTTCCTAAATTCCATGTTTAAGTTTTGTAAAGTAATTGATTATGGTAAACAAAACTCAGACCAGTTTTCCAACATATGGGTTCCACGTGTGTGTTCCTAACACAGAAGGCTTTAATTTTCTTGGCATTTGTTACTGTTTAGCTGGCTTTTCAGGATAAGAGCCAGAGCTGTGTAGACACTGTGTAGGCTCTGATGAAACATAATTAGATAGCAATTGTTCTATAAAATCTTTCTTTATTCCATTCACCACAGTGAGCATATTATACAATTATTGCACCCTATAATATACTTCTCACTGTCTCTTATTAATGAGTGAATTTTCAATCCAGGCACTCTTTAAAAATTCACTACATATTCCTGAGAAGGGATATGCAAATGAAATGCCATCAAATCTAAAGTAGAATATTTACCAGCCAAAGCACTGAAATAGAGATATTATAAGAGTAAACTCTTGTGTATTCCATGGCTTCAAATGGTGATTATTTTCTATGTGTTTTATTCTTACAAGAGAAATTCAAGCTTGATGCCCAAACCACATTGAGAATAAAATATTTGATTGTCTCATTTTGGCCCCAAAGTCCAGGGAGAATAGACCACTTGGGGGGCTGCCTAATGATGTCCTTGAAAGATCCTTTTAAGGGGTGTTCAGCAAGATATATATTTTCCCTCTATCCTAATAAACAGCAATTATCAACAATTTGTTATCTGGCATCCTAAGGTCAGAAGATAGAAAATGCTGTGTACATAACTGGCAAAATTACATACCTTTGATACCATTTGGCAAGGACATTATCCTGCAAACACAGTGAGAAAAATAAATTTTGAATCATGTACCTCCCGCAAAACCACAGATGTTTGTCTTTGATGCAATAATTTCTGCAGTTTTACCCTAGTCCCTAGCTGCCAGTCCTTCTCAGTCCCTACTTCACTCCATGATGCCTTTTGGCCATCCAGAATTAGCACTTTACAACTTGACGATGGTGTTCAAAGATCCCCCACAATAGCCATGTAAATTCCTTTATCTTCCTTGACAGTGCTTCCCATCCAAAAATTCCTTCTCATTCCTCCATCCCATCCCATTTAAATTCCAATGTTCCCAGGTTTTGAGCCCATCTAATAATAAAGAGGAAAATTTCCCATCATATTAGTTCATTTTAAAAGGTGACATTTTAGGATTTGGGGATGTCAAAAGTATATTGGAGGCCTTTTGGTAGTGACTGGAATTCAAATCATATCACATCACAGAGGCCTGCTGCTATGATAAGCCTTGATAATAAAATTTAGGACTGATTCATAGCATCTACCCATTTCAGTCTCATTGGTTTTGAGCTGTCACAGCTTCAAACCTCTGGCTTTCTCTGGTCTTCAAATAGGTCTGTACTCATCGTGGGTTCAACCACAATGTCATCTTTACAAAGTGCCAGTTTTAACTAGTACCATAGGTCTACTAACCCTGTCCTTTAGCCCTCAATACATCTCATCTGGAACTCTTCTGATTCCAAAGTTAAGAACCCAAACATGCAGAAGAAGGTCATTTAAGAAACAACGACTCTACTGTTTTGATCATTATATTTTGCTTTACACCAAATAATTATACTCTAAATAGAGCCAAAAGCCCAAGAGGAGCCAAATCACATACATACTAATAATATTCATGCTTTTAGTTTGGGAGATTCTATTGCTTCCTTTTACTGACAGTTCTTAAATTGTATATTCTCTTAAGCAGATCAACAATGACCCCTAAAAGCTCAGGATTAGAGTTTCTTTACAAGGTGATAACATCCTAACAAACACAGACCTTTTCTCATTTCTTCCTTCTATTCCTTGACAATATAGCCTTGATGGCAACAGAGTCTAATTTGTCTCCAAAGAATAGACAAGTATACTAGGCAAGTATACTTGGCTCTTAGATTTAAAGATATTTCTATTATAACGGGAAAGAAGGAAAGGATGGATGCATGTGTAAACGGATTTTTACTTTTGGTGGTAAGAAGGTAAACAAACTTAGGAACTGAATAGGCAAGCCACTACAGCTAAGTAGTTAAGTTTATGTGCATCTCCTTAATTCTAGAAACTTCTTCAATACACAAGAGTTTTCTATGATAGCATGCTATATTCCTTGCTCCATAGGATGAAAGTCATGCCTGTCTTACTCATCACTATACTTTATATCCCTATAGAATAACATGGTGCCTGGCATATAGTATGTGTTCAATAAATATTTCTTTAATGAGGAAACTGAGACATTTATAATTATTTTCTTGACATTTTCATTTGTCTTTCTAGACTCCTTGAATCCAAGGATGATGTCTATAGTCCGAGAACACCTCAAAGTGTCTGGCACATGCTTATTTTTGCCTGATCAATGAACAAATGGATTTTAATCACATATCCCTTATATCTATCCCAGGTCCAGGTCTAACTAGCTATCCAAAATGTCATCCTGAATTCCATTCTGTTTCCATGTGTAGTCTTACGTCTAGAGCTTTACAGTTCTTTGGTCTCTAAAGTAATAAATACATTCAGCCAAAATATATGGTTTCATTTGTTTGGTTTTTACCTCAGTTTATGCAAAAATATTCTGGTTCTATGAGGGCCCTCATCCCAGGCTTATGTGAATCTCTGACTTTTAAACAAGGAAATACTTTGAATTCACATTTAGACTATTCCAATTTATTTTTCAGCTAACCCCATTCCCACTTTGTCTTTTTTTCTACTTACATGTTGTTTTCTTTCCTAAGATGCTTAAGTCACAATTCCCTTTTATTATTTGTCTGGTTGTGCTCAGGCCTTTGCTGAATTAGACCTCTGATCCTTGACCTAGTTAGCTATGGCACTCCAGAAAGTGATTTTTTAAAAAATAAAACATCCACTATAACATGTAGAAGCAAACTTCACTGCCTTTAAGTTGCCATCAATTTTTACTTAATTCAAATGTTTGCAAAGCAGAATCCAGAAAGAAAAAAGCCCCAGATAATTTTAAGATAATTTAGGTCAATGGTTTGGAATATGAGTTGTAGATTCATTGGAATCAGTGGAGTAGATAAAGGAGATGGAAAGTACAGTTTTAAACAGAGCTTGTAAATGCCTAAGAGGACCAAGCATTGTCTATAAATGGAATACATGATATGGCATGGCTGGTTTCCTCATTTTGTCTCCCCATCTCATGTCTGCCAGGACTTTTCTCAAACCCACTCCACTAATACACGAAAAATTGAGATTTATTGAGTGAAAGGATCTAGAGAATTAAGCTATTATACTATAATAATGCCCATACATTTTAATTAGCCAGAAATAGAGCAGGTATTTCCAGATTTTCCAGGACAAGCAGGGAAAAGTTAGGGTACCACTTAAAGGCAGATATGTTGTACTCTTCTTCAGGAAAAACTTCACCTAAGGTCTTCCTGTTGGACTCTTCTTACAACTCAGAGTTCATGTGGCCCTGCCTCCCCATTTGTTCATGACTCAGGTTTGATCTCTAAGCTCTCTGGCGAACACACATTCATTCAATGTTTCTCTGCTATGGCTCTGAGATTGCACGCACCAAACAGTGTTAGTAAGCAGAATAAACATTTAAGCCATTTCTGTATATTAACTCTAAGTTGCAAAATATATGCTTTTGTAACGAACAAAATATAAATTTCTAAGAAGGCTCACTAAGGTCACTATAGTTATTTATCCTTATGTATTTTTCCAGTTAACACATACCAAAACACAATTACTATTAAGAGCTTATGAATGTTTATAGTAAAAGGTGTCCTAAGAAATGGAAAACAATTGGAATTGCCCATTTTAAATGATTTCTCTTAATATAACTAAAACCTAATGACTAAAAATTCCCATACTCCATTAATGTTCTACTTACTAGAATAATTTCAAGTAAGTACATCCCACTACAAATCATTGAACCATTCTTTATTTTTTGATATAGCAAGATTTGAGCTCCATATGCAGAGAAACAAAGTGCTTAGGATATACATAGATATTCTGTAGGCTTAGATTTAGTATCAAAACTCTCTTTTCCAAAATAGTAAAAAGTGCTGGCCCAGTGACTGCAAATAAATTTCATTTTGCTTGGTAACTCCAAAGGCCATTCACTACTTGGGGTACCATTTAGAAAATGATGCGAGGGCGCCTGGTTGGCTCAGTGGGTTAAAGCCTCTGCTTTCGGCTCAGGTCATGATCTCAGGCTCCTGGGATCGAGGCCCGCATCGGGCTCTCTGCTCAGCAGGGAGCCTGCTTCCCCTTCTCTCTCTGCCTGCCTCTCTGCCTCCTTGTGATCTCTCTCCCTCTGTGAAATAAATAAATAAATAAATCTTTAAAAAAAAATAGAAAATGATGCGAAGGTACCATCCATGTTCACCAGGTAAAGAATGCCATAATCTGTTAGCAATGTATCATGGCCTGGGAATGGGAAACAGAGGAATGCCTGCCACATATTTACCATTGTGGACCGTATTTTACCTTGTGCCTGAATTGCTACAATAGTTTCTGAGCTGGCACCACTGCTCCAACCAATTCATCTTCTAAATTAGCCATCTTCCAACACTGGATTGGCTATTATACAGCTCTCAACCAAATTATTCAGCTGATTCTGTGATGCCACCAGAATTTGAGCTCATCCTATATGTCTAATCTTATCACTCATCCACCTAGTATCTCTAACGCTTGCCAGCATGATCATCAGTCTCTCTAACACACTATATTCATTATTCCCTCCTTTGGCATTTGCTAGTCCTTCCCACTTGACATGTCCCTCCTCTCTATTCATCATAATCCAAACTTTCTATTCTAATTAAATTCTTTATGTAGTTTATCCAATTAATAGAAATAAAACAGTGGGGAGTTTACTGTAAGGAAATATGTACACTAAAATTAACACTGTAACTTGGAGGGCTCTAACTGAGGAAGCTCTAGAAACTGGCAATTCTCTCCAATTATCTATTTATCTCTCATGGGTTAAATGGTCTTTCTACTTCTCATCTCTACTTTCAACATCATCCTGCACATTTACTCTTTTTTCTTTTTTCTATCAAATAGGCTTTTCTGCTTCCTCAAAATTTCTCCATATATGTTTTCCCTGGAAATGGCCATTATGACCTCCTTTACTGTCCTATACATCAAGACCTCTATTAATAATAATATCAATCTCTCTATATTTCTTAAGTGAAAATTCAGTGTCCAGGCATCTGGTTGACCCAGCCCATCTTTTTGCATTAGCCCACAATAAAATAAGTCACTTGACAGTCTATGGATTCTTCATGGATCAGATAGCCAACCAAGTGGCCAGGTAGGGTGAGGGACAGAGGGGACATACAGCATAAAATATTGATGGGCTAGTTTCTCTTACAGGGTATGAGAGCAAACAGACAATGAGACTACAGCTGCCAACTCTCCTTCCTTTCCTATCTATCTCCAGTCCTTCCTCTATGAAGCCATTTATAACTTGTAGAGATGAGAGGGTAATCTCCCTTATGAGAATTTCAATAGAATGGAGAGTCAATACCACTTATTAGGTTTTAGAATATGTATTTACAGATTATTCTCAATTCTTAATAGAAGTATTACATCATATACCCTATAATTTAAATAGACATTAAGTACAAGAGCCATGTCATAGGTTTTTGTTTGGTTTGATTTTGTAATTATTCATAATAGCTAACACAATGTTGGGTTCTCATCAAATAGCTAATACATTTATTGATATCAAAACTGTGGAATTTATAATGTGATTATATTCTCAGGCTAAGGGAAAAACAAGCATTCTCATCTCAAAACAAATTGTCAAGATATTGAGCAGATGCGTATATAATTAAATAATTCTTCTATAGGTGGATTTCACTATTCATTTTTATCTCTCCTAGGAAATTAAAAGAGTTCAAAGAAAACTGAAAAATTCCATTTGAAGAGATTTCCCCTGGGGTTAATTTATGTCAGATCATGTGACACATGATGAAAACACAACGGTTTGTGTTTTCATTTAGATAGCCTAGTTCCTAAGCTAGTGACATGATTATTTTAGTGACATAAAAAAAGACCTGATAGTTTTCATAGTAGAAAGTTCTTATCTATTATACAGCTTAGTATAGAATCAGTATGTTACATTATAAAAAGAGGAATTCTTTTTCTTTATTTTATTAGTTTACTTAAATTCAATTAATTAACATATAGTGTATTATTAGTTTCAGAGTTCAGTGATTCATCAGTGCTCTCATTACATCATGTGCCCTCCTTAATGCCCATCACCCAGTTACCCCATCACCCCACCCACCTGCCTTCCAGCAATCCTCAGTTTGTTTCCTACATTTAAGAGTCTCTTACTGTTTGTCTCCCTTCTAATTTCATCTTATTTTTCCCTCCCTTCCATTATGATCCTCTGTTTTGTTTCTTAAATTCCACATATGAATGAAATAATATAATTGTCTTTCTCTCATTGACTTATTTTGTTTAGCATAATACCAGCTAGTTCCATCCACATCATTGTAAATGGTAATATTTCATTTTTGATGCCTGTATAATATTCCATTGTATATAATATTCCTGTGTGTGTGTGTGTGTGTGTGTGTGTGTGTGTGTATACATACCACATTATCTTTATCCATATATCCAAAAAATTGCTAGGTCACATACAGGAATTCACCAAAGTGGCAAGATATAAAATTAATACACAAAAATCAATTGCATTTCTATACACTAACAATGAGACACAAGAAAGAGGAATTAAGGAGTCAATCCCATTTACAATTGTACTAAACCAAAATATACCTAGGAATAAACTTAACAAAAGAGGTAAAGAACCTGTACTCTGAAAACTATAAAAGAGGCATTTGACTACCTAATTTATATTTCATTACTGGTGAAAAGATTATTTTATTTTTTTGAAGTATTAATTTAAATCCAGTTAGTTGACATTAAATATTGGTTTCAGGAGTAGAATTTAGTGATTCATCACTTACTTATAACACCTAGTGTTCATTACAACAAGTGCCCTCCTTAAACTTTATCCACACCTGAAGTATGAGCTAAGATTCCTAAAATTAAAAAAATATATAAGAAAGGTATATGTGTTGATTTACCATGTATGGATTCAAAAGACACAGAGTTTCAATGAAGGCTCTTTAAGATGTATGATGTTGGACAAGTAAATCCACCTATTTCTTGATTTTTCTTTTTTTAAAGATTTTATTTATTTATTTGACAGAGAGAGACACAGGGAGAGAGGGAATGCAAGCAGGGGAATGGCAGAAGGAGAAGGAGAAGCAGACTCCCCACTGAGCAGAGAGCCCAACTCGAGGCTTGATCCCAGAATCCTGGGATCATGACTGGAGTCGAAGGCAGATGCGTA
Source organism: Ailurus styani (assembly GCA_002007465.1). NCBI lineage: Eukaryota > Metazoa > Chordata > Mammalia > Carnivora > Ailuridae > Ailurus > Ailurus styani. The sequence goes on from LNAC01000773.1 coordinate 58,425, forward strand.
ACTGACTGAGCCACCCAGGCACCCCTAGTTCTTGATTTTTCTGATTAGGAAAATGAAGAGAGCAAAACTTCTGAAATATTTTCCACCTGTAGGAAAATTACTCAAAATTTTGTCTCCAGAAAAAAATCTCAGCTCTGTGCTCCAAGCTGGTATACTCAACTGTTTTATTTATACTTTTTTTTAGATGTCTCAATGGCACCTCAAAAATATAAACAAATACCCGATACTCTACTTTTGCCTCCCCAACCTAGTATTATTTACGTGCCACTTAAACTTCCAAGATGGATATCACCATCTATTCAGTTCAGCACTCTCTCTCTCCCTTACCCTGTATATCCAGTCCATCACTGAGTACACTTAAATGTCTCTACAATCCATCTACTACTTTCTATGTCTACCACTGCATTAATTTATTAATTGGTCTAATCCTCATCTACTCTTCTATCCCTCTAGACTGTTCACACTCAGAACAAAGTGTTTGAAAGGAAATCTTACTATGTCTTTCCTTCACTAAAAAGTCTTTAGTGCCTTCCTATGACACTTGGGATAAATGCAAATTCCTTAATATGCCCATCAAGACTTCTATGATCTCATCCCTAAGTACACCTACATTCTCATTTGACTCATGTTCTCTCTTATTCGTTCTTCACTAAACACACTGACCCCTCAGACTCTCATATACACCATGCTCCCTCCTCATATAAATATTACCACATGTTGGCTTTCCTTTTGCTTAGTTAACTTATAATCATCCATATTTCAGCTCAAATATCATTTCTGAACCACCCAGACTGAGGTGTCATCAAACTATTTCAAAGTACTACGTGTATCCATATGATCCTTCAGTTAATATCTGGTTGACTTAGTTTACCAAACTATAACTCCATAAGGGCAAGGGCCATGCCTGTTTTGCTCTCCATAGCATCTTCAGTGTAGAGCACAGTCCTAGACTGGCACATTTTAGGTGCTCAAAAATATTTTATTGATGAACTGACAAACTGCTGTCTAAATTTGACATTTTATAGTGTGTCTTAAAGGGAGTGTTGTTAATTCTTCTTCCATGTCATACCTTCAATTCTAGTCATATCCATCAAGTGATTTTGTGTGTCTTATTTAGGTAGCAAACTTAAGGATTTAAGCATAAGAGCTTTAGGACTTTGAAACAAATAAGGCATGATGGCTAATTTTATGTGTCAACTTGGCTGCACCATAGCACCCAAATATTTGGTCAAACATTATTCTGGATGTTTCTGAGAAGATGTTTCTTGGATGAGATTAACATTTAAATTTGTAGATTTCAATAAGGTAGATTATTTTCTGTAATGTGAAAAGGACTCATCTAATTAGTTAAAGGCCTTCATAGAACAAAGACTGACTTCCTTGAGCAAGAAGGAATTCTGCCAACAGACCGCATTTGCATTCAGATTGCAGCTCTTCCCTGGGTCTCCAGTCTGCCCTCTACCCTGCAGATTTTGGACTTGCCTCCACAATCATGTGAAATGATTCCTTAAAATAATTTATCTCTGGAGAACCCTAACTAATATAGAAGGAAAGGTAAAATCAACAATAAAGTCCTATCTTAGGAGAAGTTAAATGCAGTAGAACCTTTTTTTCCTCAGAATTACATGAGCCTGCATTTGTTTTTGTTAACAGACATTAGTTACTTACACAATGAAATCACATAATCTGATGAGATTTAATGTTGATATCAAAGAACACAAGCTTTATTAACATATGTTTTATAGGGCGCCTGGGTGGCTCAGTGGGTTAAAGCCTCTGCCTTCAGCTCAGGTCATGATCTCAGGGTCCTGGGATCGAGGCCCACATCGGGCTCTCTGCTCAGCAGGGAGCCTGCATCCTCCTCTCTCTCTGCCTGCCTCTGCCTACTTGTGATCTCTCTCTCTCTCTCTGTGTCAAATAAATAAATAAACTCTTTAAAAAAAACATATGTTTTATACCCCCTACATTAATAAAGATAAACATTTTCTGGCTTTTATTAAACTTGGGAGAAATTCCCTCCAACTTCTCTTGGGTCTTTCTTAAAAATATTTATTTGTTTATTTTAGAGAAAGAGAGACAGAGTACAGCAAGGGGAGAGGCAAAGGGAGAAAGATAGGGATAGAACCCTCAAGCAGACTCCTCATTGAGTGCAGAGCCTAACATGGGTCTTGATAAGGGGCTCAATCCCAGGACCCTGAGATCATGACCTGAGCAGAAACCAAGAGTCAGATGCTTAAACAACTGAGCCACGCAGGCACCCCAGAGTTCTCCTAAATCTTATGCCAGTTTCTCTTTCAACCCCAATGTGGAAATACAGGAGAATGAAAGAAGAGCAGAAAGAAGCAGAGTTAGTCTACATAGTTTAATTATGTAGCAGAAATGTGACCTTACTATACCATTCTCCCAAGTGTTCCCGGCTTCAAGCAACTCTGATTATTGTATACTAAACTGGCTCACTAGACAAAACCTTTTGTAGTGTTCTTGGGTTCTTCATATTAGCTTTCCCCAGCCACCTCAGTACTCAGTATCTATAGACAATTCAAACACCCAGATGTTTTCTTACCTGCTACTCTTTAGCTATGTCATGTTCATTCTGTACTTGAACAATTAGGATAAGAAACAAATTGAAGATCTTTACATTTTTCCCTACCAAATTTCATTTTGATATTTTCAGTCTTCAAGTTCAGACTTTTACAGTCTCTTGAGATTCTGAATCTGAGCTATCCCTCCACATACTTAATTATTGTGTCATGAATATCCCTATCCCAATCATTAATAAAAAGTACATAGAATCATCTTAAAAATGACTATCTCTCTAGATTAATATCAGCTCTTTAATTAACTTTATCTAGAGTCATTCAACCACTTAACTTGTATTTTCATTTAGTTCCAATATCTCCTTCCTATCCCAAAGCCTATCCAGGTAGTTCAGCAAGTACCCTGCAATATTACTTTCACTTATTTGTCTATGGAATCATGTGGATTGTATAGAAACTGATATTATATCTTGTATTAGTCTCAGGAATTAATTTCCCTCTCTTAATCAACAATTGCAGTATTATCAACACACTAGTAAAAGGAGGGAAATCTTCACTTTAAACATCTAAGAATAAAATAGCAACAATACTACCACTTACAATTTACAAAAAGCTTTCAATTATTATTGCCCTCATCAACATCATCAGCATCCTCTTCATTTGACATGCAAATTGCCACACATTTTGTTATTATTACTCCCATTTAAAAAATGAGTATACTGAAGCTCTTTAACAATTAGTTGACTTATCCAGAGTCACAATGAGAATAAGTGGGAACAGAATACAGACCATCTGACTTAGAGTTTTATTTTTATTGTATACTAAACTGGCTCACTAGACACAACATTTTGTAGATGAATATGTACAATTAATAGGAGCCTAAAAATGACAGATTACGATAACATCAAGCCAGAGGCGCCTGAATGGCTCAATTGGTTAAGCTCTGCCTTTGACTCAGGTCATGATTTCAGGGTCCTGGGATGGAGCCCTGTATTTGGCTCCCTACTCAGTGGGGAATTTGTTTCTCCCTCTCCCTCTGCTCCCCACTCTTGTACTCTTTCCCTCTCTCCTTCAAATTAAAAAAAAAGATGTCATCAAGCCATTCAAAACTAATCTACCCTTTCCACAATTTTTACAGAACAAAGTATATATGTATCTATTAAACCCAAAACTTATATTAATAAAATGTTAGTTTAACCCTCAATTGAAAGAAAATACATCACAGTTATTTCTGTATATACTGACAGTCTTGTGACAAAAAATATAAAAAAATATCTAAAGTCTTTAGAACTATTAAGTCCATATCTTAATCTTGCTTAGGAAATTAATCTACTAAAATTGCTTTTTAAAGACAAAAGCTGATATTGAGTAAAAAGATTTTGTATTTTTAAGGTCCAATGCCAACAAGTATCCTTTGTGTGAGTCTTTAATCCATTGATTAAATTAGTTGTCCCTTTTACATTTCTGATATAAATTTAGAAATGGCCTGAGTATCACCTTTCTGATTGCTGATAGAAACGTTTTCAATTGCCACTACTGTCATATGCTAAATTGTATTTGATTTATGAGACTGTAAACCTCAGGGTATAGTTCAGTTATCTAGATTACAGAATACCAAAAATCTAGATAGTTAGAAAGCCTCCCAGAGATTAACCCATTTAAAATAACTATTCTGGGTATTATATGCAACTAATGAATCACTGAACACTACATCAAAAACTAAAGATGTACTACATGTTGGCTAACTGAACATAAAAATAAATAATAAATAAATAAATAAATAAATAAATAAATAAAATACGTTCATTTAATAACAAGGTAAGACAATTTCGAGACAAAATAAACAATAAAACAAACCAAAATAACTATTTTCCTTCTGTTTGACATAGAATGGTAAAAAAACCTTAGTTATGTTTAGAGATGAGTACCAAATCATACTAGACTTTATATTTTACCAAGTTAACTGAGAGCAAATATAGATGTGTCATGTTGATATGCTTTCCAACTTTCTGATCAATCAAAAGTCTGAGGTTTTGCCACTTTGGACACTGCCTGAACTCTGCAGGGAGGATGGCTAGCTAACTATGCTTGAGTATGCTAAGATTAATTTGAAATGCAAGACCAAGACAGAGGAAATAACTTACCACTGCCTCCATCAAACCACAACTACTAGTACCTTCATGGACCTTCTTTTCTATATTGACAATTTGTTTCTCTCGTTCTCTCTTTCCAGCTTAGGATTCCTAACTATCTTAACTTCAACTTGGGAATATGCTTCTAATATCTTTCTATCCTGCTTACTCTATCTTGATTTCTAACTTCTCTTCTCAATAAGCTGGTATTTTGGCCCAACTCCTGATTATATTTTTGTTCTGTGGTTTGATACTGGTGTTCTTTACCAAGACTAGTTACTGTGGTCATGATGACTCTGCCATAGTGGCTTGGCAGAAGACTCTTACTCTGATTAGCTGTTACTTCAGCAAAATCCTTTTTGAAATTATTAAAACTTTTTTTTATTAGAGTTGATACACAATATTACATTTGTGTCAGGTTTACCACATAATGATTCCAGAACTTCATACATTATGCTGTGCTTACCACAACCATAGCTACTGCCATCATACAACACTACCAGCATGATCTCTTGATGCTAACTGATGGCTATTAAGTAAAAAGTACATTCGTTTCAGCTTGTTCAGGGAGAGAATGGAATCTCTTTAGGGCTGTAAATTCTAAAATCATATTTAACATTAAGGAATTTCTGCCTGTTAGCACTTTATTTTATTCCATTTTCTTTAACACATACAGTTGTAATATGGAAGAAAAACATTTGAGTTTGCACATTTTCCTTAGCTATATAATTAATGAAGTCAGCAACAAATGTTAGGCACAGATAACAAAAGGAAATTGTAAGAAATTTTTCACTGAACATCTTTAAAATGGTAGTAATTCATCCATCTTCTGAATGGGTATTGACCGTGGCAAGAGTGAATTGATAAAGTTACAAATTTCCTTCTAGCATTTTGGTTCTATTGTTCTATTTGTTTTGTCAGTGGAAATAGTCTGGTGTATATAAATCAGATTGCCATTGTTGTCCATTTTGGTAAAACATACACATTATAATTAATTTCTCTTCATAAATTGAAGGTGTATAGAAAACAGAATCAATGAAAAAACATTCAAGCAGATCTTCTGCTTATAGCTAAGTAAACAACCATTATTACAAAGAACAAAATACTTGTACCCAAGAGATTGATGCAACAAAACATAGCCAGAGCAAACTTTGGATTTTTATGGAAAATCATATGAAGCATTATTTCTGTCTTCTGCATAGATAGGAAAATAATTTGATGTTTTAAAATAAAGAGATCCCAAGATAACTATCCATCAAAGTGTCAAAAGACAACTTCCTGATTATTTTTAACTTAGTCATTTAGGGGTAATTTTGGTCTACTTTCAAAGATAAAACTTCTTGCAAATGAATTATAATTTTACATGTGCTTATGGCTGAAAAGTTCAAGGGCAAGTGACTGTGTCATATTCAGCTCTATTTTTATATTATATCAGATATATAATGAAATATAATGTTTGTTGAATAACTAAATGATCATCCAACTGATAAAAAATAAAATCATAATCAAGTTATTAATGAACTGCCCTATCTTCATCACCCTAGGCATCCTGGTGGAAATCAAAATATTGTTTGATAATGTTACCACCACCAAGAACTTTTCCTAGTCAGAATACCTTTGTTCAGATGAGCAACTTCTACTTATCTTTGTACATCTCCAATATAGTCTCCCTGCATTCACAATTAATTTCAATTTTCTAATATTAGTCCTGAGTGACACTTAATATATTTCTTTTGGCTATTACTTGAGTCCATTTGTCTCCTACTGTTGATTGCCCCTCTTCATCTCATTCTAATGTGGCCATTGTAATCCTGCACTCACAAAGCCTATGAAGTTTTGCAACCACTGAAACTTATGAAATTTTGTTGGACTAAGCATTATCTTGATGTCAGACTATTTTTCAGAAGCGTGTCCCTAGAGATTAAAGTCTGTTGTGTGATAGTTCAAGGGGACTTTTTTTCTTAAATTAATAGGTAGTAGTTGCATCATTGTTTTTCCAAATAGGCCTTTACCTTGCTCCCCTGAATTCTCCATGTGAACCCTAGGTTCCCTTGTTTGGTTCCTGCTTCCAGATTCTGTGGACCCACAGGAGACACAACTTTTTTGTTTTTCTGTGTAATATACCCTAAATATAGGGTAATATTTAGGGTAATATTTAGGGTAAATATACCCTAAACTGTGCAAACCCTAACACTGGCCAGCTTTTCCTATCCTTTGGCAATCTCTGCCAAGAATCCCCTCCTTCATTTTCTTCTACTGATTGTTCTTCTTTTACAAAGGACACAGGAAGGGTAGCCATGAGTGAATTGTGTCAGGGCTTCTTTTCACTCACTTAAAAGCAAGGTGGTCTTTCCAACTCTAAAATCCATAAGGCTGCGATTCCTTCAACCATACTCTCAGTCTTCGTGAGAGTTGACAACTGGTATATTTCTCTGCAAAACTGCAAAAGGAATGACAAACTGAAGGTTACCAAGAGATGTGAATGGCTGCTTTTTCACCTCTCATGCTTTAGAACTTTTATCTTAAGCCTAAAAGCCATAAAGACAAAAGAGAACAAAAATTGCACATAAAACGAGAGCCATAAAAGCCAGGCTGAATTGTAGCTTCTAGTTCCCTACGACCTTAGTTATACAATATAGATCAGATGTAACTGCACTTTGTGAGCCAGAAAGTAAGACAAATGTCTTGTCAAGAAGTTAGAATATTTGAAATTGTAACTGTCTCTGAACATCCAACTTCATGAGAAATATAAGACAGGCATTGTTTTCTCCATTTTTCAGATGAGAAAATGAAAGCATAAAAAGTTGGAGGAGAGGAAGCCTAGGGAAAAACAGACCCAAGATGGTAGAGCCCATGGGCCTGGTCTTGTAGGCCTATGCTCTTTCAACTATAAGTTGAGTTTGTGCTTCCTCTGAACATGTCTTGAAAACTAGATAGCTAATGAACTTCCAAGTCACATCTCTCCTTCCCATATTCATTAAAATTCCTAAAGCAGAATGCATAATTATATTACGGAAATAATTAACATTATGTGAGGAAAAAATCATTGCTATCAAAGTTTCAATCAGCAATAACTGTGCCTCAGATAAACATGAGCTGTGATATTGCCACTGAGAAAGAAAGATACATTCAAATTTGATGTAAGAGAAAGAGCTATTGTAAAAACCACTTGAATCAGAAAAATTTGAGAGTGGACATGTTAATACAGAATTTATTAATTCCACAACTTTTGTATGATTTGAGTGACCTGAATTAACTGCATAGTTTCTTTTTCAAAAACCCAACTTTCCTCATTCATCCCACTTGACAAAATTTCTTGCACCATGATAACCATCTCTACTTAAACTTATCCTTACATTTGATGAAACAGTCATTCTGGTTGTTTGCAAAGAGCATGCAATTGTAATGTCATTCTTTAGAATTACCTTGTTACCTAGGCAGAAGGGGGAACTATCACATTAAGAAAGAAAAAGGAGAGAGTGTTCTTGAGCAAAAGCAGTACAAATCAATCCAAAATGTTTAACAGAACTGAACTACTAAGAGTTGACAGGGACTCAAATGGTCAACAAATCCTGTTGATGGTCACTTATTCATACTTTGAGCATGTATATACTCTTCTGCAGTTTGTCTCTGATGGTTTGCCAGTACACTTACACTCAGCCTCCTTTGGGACAGTCACATATGTCTCCAAGACAGTTCTGGCTAGAGTCTGGAGTATCACCTATGGCAGTCACACTGGAGGAGAGCAGTACTCCAAGACCGAAGCAGAGTTAAGAGAAAGTTAGGGGAGTTAGGGTGGGAAAGACTTAGAATGCTCTGTGGCTAATGATGGAAAGATCAGAGAAGCTAAAAGTACAAAAGAAAGACAGAAATTGATAATGTCTAAGACTTTACACTTATTTTATTTTTCCACACTGTTTCCTTTATCCCCATACCACTCTCATGCTACTATCTTTCCCATCTCATTTATTTCCATCCCTCCAGTTTCTCAAGTCAAAAATCTAGAAGACATACAATCCATTAGGAAGTCCTGTCAACTCCAACTGTAAAGTAAAATCCAAATCCAATCATTCCATATAGCTACTCACTTGTGTCCATGCTACCTACTTCTCACACCTAAATGCAATACCCTCCTGACTGTGCTACCTCTTTTTGCACTCTCTTATAATTTATTCTCTATATAAGGGCTAAAATTCTCTTGTTAAAATATCATAACTCTGGGCACCTGGGTGGCTCAGTTGGTTAAGCATCTACCTTATGCTCAGGTCATGACTCCAGGGTCCTGATATCGAGTCCCACATCAGGCTCCCTGCTCAGCAACGGAGCCTGCTTCTCCCTCTCTCTCTGCCTGCCACTCCCCCTTCATATGTGCTCACTCTCTCTCTCTCGCTCACTCTCTTGTCCTGTCAAGCAAATAAAATCTTTTAAGAAATTTTTTAAATAAAATATTATAACTCCAATGTCTTCCTAAAGCATTGTAATAGAACTCATATTTCATGGTCTACAAAGTTCTATCTGACACGATTGCTATTTACCCCCTCAATCTCATCTTCTATCATTCTCCCCAGTGTTCACTAGACTTGAACACACTGATCTTCTTTCTGTGCCATTACTGTTAAGCTCATTTCAACCCCTGACTTATACATTTGTGATTTCCACCAGCTTTTCACACATTTAGCTCCTTGTGTGTCAGCTCAAATGTCATTTCCTCAGACAGGCCTTTCTGGATCAGCATATCTAAAATAGTCCACCAAACACAAATCACACTCTTGTATATCTCCTTTTCTTAAAATTTCCTTTATGAATCTTACCTGTATCATACTATATATTTACTTGCTTTCTTACTTACTGTCTTTCTCCCTCAATTAGATGTAAGTTCCACAAGAGACAGATCTTTGCCTGTCTTGTTTGCTAATATATTCTCAGCTCCTAGAACAGTGCCTGGCAAAAATAAATATTGACTGAATCAGTGAATGGATGAATAAGTGAATAAAACAAGTTGGTTGAGAAAACTGAGAACATATCATCTGTAGAATAGGAAGGAAAATATACAACTGAGACAGAAGAAACAGAAGTTAGGAAAGGTACAGATAGGCTGGAGATAGGATTCTGATAAAATTATTATTTGAAGATGAGCCAATGTCATCTTCCAAGGGCAAGTGGGACACCTTGTCAATTGCTTTCCGTATAGCAATATATAATCTGCTTATAACTTTTCCCTGATGTATATTCCTGGCATAGTTAATGTTGCCATCAATTTTAGCTCTAAATTCTTTTATATCAGTTTTTACTCACTTATTAATCACTCCTTTTCTCTGATTTCATTCATACATTTTATAGTTGGAAGAACATTTGCCTTAATGAAGATGAGAATGAGAGCTGACCGTAAAAGATTCTGTCTCTGTTATCTAACATCATACCATCTACTCCAAGAAGAAGACCTAGCCCTTTCCATTTTGCATCTGTAAACATAGGTGAAATCATTGTTTTTTATTTTGTTTTACTTTATATAATCTTGAATCTATTCTGGACTTTAACTCCCATGAAAAATCCATACTCCTTGAACATTTCCGTGATTATGTGTTACTACCATCAACGTCACCGCATCAGTTCTCCTCATGTTTTAATCTAAGCTAACAATTCTTGTTTCCTCTTCTTTCTCTTTCCTTCACAAAATTTATAATTTTCAAAACACAATATCCCATTTGAGCCATCTTTTTGTTTTTTCAGTTTCTGGCCATGAGATCATACTTACCTTTTTTCTAAACTTTCTGAATATTGCTTTGATAGAGAGGCAGTATCTGAACATGACCTGCATCTCTTTTGCATTTTATTTTGCTCCCTTTAATACAAGTTTCTTTTTTTTTGATTTTATTTATTTATTTGACACAGAGAGAGAGATTACAAGTAGGCAGAGAGGCAGGCAGAGAGACAGGTAGAGGAGGAAGCAGGCTCCCTGCTGAGCAGAGAGCCCGATGCGGGCCTTGATCCCAGGACGCTGAGATCATGACCTGAGCCGAAAGCAGAGGCTTTAACCCACTGAGCCACCCAGGCGCCCTTAATACAAGTTTCTATCACTTACACAGTACTAAAATCCAGATTTCCAAACTCTAGTTCATTACTATTATCATTATAATGTACTTGGCAAAGCAGAGTTAGTTGTTTAAGCCCCTTTCTCCTGGTTTTCAATCTACTGATGTTCTGCAAACAAACTGGTTACCACATCACCATATTCTGGGTTTTCAGGACATAAAAGAGAAAAATGTATATGTATGGGTAGGTAGATAGGTAGGTAAGTAGACAGATAATAATAGATCAAATCTCATATCTCAGGGGTTCCACAATCACCCCCTTAGTCTCACATGACTCAAATATAGTTATACTCAAGGCTAAGATTTTTTTAAAGATTTTGTCTATTTATTTATTTATTTGAGAGAGATAAAGAGAGACTGTGAGCAGGGGCAAGGGCAGAGGGAGAGGGAGAGAGAGAATCTCTAGCAGACTCCCCAATGAGCACGGAGCCCAAAGAGGGGATGGATCCCATGACCCCGAGATCATGACCTGAGCCAAAACCAAGAGTTGGATGCTCAACTGACTGAGCCACCCAGGTGCCCCTCATGGCTATGATTTATTATAGCAAAGGGTACAGTCCAGTAACAGCAGGAAAAAGATATCCATAGTTAAGGGGTAGAGAGGTGAAAAATAAGCTTCTTGTTCTCCCTCTTTGGGGATTACACAATTGCTTTTTTTTTCTGTTCAACTGTAAAGTTCAGGGACAGGTGGGAAATGTTCTTGCCAAGGAAAGTCCACTTGAGTCTCAGAGTTCACAGTTCTTAAAGAGAGTTGTTCATGTAGGCACACAACTGTCATGTGGCCAGCCATGATATGGACCCCAAACCAGGCAACAGGTACACATCATGAGCCTTCATGTTTAACTTAAAAATGCTGACCACTGGTTCATCTTGACCCACTACTTCATGAGTACAAATAATATTACATAGTAACTTTGTAAATATTCCAGTAGTTTATTTCTCAGTTAGTGCCAGGTTACAAAGATAAGCAAGAATTGAATAAAACAGGACCCTGATTTAATATTATATATGTATATGTAATACATATATATAATACACACACACACACACACACACACACACACACACACACACACTGGTCTTTGTGTTCATGTATTTCATATTATTTAAGCTTCATGGTAATCTTATGAAATGGCCATGATGATTCTCCCCTTTCACAGATGAGGCAACTGGGATATAGACAGGTTAAAGTCTAAGTAACCGAGTCACACAGCCACTATGATTTAAAGCTGAGGTCTGAGCTCATGATCTTCTCATTGCATGACAATTCAAGGTCAGCTGGTCTTAAAGCAAGTAAATGAGGATAGGTCAAATGCATTCAGAAGCCTTCCTGAATCCAAAGGTTTTTATTTTTTGACTTTTGTTTTTGTAGAAGTTCATGAAAGCCACTGAAGCTCAACTAGTGTTGAGTGAAATGCTACTCTGTGTCACTTATGAAGGAACAGGATTGCTTTTCCCACAAAGACAACTAGTGTGTCCTTTATCCTTCATGTAATATGGCACACCCAGGGAAAACTCAAAAGTTGTGCCTTCTTTTTTAAGTGCTGCAGACTGCTGATTATACCTCAGCATTGTTCATACAGCTTTCTAAAATTGCCTTTAGGCTATGAATCAAGAGTGGGACTACAGAGGAACAGAGAGCTAAGGAAAGGCTTATTTGCTCATGTGAGAAAGTGTAACTGGGTTATATGCTGAACATATCCCCGCATGTTTACAGCAAATTATCTCCAGGCCTTTGGTTTAAGGCAGAAATCACTTAGCTACAGCCAGGGCCAAACATCACCACAGCCTGGTTTTGTAAATAAAGTTTTATTGGAACACAGCTGCATCCATTTGTTTATGTATGGTCTATGGCTGCTTTCATGCCACAATGGGAGAGTTATGTAGTTGGGATAGAGACTACAGGTCCTGCAAAGTCTAAAATATTTACTCTCTGGACTTTCACAGATAAAGATTCTCAATCCCTGGTTTAAGGAACAAAATCTCTCTGCCTATGGATCTCTGTGGGATTGCCTCAGCCCATAAACCAGACCTTTGAGAGGTTTTTTGATTACAGAACAAGATATATGCTTTGCATCTGGTTAGCAAGCTCTCTTAATTGTTTTTAATTTGCCTAGTAAACCTTTGCTAAAGGGTCTTTAGGGATATATTTCAGCCACTGGAAAAAAACATATTCTTTTATTTATTTTGCCTGTTATAAATTTCATTTGAGCCTTTAGAATAAAACTTTGTTTTTATCTTCTTTTTATTATGTTAAATGAGAAATGAAAATAGTTGGCTTCCTCCTCTGCCAAAAGAAAAATGAAACAATGTTATCAGTATATTCCAGGCTACATGTGAGATTTTCCCATTTTCCCAAGATTCAGAATGAAAAGTTCCTCTAACCAATAACTTTTCATACTTGTTTAAACTATGTGTGCTCTTCCAGATGTGTAGCATGCTCACTGAGATCCAGTGGGCCTTTTCCTCAGGGAAGTTCCACCTTCCCTGGCCTTTGTTTTATGTGTTCTTATTTTATAATGGTACTAGCGCAACACTATCTTCACCAAATTGGTTCAGGCTTGTCAGGTCCAAAGCCCACCAAGTCAGATGTAAGAATTAAGAAGAGGTCTGGGGCACCTGGGTGGTTCAGTTGGTTAAGTGTCTGCCTTTGGCTCGGGTTCTGATCCCAGGGTCCTAACACTGAGCCCTGCATCAGGCTCTCTGCTCAGCAGTGAGTCTGCTTCTCCCTCTGTGCCTCCCCACTATGCTTCCCAGTCTGCTTCTCCCTCTGCCCCTCCCCCTGCTTGCACTTGCTCTCTCTCAAAAAATTAAATCTTTTTAAAAAAAGAAGTGGTCTATATATTCTTAATTCTGTGGGAACCCAAGCCACTATTATTTTCATAAAATTCATGATTTTTTTATTCTATGGTGAATATCGTTCACATAAATGATATATTTGCTGGCCTGTCTTGGTCATTTTTAGCAGCCATAGCAAATGCTTATGTTCTGCAGAGCTCTTCACAATCCTTTCACATGGCTCTATTTCCTTAGGCATCCGTCTTAGGAAGACTAGAACCTCTGCACCTAAAATCACTGCTTCTGGCCACTTCAAGAACTTACAAGTTTTAGCTCCAGAAATCAATAAGGTTAGCAAAGTGACTTAATTTTAGGTTCCTGTAGGAGAAAATAAGTATGCTCAAAGCCATAGTTTCTAATATTGATAACTTAAAATTCGGCCAAGTTACAATTCACCTAATTAGAAGCTGAAAAATAATGGAGTAGAAATCAAAACTAGGAATTGCCTCACAATCTAATCCCTCCTTGTGTTAATTCTAGAAAATCACTAGATTGTTCAATACCTTTTGTATTGTGCTAAAATAAAGAATCTTCAATAATGCTAATTTAACTGATCTACTTTACATCAAGAGAGGGTTTCAAAAGGCTTCTCTCAGTATTCTATTAGTCCTAAATTGGTTCTCCCATCATAACAAAATCAAGAAGTTTGGTAGGACCTGTATCTTTTCTAATTAATTCTAGTTATCTTTGTAATAGACGTGGTCAGCCTTGTCAAATTACCTCTCTTTACAAAACATAAAGCTACTTCTTGTGGTAACCCCTCATTTACAGAAAATGCAGAGGTCCTCAAGAAATAGTGAACACAATCTGCCTGTGTTGACCTAAAGCATCCTCGAAGAAACACAGTGGATATCAGGAGACAAATGAATCTTGAGACTGAACTCATCTATAACTAGATAAATTTGATCCAACAACTGGCCATTTTGAAAACAACCCACTACTAACTGAGTACCAGAATCAATTGAAAGACCTACTGCCATATTGGCCAGTTTGATACAATTCGCCTTTCCTTTACCCTCCAAATCAGCTTCTGCAAATGAGTTATTGCTCTTCAGGGAAAAGAAAGGTCTGCTGATATCAGTCTGAGTTGTTAATCAACTACCTACACACTTTTCTCTGCCCAGAGCATCCAGAGTCCCATTATTGGCAATAGCCACCATTAACACTTTTCATTTATGGAAGCACAACCAATGTCTGGGGATGTTAGAGTGATGAAAAAACTTAACATCGTGTCCTAACACATCTAGAAGATAGACTTTCTGCCCTTTCCTATCAAACCAAATGCAAAAATAAACACAAGATTTTGAATACACTCTATTTCTATAGCAACCAAGCAAAACACAAGCCATAAGATATCATAATGTCAAGATAAGGAAAGATGTAAAAAGGACTTGAGAAAGCAAATATTAATTCTGAAAATGATTAAAAGAAAACTATAACCATATTTTATCATTTTACTTGCCTACATCTGTTTGTTTAAAATCTAAAATATGCAACACAGAAACCCATTTCAGTGTTCAAGTTAATAAAAGACAAACCAATTTTAAATACTTATACTGAGAATCTATCTAATGGTATTTAAACTACAACAGTCATAGTTTAGAGAAATTTATAAAGAAAACATGAAATTTCGAAGGGAGCGTCAAGATGGCGGAGGAGTAGGAGACCGATTATCATCAGGTCCCAGGAATTCACCCAGAGAGCCATCAAACTATTCTGAACACCTACAAATTCCACTGGAGACCGAAGAGAAGAAGAGCAGCAATTCTAGGAACAGAAAATTGACCACCTTCTGGAAGGTAGGACATGCGGAGAAGTGAATCTGAGGTGACGGGAAGATAGACCCCGGGGGGAGGGGCCGGCTGCCGGCAAGGGAGCGAGCAGCGGAGCACAGACTCGGAACTGTTAGAAGTCAGCTCCACTGAGGGACGTCGCCCCAGAGGCCAAGCGGGGGGTGAAGCCCCTGCAGGGACAGTGTGGTCTCAGGACCCACGGGGACACAAAAAGACCAGGGGTGTCTGAGCACAATCAAGCTCCCAGGTCTCAGAGAGAAGCCGGCGGGAGAGACAGAGCTGAGCTGAGGTGTCTCTCAGCTCGGGGTTACCTTGGGCTGTGATCTGAAGCACAGCCGGGCCCCTTATCTGTGAGCGGGGAGCCCACGGGTGGCAGACCCGGAAAGACTCAACTTCCTCCTCTGGGAGGAGCGGTGCAGGAGTGGCTGCAGGAATCTGCCGGGTTCGGAGATTCTAAACGGGGCCGCGCCAGAGACAGAGACACTCGGTCACAGGCTGGGTGAGCTCGGAGC
>LNAC01000773.1:142245-266664 GCA_002007465.1 Ailurus styani
GGGGCATGGGGAAGATTAAGTCATAAATTCATTGTGCATCTTTCCCTACATTTCGACTAGTAAAGACAAATCTTGGTACACGTTTATTTGTACGCATATTTCTTCTGTTGCAAACTTTTGGCTCATAGACCTCACCCATTTTTTATTAGGATGTTATTATGTGTGTATTTTTTTGTCACTGATCAGCAAAATTTCCTTACGTATTAAGTGCATTGGCCCTTTATCTGCCATATATTTGCAAAAATTTTACTCCACATTGCCATTTGCTATTAAAGTTTTATTCATTCAGATGGACAAATGTTTCAGTTTATATATATTTATTTTTAAATTGTAAGTAGTCAAATAACAATATTTTTTGTAATTATTATCTCAATTTATAGCTTATAATATCAATATATTCTATAGTTCTACTGTGGCCATGAGGTTTCTCTTAATGTTCCCTTGTCAATATTAAGAATCCCTTGTTTGAAAGATCTTTGCTCTCTGTGGTCCCCCTAAATAGTGGCAGTAGATCGGGTGCCTGGGTGGCTCAGTGGGTTAAAGCCTCTGCCTTTGGCTCAGGTCAAGATCCCAGGGTCCTGGGATGGAGGCCGGCATCAGACTCTCTGCTCAGCAGGGAGCCTGCCTCCTCCTCTCTCTCTGCCTGCCTCTCTGCCTACTTGTGATCTTTCTCTCTCTGTCAAAAAAAAATTTTTTTTAATTAAAAAAATTAAAAAAATAGTGGCAGTAAATCAAAGAACCTATCAATTTCTACCTACAGTACATATTCAAAAGCTACATAATGTAGCTGCATTATTCTGAATCCCTCCTTTATGACTAATTGAATCTACATGCACAAAGACATTTTGCACAACAGCTGGAGAATTAAAATATTAAACTCCCACTGCTGATCACTAATTATTTTCTTTCTTTCTTCGTGACAGATCTCCAGTTGTCAGAATGCAATGGCAATGTACATTACAAATAGAAATCATATTACTGTAAATTTAATTTATACACATCTTTATTGGAGAAAGACACTAATCATGACCTACCAAAAAAAAAAAACTGTAGCCTAGAGCATTCATATTTAATCCTTCTTAATGCAAATAATGCAGAAATGTTCCTGAAGTTTCAACAAAGTGCTCTCCCTGTGTGAGAGTCAGCAAGTACCTGTTGGTTTCCTTCCCTGTGGATTCTTCACTTAAAAAAATATGACTTAGCTAAATTCGATGGTCATATCTCAGATTGTTTAATTCTCAGCTGCAATGTCTTGTCTACCTTTTAAGGTTTATTTCTTTGTTTTTTTCCGAGGCTTCCTTTCTTTTTCATGGAGTATAATTGAAAAATCACTCAATTTATAATAAAATATCAAGCGAAATTAGTCAATCAGAGAAAGATAATTATCATATGATTTCTCTGATATGAGGAACTTGAGAGTCAGGGTGGAGGGTCGTGGGTGGTAGGGAGGGAAAAATAATGAAACAAGATGGGATGGGGAAGGAGACAAAGCATAAGAGACTCCTAATCTCACAAAACAAACTGAGGGTTACTGGAGGGTGGGACGGTAGGGATAGGGTGGATGGGTTATGGACATTGGGGAGGGTTTGTGCTTTGGTAAATGCTGTGAAAGATGTAAGCCGGATGATTCACAGACCTGTACCCCTGGGGCAAAGAATAAAAAATAAATAAAAAAATTTAAAAAAGGCATTAGAATCCAAAGTAACAATTTCCAACTGTGTAAACCTGGTCTAGCTATATAATCCTTTTATTCATATCACCATAAAGCTGTTATGACAATTACATGAGATCACATATGTAAAACTATCAAGCCTAGTGCACAGTGACTAATCACTAACTGGTATAGAATCCAAATCTAAATTTACCCATTGACTTTTGGAATTCACCATGGTTCAGTCCTTAGCTCTCTGTTCTTTTCCCTCTAAATTCATCCGCTTCCATGTACTACCTCTTCAAAGTCTAACTGGCACCCAACAGATCTCTTCCTTCATTGACCTCAAAAGAGTGGTCCACCTTTGTGAGGCAGCAGATTTATTACGAAATCAACTTACAGTTGTTGATATTTTATTTGGGGTGGGTTTTTTTGATATTTTGTTTTTCAAATATTTACCATTGTGTATGTTCAGTTGTACCAACTAAGATGATCAACTTGTGGAGTCACAGGCCACGCCTTCAGTTTTGGGAGGAGTTGCTGTGAAGCATAATACAATGAATGTGGCACTCCATAACACACAATGTTTAACATATCCCTTCTTAAATAAATGTTTCAGCATTCTGTCTACTCGTAGATTTGATTTAACTAATATGACAGCCTCATCAATCAAAAACAATAAAACCATTCTGCTTTTTCACCAGCTTCAATGATGTAAAAGTATACTTTCCATGCCATGACTATGCAGAGGAAGGGCCAGGTAAACTATAAAGGGGCAAGAAAGGAGACAGGCAGTCCACCAGATTAGTGAGGGATTGCTGGTGAGCAGTGAAGGAGAAGAAAGAGGTCTTTTTAAACTATAGTTCTAATAAATAAAGGAAAACATTTCATGTTCATTTACTAGTCTATTATCATTTTTCTTCATGAAGTTTGTATTTTGACCTCTATGCACCATATAAGCAGGCCCTTACCCTGTTGCTTCCCTGCCTGCTGCCTTAGCAGCTATAAATACGCAGGGATCACAGCTACTTTAGTAGCAGGTCAGGGGAGTGAGTAACAAAAAGAAAGAAAGAAAGAAAGAAAGAAAGAAAGAAAGAAAGAAAGAAAGAAAGAAAGAAAGAAAGAAAGAAGAAAAGAAAAGAAAAGAAAAAAAGGAAGGAGCTGAGGTGAGGTGTAAAGGATATATAATGTGGAAGAAAAGATGCCAGGTACAGTTGGGGCTCCTGGGTAGTGATGTTGGTTAAGCTCCAACTCTTGGTTTCAGCTCAGGTCATGATCTCAGGGTCATGAGATCCAGCCCTGTGTGGGGCTCTAGGCTCAGGGTGGAGTCTACTTGAGATTCTCTCTTTTTCTCCCTCTCCCTCCCCTTCTGCCCCTTCTCCCACTCATACATAGGCTCTCCCTCTCTCTCTCTCTCTCAAATAAATAAATAAAATCTTTAAAAAAATGATTCCAGGCAGTCAAGAGTATAGGGATTTTAAAGATCTCTTGTACTGCATTAAGAAGTTGTTTTTCAGAGTTGCCCTCGGTGGTTGAAGGGGGCCTATACCTAGGATCTGACCACATCCTCTTGTATGGAGACCGGTAAAACAATGGATGTTCTATGAGCCAGATGAGAAGGCTGACAAGTTTCTTCTGAAACACATCCTTGCCCTCTTCTCCATCTGCTGATCTCTGTCCAGCTTTTTTCCTTCCATTCCTCTCTTCAACTTCCATTTTTTCCTACCATTCTGCTGGCCTATTTGTGAAAATACTCTTAAAATTGTTAACAAAATTCAACTGAGTAAATTTTAAAGATCTTATTAAATCTCTTCAGTGATTCATGAATCAGTCAGCATCCAGTCTACCAGATAAAGCAGTTCTGAGGAACTGTACAAAGTGAAAGACATTATAGGCAGAAGGGAGCAGGTACAAGGAAATTCTACTAGGCAAAAAACTGGGTTGGTTATTGCAAGATTACTTTCCTTTAGGGGATGGCAGGGGTCTTTCAAGCAGATTACTAAACTAGTGCAGGAATCGGGAGATTCCTGATTGACTGGTTTGAGATTCCAGTTATGGAAAAGCTGAAACTGTAATCAAGTCTAGGTTTGGTGACATAAGGCTTAGCATAAGTGACTCCATTCAGGGCTTGTTGTCTTATTTTTAACACTGTGAAGGGCAACAAGGCAAACGCAATTGTATTTTGCCTCTTGCCTGTAGCCAAATTTGAAATTTAAATGGATCATGGGGCCAGCTATACTGGGCATGAGTTCTGTGAACTCACATATAACTTCCATCCACTCAAAACCCACATAGTTTGTCCAGGACAAGGGTGGTAAGGGTAGAAGTGGGAATCCATCCATTTATTTTGAATATAAAAATCAAACCTAATCAGAGAAAAGAGATGGACTTACCCTGAAAAACTCAACACATACTGTGTGGAATATAGATAAAATGGCCAAAGAAAGAAATGTAGAAGAGAAGCACACTATCAAGAGCTTATGTAAATACTTACTTTCCCCCCCAAAAAAGACTTCCAGTCTTCTGGATATAGGACTATTTCAGAGAATATCATTCTCAAAGCCAGTACCACAGTTCTGGATTATAGTTAATTTTTTTTCCTTTGCCTCCCAAGAAGCAACTTCACTAGCTGATAGCAAAAGGCATAGCATATAAGGCATAACTGAGAGTATACATCAAGGAAATGGTTATCGACATTGTGAAGTACTCTCTTCCTCACCCAGAAATGTGAGGCCACATCAGTCAGATTTCACAGATGAACTATAAGTGATCCAATAAATGCAAATAATATTAGAATATAGGAATAATTGATATGTTCTGACCTGAACAGAGAGCTATTTACATTATGATATAGTTTATCAAAATACTCCAAAGGGAGCAAAGAGAAAGGCAATCTATTTCCTCATGTTTAATTTATGCAGGACATCAAATTAAATGAGCCTAAATAATTGAGACTACTTACAACTGCAAAGATTTCTAAGAGGACACAAGGGACTTTTGGATGGAAAATATAAACCTGGGTAAAAATGCTAGTAAGTCAAAGAGTTAATAGAAGATAACAGTTATTAAATGCTTGGCCTGTTTCAGGGACTTTTTGAAACAATATATACATTATACATACATACATATATACATATGTATGTATATATATGACATCTCTTTTCATAAAATTGTATGTGTATGTGGTAGATATCCTTGTTGCTTTATTTTATAGATAAAGGAAATTAAAGCACAGGGAGAGACTGATTAACTTGTTCAAGGTCATGCAGTAAGTGGTGAAGTTAAACACTGACAGCCTGGCTCTGGAGGTCAAGTAGTTAAAATGCTGAACTGTAGATGGGAACACAAGAGCATTGAAGAAGGGAGACCAGTTAGGAGGCCAGAGTCAAAGTGGAAGGGTAACAAAGGCTTGGAATGATGACAGATGCAGTAGGAATTTAAAAGATTTATAGGAGAGGTAGAAGAAGAATCGGTAGAATTTGTTAACACGTTATATATGAAGGATGAGAAAGAGTTGTTTAAGTTGACTGAAGTTTTAAGTCTGAGTAATTTGGTGGTGATGTTAACTAACCTAAGAGAAAGGAACTATAGCTGCTTTATGAGGAAAGATGGGTTCAGTTTTATACACATAAAATTGAGATATATAGAGGATATACTGTGTATAAATAAGTCCCCAGAAGGCAAGTAAACATATAAACCTGGATCCTAAAAACAAATGGCCAATGACACAATTTTGGGGGCATATATGTATAGAAAACTGATCTGGGAACTGAATCTTTGAAAGAATTTATAATGAGTGCATACAAGGTGACTCAGAAAGGGAAACTTTATCAGTGTTTATCACAGAGATGAGAGGAGAATGAGGGGAGCCCAGTTCCAGTAACCAAGAAAATTTTCCAGCAGGAGAAGGTTTTCCAAAGTATATAATGCTGCGAAGAAATTGAGCAGCATCAGGACTGAGAGAAGATGTAACTGTATTGTCAGAACGGTATGAAAGATAGTTTCATTAAAGTGATGAGGGCAGAAGACATATTACAAGTCGTTGAGAACAGAGAAATATTAATTTCTCTAAGATAAGAGATGATACACAACTCTTTCACGACATTCATTCCGGAAGTTAAATGTGAATTATAAAGCATAGTTTTAGGAAGAAAATGGGGTCAAATAAGGACTTCTTTAAGCCACTAACTCTTTAAGCACACATGTAGACAGAGATAAACGGACCAGTGGAGAGAGATATTTAAAATAAAAGTCAGAAGAATTAATTTATTTCCTTTCCTGAGAAGAGATGAGGGTAGGATTAAGATCACAACAACATAAAGGCAGAAGATGATGAAATCAAGATGAATGCTTTCCAAATGCCAGTTCACAAACCGATTTCACAAAGACAGTGTCAGAATCACCCTAGGGGTTTACTAGAAAGATCAGTTCCCGGGCTCAGCCCTCACAAGTTCTAATTCTCTAGGCCTTAGTTGTGACCTAGAAACCTGTACATTTAAATAGTAACATTGTTGCATAGGTATAGATTAGAGGTTTTTCACCTCTAGCAGACCAATGCCTCCTTGTCTTAAATACTTTGTAATGTCCTTTTCATGAAAACCATAAATAACTCATCTACACAAAATTTCAAAATATCAATATAATGCTGTAACTAAAACATCACAAGAGAAATACCAGAAAAGGGCTTCATAATATGATAATATATAAATATTATACATCACATATTTCAGTATGTAAATGTTTGGACATGAAGATACTGAAGGACATAATGAAGTAGTCAGATGTTTGTATCTACTCAAAATGAAGAAGTTTGGCTTTCACATAAGTAAGACAATATTGAACTGAGTATTTTCACTACCTTTTCTTTATACTTGACATTTCGAAATAAGGGCTATAGAAACAGATCCATAGAATTGCCATGCATGTAACAAAATTACCATGTATGTGTCAACTATAAATGTGGACTGATATAGGGATACTGTATTGACAACTCAAATGCTACCAGTGGGCATTGGCACTGATTAGTTACACGATTTTTTGAAATGGTAAACAACCGTAGATGAAGTTCTAAATAAAACAAAGTAAGATCTCCTCTTGACTTATATACAGCAGTTGCATTTCTGGAAAAGTCAGCATATATTAAAACTGTATAAAACATGTTTGCATTCATATAAAAGATTAGAGTTATGTTCCAGGCCCATATAATTTTAGGGTTTTCCCTACATAGATATCTGAGGGCCATTGGAAAGTCATATGAGACACAGGGAGAATTTCATTGTGCAGGCTTGTCGCATGTACTGCAGGGTAATACCATGAATGCCTCATCCCCACCCATCAGATGACTGTACCATCCTCAAGCACTGTGACAACCAAAAGAAAATGCCATTCCCTCCATTTCTAAAACATCCCCAGGAATGGGACTGCCTACCTGGATAACCACTGCTCTAAAAGAAGATAACAGGGGCTGCAAGATTATGTGCCTTTGGGTATCTCACAGATCATAGAAATAAGGGAAATGTATAGATATTAAGCAATAGGGTTTGTGGGACTTGTGATAAACTAGAGAAAACAGGCCTCACCTAAAGGCATTCGCAATTAAAAAAAAAAGTTTTCAGTATTATACCAGCATATGTTCTTACTTTTCAAATGAATGAACTTAACTTGTAATGCAAGGTGAGCATGTATATGTAGCTTTATGTCACATCCACACTTTAACAAAAAGCATTCTTTAAACATAAGAATCCATCCTTAAAGAAAAGTGTCCAAGCATCGGCCAGAAATGAAATTTTTAAAATGAAGGTTTGGTATTTAAGAAATTGTGACCACCAATGTCATAATCAAACTCATTAAAATAGACTAGAATAGAAAATATAAGAGCACATAAGGGTAAGTATTATTTTGTCAAGTGTTTATTTCAGGTGTGTGTGAGAGAAAGAGAAAGAGAGAGAGCGTGCATACTGGACACAATGGAGACTATATTTTACTGGGAATCTTAATAAAAACAACTTCAGAAAATACTAGGGTAGATAGTTAGGTGATGATTGGGGGTGCAGGAGGATCTTTCCCAACGACACTGTACCCACCCAACATCGTGGTCTCCTTTTGCATATTTGTTAGGAGCAGACTTTGGAATCGAAGAGAATAGGGTTTGAGTTCTAGCCATACCCCTCAAGTTTGTGACTACAGGCAAGTTGTTCCAACTCTTTTAGCCTCAGTTTCTTTATCTATAAATTGAAGATGGTAATGTATTATAAGATTTTTGTGATAATTAAATGAGATAATGCATGTCAAATGCTTAGGATACATTTGGCACACGGTAATCAATAAGTGACATCTAAGCAATAATCACCAACATATACGGTTTGCCCAGTTGACCAGCAAAATATGAGATATAAATGTTATGTGTTTAAATGTACATCAAATGTTTTCTACCTTTTCTAGAAAAATTCTTTGAAATGTCTGAAGCCACCATCTTTACATTAATCATCTATTGCTCTGTAACTAACTCTAAAATTTAGCAACTTAAAATATCTATTATCTCACACAGTTTATAAAAATCAGGGATCTGGGATTAGCATAGCTGGGTGGTTCTGGCTCAGGGTCTCCAATAAGGTGGCAGTCAAGTTATGACTAGGGATGCACATTCTAAAGGGACTGAAGTACTCACAGTCACTCTTAGGGGTGTATTGGCGGGAGGCCTCAGGTCCTTCCCAGGTGGGCTTCTCCACAGGCTTGCTCATGACTTGCTTTCTCCAGAGTATGTGAGCTGAGATAGACAGAGAGAACACCAAAGATGGAAGCCACAGTCTTGTATCGCTTAATATCTGAAGTGACATAACATCACTTGCACCATATGCTATTGGCCACAAAGTCTAACCCTGGTATAATTCGAGAGAAGACTACACAAGTGCGTGGATACCAGGGACCAGGAATCATCACTGGGGGCCATTGCTGAGGCTGGCTATCACAATATTTATTGAATGTCCATCCTTTTCAAGTAAATTTTTCATGCAAATATGATATTTCTCCAAGCATAAGTAATTATCGCTCACTGCCTGAGTTGGCATTAATATAAATTTGAGGAGTCATCGATTTTGTTAATGATGCATGACACCAGCTTACTTAATAAATCATATTTAACTACAAGGCAAATTTTGCATAATTTAGCATTATCTTTCTTTCAAAAAACTGAACTTTAGTCAAGGTATTTTAAATATGCCTCTATGCTTTCCACTACATAATATTTGGTTCCTTCTCAAGAAAAATTACTTCCTCTAGCTACACTTTATTACATTCTAAAAATAAATGTTTGAATGCAGGATTCCTTTTTTGGGCATGCAATCAGATAGTAATATAGGGTGAAGACTTCAAAAGTAAAAATCAATGAGGATTTTTTTTTACCATAAACCTGTTCAGAGATGATGAAAGTAGAATGTGAAATGTCAATACTCTTAATGCCAAATATTTGACAAACTACAATAATACATTACAGTAATTGAAAAAGATGACTTTAATCATAATATAGATATGTTATTCAGGTAATGTTAATGAGAATATTCAAAATCAAGCTAGGAGATCAATACTCCCTTATAAAACAAAGCAAAAAAACCGCATTAATTTCCAGGGTGTAATCGAATTTAAGAAAATGCTTGTAGTTATGTTTTTTAAACACTTTAAATATTTATTTAATTGAATTTCTTTAAGAAAGACAGAGAGAGAGCGACTGAGAGTCAGTAAGCATGCGAGGATCAGGGGAAAGGGGCAGAGGGGGAGGGAATACCCCAAGCAGGCTCTGGTTGAGTGCAGAGCAGATGCAGGGCTAGATCTCATGATCCCGAGATTACGACCAAAGCAGAAATCAAGAGTTGGACATTCAACAGAAAGGGCCACCCAGGCACCCCTGCTTGTACTTATTTTTTAAATTTGACTTTTAACATAAAGACTTTTTTGTCTTCAATATTAGTCATTGTATATTTCAAATTTGTTCCTGAGTCCATTAATATTTTTTTGAGTCCATTCATATTTTTAAAGTAGTAGATCACTTCTGGCCTTTGGCAAAATAATGTTATTGACTCTCCTCTCCCTATCTGATCTCTCCCCTTCACTCATGCTTGCTTTCTTACCCTGTGCCCTCTAGTTCCCACATTTGACCCATTAAAATATTTTCTGACACTCATACTGAGGTAAAAAAGACTTAAAAAATTTAAAAGTGCTAAACACATATGTATGCCCAGGAGATAGTGTATTCATTGAGATAACACAAGTAAACTGCCTATTAGAATTCCTGACAGAGCACAGATGATTAATAATTATAAATTTCCCCTCTCGCAGCTTTGTACTTCACTGCCTAATAACATTCACTCACACTTTTAAATACTAACTTCTTGCCAGCCACCCTGCTTAACATATTTACATATGTATTACGTATTACTTAATTGAATCATCACAACAACCATCAAAGCTAGGTATTAGGTATTACTCTCATTTGACAGATGAAGAAACTGAAACTTAGACCTCGTCACAGCTAGCCACTGATAAGGCCAGATTCAAGTTGAGGTCTTTTTGATTACTGGATCTTTTTCTAATCCTCTACTCTTTATCCTCATATTCACATTAAACCAGCCCTGTATTCCTTGAGAGCTTTGCTTATTCTTTGGCTTTTATCTCCTTCCCACCCCCTACAAGTGTACAAATTCAAAACAATACCACACAAGAGCCAGTGTAACTGCAAATAACAACAAAGCAATGGATATTATACGCAAACTTTTCTTCAACTCTTATTTTCCATTGAAAATCACTCAATAGGGGTGCCTGGGTGGCTCAGCGGGTTAAAGCCTCTGTCTTTGGCTCAGGTCATGATCCCAGGGTCCTGGGATCAAGCCCTGCATCGGGCTGTCTGCTCAGCAGGGAGCCTGCTTCCTCCTCTCTCTCTGCCTGCCTCTCTGCCTAATTGTGATCTCTCTCTATGTCAAATAAATAAATAATCTAAAAAAAAAGAAAGAAAATCACTCAATAGATCAAGTTCACAATGGCACACACTCCCATTGACATTGTGATTCCAGATCTTTTAGTTTACCCCTTTCATTCTTAAGAAAAGTGTGCAGACATACAAGTAGGGCAGTCTGCTAACTGTCCAACAAAACCAGTTAGTCTACTTCCCCAGAGGAATAGGAACAAGAACAACTAGACATTACACTTCCAAACCTCTCTTGCAGTTAGTGTGGACCAAATGGCTAATTTTGTTCAACAGGATGTGAATTAGTACGATGTGTATAATTTCAACATGATCTCCAACACGCTAAATGACAACAACAACCTTAAATCTTCACTTACCCCTAAAGTCTAACATGAAATGTCCAACACTCTGTTATGACCATACTGATAAAGGCAATTCTTCTGGGTAGCAATGGGCAAACTTTTTCTGTAAAGGACCAAACAGTAAATATTTTAGGTTTTGCTGGCCACATAGGATCTTTGTTGCAACTACTCAATTCTATTGTGGCACAAAACAGGGATCAGCAAATCATAGCTAGTGGGTCCAATCTATTCCATCAACCATCTGTTTCAGTAAATACATTTTTATTGAAACACAGGTATGTTCATTTGCTGATCCCTGTTCTGGTGGATGGTAGAAAAACAAGAAAAAAGAAATCTCAGAGTCCCTGAATGTCCACCAGTCAGTTTGGACCACTGGTATCTGGGTTGGCTGCTAAATGAGAAATTTTTTTCTGCTGCAAGTCACTCAACTAGGGGAGTCCCTTTGATACAGCATCTTTAACTTTATCCGAACTAATATAGTGAGTGATAGAGATTGATTACATACAGCTTGAATGCGCCAAGGAAAAATGTAAGTAAAATCATCCGGTGTGTCAGCATTTTATTAATAGTTAAATAAATAAACAAATATTGGGCACACCCTTTCTAAACTGATTGCCATGAAGTTCAGGAACCAAAAATGCTAAAGGGGAAAGCAGCTACTGGATGTGATCAGCTTTACTAGTTTCTAGAAACCCAAATTACCAGAAAACTTGGGATCACTTTTATTTACATTTTTAAAGGAATCTAAACCTTCAGCTCTACTACTGAATTTCAGTTAGCAAATAGTAGGAGGATAGGAGAAATGTTTAGGGGAGACAACCTGGGACTCCCACCCTCAAAACCTAGATCATATGATAAAAGCAGTGGCCTACTTTGCCTCCCTATGTAGCTATCCTTATTAATGCAAGTATGCTAAAAGGCCACATCAACACAATTCTACATACCGTGGGCATCAGTGTAAACATGAGAGGGACACTTGAGTCTATCCAAATTGTACATCTTAAATTGTACCTTCCCTACCATGTTTGTTATTCACTCAACCAGTAAGTTGACAGATCCCTAAAGAACCTTTGAAGTCCTTATCAGGACTGATAAATATAAGAGGGAAACAGCCTTCCCCTCTTCACTACCTTGATGGCATTTGTTCATCAAGCATAGTCATTGCTAAATATGACCATACTTCTGTCTCATTGAGGAAGCAGATTTAAAATGCACATTCTCAGGTATTGCTCTCAAAGTGTCTAGTATAGCAAATCTAATGTGGAGCCCTGAGAGTAGATTTTTAAGAACCAGATGATCATAATATATCCAATGAGCCACTTATCCATATACTCAGTTTGGGAAACACTGGTATAAAAAAATACAGAAAATACACCGTTTGACCCAAGCTTGATCTTTGCATAGGATATTCGTCACAACTTTCCAAAAAGACACATTATCCATTTATAAGTGGCCTTGGAGCACAATTATTAAATCAAATAGAGTGAAAAATGTTTATAATTTTTCTTCTCCAAATCTTCTTTTCCCTATTTACCCATCTTGTTAGATGGACAACTAGCTTCCCATTTCCTCAGGCTTATAAATGTTAACTCTCTCCTCTGCCCTTTCCATAGAAAAGATGTCCTCAAGTTTTATTGTTCTCATACTTTCAACTCCTAGAAAGAAGGGACTATGTTTCTTCTGTCCCTTTATCCTCAATGCCAAGTATAATGTTTATACTTTCAAACATTAGTAAGAGTGATAATATTTATTTTATTATATATCTGATAAGGATTAGTATCCAGAATATATAAAGAACAATTACAACTCAGTGATCAAGTAATACAGAACACAAATTAAAAATGGGCAAAGGAAATAATAGACATTTCTCCAAAGAAGACGCACAAATGGCCAATAGGCACATGAAAATATGCTCACCATCATTAGTCACTAGGAAAAGGCAAGTCAGGACCATAATGAGATACCACTTCACACCTACTAGGATGACTATAATAAAACATATGAATAATAATAAATGTTGGCAAGGATGTGAAGAAATTAGAACCCTCATACACTGCTGGGCGAAAGACAAAATAAGGTAGCTGCTGTGGAAAATGGTCTGGCAGTTCCTTAAAAGGTTAACCATAGTTAGCATATGAGCCAGCAATTCTACTCTTAGGTATACACCTAAGAGAAACAAAAACATATCCACAGCAAACTTGTACATGAATGTTCACAGCAGCATTATTTGCAATAGCCCCAAACTTGAAACAGCCCAGATATCTTTCTTTAATTGAAGTATAATTGAGATAAAACATTATATTAGTTTTAGGTGTACAATAGCTCAACATTTGTATACCTTCAAAATGATGGGCGCCTGGGTGGCTCAGTGGTTTAAAGCCTCTGCCTTCAGCTCAGGTCATGATCTCAGGGTCCTGGGATCAAGGCCCACATCGGGCTCCCTGCTTGGCAGGGAGCCTGCTTCCTCCTCTCTGCCTGCCTCTGCCTCCTTGTAATCTCTCTCTGTGTCAAATAAATAAATAAAATCTTAAAAATAAATGATTACCACATTAAGTCTATTTACTATTTGTCACCACACAAATTTACATTTTTTCTCCTGATGAAAACTTTTAAGATTTACTTTCTTAGCAAGTTTCATATTTGCAATACAATACTATTGACTGTAGTCCCAATGTTATATGTTATATCCCCATGACTTATGTATTTATAACTAGAAATTTTTACCTATTGATCTCCTTTACCCATTTTGTCCATTCCCCAACCCCTAACCCCTCTGGGAGTCACCAATCTTTTCTCCGTATCTAGGAGTTTTATTTTGTTTTGTTTGTTCATTTATTTTGTTTTTAGATTCCAGATAAATGAAATTATATGATATTTGTCTTTCTCCACCTGACTTATTTTACTTATCATATTACCCTCTAGGTCCATCCATGTTGTTTGCAAATGTCAAGATTTCATTTTTTTATATCTGAGTAGTACTACATTGTGAATATAAATACCACATCTTCTTTATCCATTCATCCACTGATGTACATTTATATTGTTTCCATATATCTTGGCTATTGTAAATAACACTGCAGTGAACATGGGGGTGCATATATCTTTTTGAATTAGTGTTTTTGTTTTCTTCTGATAAATATTAGTGAGCTGTAGTGAGGCTAAGTGAGAACTCAAAGATGGTATCCCCTACCTACATTCCCTGAGAACACTTCCATAACTTCCAGATGTGTGGTAAACCTGAAGCCTAAACCCCAGGTCAAGTAGATAGTTGTGTTTTTTTTGTTTGTTTTCGTTTTTTGTTTTTTGCCACAGGAAGACTGGGGGTGTGTTTCTGCTATCTGTATAATTCCCGGGGGGGGGTGGCCTGCCATGAATTGTGTCTCCAGTTGGCTCAGACTCATAGAACCCAGATACACAATCCCCCTTGGTCACCAGAGCCAGACACTCAAAGCGTGTCTCCTATGTCAGCAGCATGTGCTGGCCAGCTTGAACCTGGCCAGCTTGAATGGGACCACAGTAGAGCAGAGCATGGAGGTGGGGTACTCACTTGGCTAGCTTTGGCAGGGTCACATTGGAGCAGCATGGAGACAGAAAGGGGCCAGACGTCTTTTATTTTTTTTTAAAAAAAAGATTCTATTTATTTATTTGAGAGAGAGAGAGCACGAGTCGGGGGCAGAGGGAGAGGGAGAAGCAGACTCCCACGGAGCAGGGAGCCTGGCATGGGGCTCGATCCCAGGACTCTGAGATCATGATCTGAGCTGAAGGTGGACACTTAACCAACTGAGCCACCCAGGCGCCCTAGGATCAGATATCTTTTAATGGATGAATGCTTAGCTACAGTGTGGTATATCCATACTATCGAGTATTACTCAGGAGTGAAAAAAAAAGTTACAAACAGCAATTTGGATGAATCTCAAAGGCATTATGCTGAATGAGACAAAACAGTGTCAAAGGCTACATACTCTATGATTCCATGTATTAGGTACTTTTAAATAGGCGAAAAAACTATAGTGACAGAAAACAGATCAGTAATTGCCAGGAGATATGGATGGCTTGATAATGACTATATAGAGATACTATAAAGGAGATTTTTGAGATTCTGTATCCTGATTATGGCAGTGGTTGCATAAATCTATGTATCTATTAAAATCCAAAGGGAAAAAAGTCAATTTTGCTTTATAATAATTTTGAAAATAAAAAATATATTTAAAAACAATTAAATGGTTATTTGAACAAGGAATTGGTTGTATAAAACAAGTTTCATTATTGGACTATAAGATTTTATAGTCATGAAAATTTATACCATATGTATGTGTTGAAAGACAGTAAAAGTTATTCACAATATTTTAAGATTTTAAGAAAATTAAAAAATAATATTTTACTATTATTACATTTTTGTAAAATTATAAGGTAAATGTATGATAACTGAACAAAAGGGCTAGAAAAAATAAATCAAGATTTTAATCTTTTTTTCATGTAGTTTGTTTTGAACTTTTTTCTCTTATTTATATTTTTAGATTTTTAAGTGATGAAAATGTATTACTTTTATAATTTAATATATAATTCCAATACTGTAAATTGTTAATCAAGGATTCTAACATCCTCTATCCAATGCAACATTACCTTCCCACTCTATTCCCCAATCTAATTAATTTCCACTAAAGATTCACCTCAACCAGTACTCCCACTTGTGGGTATATATCTGAAGGAAATGAAATCGCTGTCTTGAAGAGATATCTGTACTCCCATGTTTATTGCAGTGCTATTCACAATAGCTAAGATACGGAAACAAACTAACTGCAGATGAACAGATAAAGAAAATATGGTATACATACACAATGGAATACCACTTAGCTTTTAAAAAGGAGGAAATCCCACCATTTGGGACAGAACAGATGAACTTTGAGGGCATCATGCTCAGTGAACTAAGTCAGATAAGAAAAGGAGGAATACTGGTATTTGGTGTCAAGTCAAATATGGTATCACTTATATGTGGAATCTGAAGAAGCCCTTCTCATAGAAATAGAGAGTGAACTAGTGGTTACCCAGGGCTGAGAGTGGGAGAATGAGGAGCCTTTGGTCCAACTACAAACTTTTAGTTATAAGATGAATAAATTCTGCAAATATAATATACTACATGTTAAAAATATGTATTGTATACCTGTAAGTTGCTAAGAGGATGTATCTGAAATGTTCTCTCGCACACACAAAAAGGTAACTGTGTGAGGTAATGAAGATGTGTTAAATAATCTGTGGTAATCATTCCACAATATATATGTTTATCAAATCATCACATTGCATACTTTAAACTTACCCAATGTTATATGTCAATCATACTTCAAAAAAGTGGAAAAAATACTTTCTGATTGTCAAAATGGAAGACAAAAACATAATTTGATTTCTATGTTTTCTAAATTGCCCTGTATTATATTTACTGTACTACCAAATACCTCGCTTCTATTCCCCAACACATGACTTGGATTCTCCCCTACTCAAAATCTTCTTCACTTCATTTATCATAACTTAGATACTTCCACCTTAGTTCTGTTAACCCTCTTACCTTATTCAAACTGAAAAGCAAAACATTTCTGTTTAACTTTTTGTTCAAAGTCTGTTGTCAAGGATGTAGCCTCTTTGTAGTTGAAAATAATTGTATTTTAAAGGTATTTGTTTTTTTAAAAAAAGGTATTTGTTAGGGATTATCAATGAAATAAGCTAATTGGGGTAAGGATGCACATCTCTGAATTCAGATGGAACTACCCAAAGTTGCAGCTAAAAAAATCTAGAAAGAGGATGCAGAAGGTACCTCTACCTTTCTCCAATGACAGGGACAAGGATTAATTGGACAGCAAAACTAATAGTACTTTAATAATTCCTGAAACAGAGAGATATTCAGTCTTTTTCTGAAGGGTAAATAGAAGAGCAGTTTTTAGAGCAGAAAAATAGGCATCAGTGTTTTACAGGACAATGAGATTTCCATAAGGTAGCAAAAGATTTTTATGCAAGTTCTTAACCAAGAGTATACAGTACATGCCAAGAACTAGTCTAGATATTAAGGATATTTCCTGAGAAAAAAAAAGATACCTGTCTTTGTAGTGCTTACATTCTAGTATGAAGATTAGGGTTAGAATAATCTGTTAGGCTTTGGTGAGAATATAAAGAAATACAATATTTTAAAAGTTAGGTGTGAATAAAAATATTTAACATCCATCTCTTTTAACTCAGCAATCTATTTCAGTGACTCCACCCTACATATAAACATATAAGAGTCTAAGGGTATGTTATAGATAGAATTCTAAGATAACCAAGATTCCCACTCTTGGTGTACATGCCTTCTATCACTTTCTCTTTTTTTTTTTTTTAAAGATTTTTTTATTTATTTATTTGACACACAGAGAGAGATTACAAGTAGGCAGAGAGGCAGGCAGAGAGACAGGGAGAGGAGGAAGCAGGCTCCCTGCTGAGCAGAGAGCCCGATGCGGGCCTCGATCCCAGGACGCTGAGATCATGACCTGAGCCGAAAGCAGAGGCTTTAACCCACTGAGCCACCCAGGCGCCCTCACTTTCTCTTGAGTGTGGACATGATCTCTGAATATAATGGGAATCAATCCTGTGATTATGTTATTACAGATGACCCTTGAACAACACAGTTTTGAACAATGCAGGTACACTTATATGTGAATTGTTTTCAGTAAATATAGTATGGTACTGTAATCATCCCTATGATTTTAACATTTTCTTTTCTCTAACTTACTTCACTGGCAGAATAGAATATATAATACATATACAAAATACATGTTAATTGTCTATGTCATTGGTAAGGCTTCTGGTCAACGTTTGGCTATTAGTAGTTAAGTCTTGGGGGAGTCAAAGGTTATACGTGCATTTTCCACTTCGTGGGGGTTCAGTGCCCCTAACTCCTGCATTGTTCAAGGGCCAACTCTAATCAGTTGACCTTAGAGTTTATCCAAAAAAAAGGATGGGGGGGGCGGGAAGAAGAAGATTATTCTGACTGGTCTGACCTAATTAGGTGAGCCCAGTAAAGAGCCTGAGCCTTTCCCAATGTCAGAGAGATTCAAAGTGTGAAAGGGCCTATGGAGGGCACCGTATCGCAGTGACCAGAAAGTGGCTTCTAGGAGCTGAGGGTTGTCCCTTGGCCACAAGCCAGTAAGAAAACAAGAATCTCAGTCATATAGTCTTAAGGAAAATCATGTTGCCATCAAATGGAGGAAGCTTGGAAGCGGAGCCTTTCCTAGTCAAGCCTCCGTGGAAATTGTAAGCTAACAAATTTGTCTCCTCAGTTTGTTACAATGTATTTTTCAGAAATAGAAAAATAAGAGGAGGTATTTTTATGAGACTATTGATGACATCATTATTTGTAACAGCAAAGGAAATGACCTAAAATGCAAAATAATAACTTGTTGAATAAATCAGAGTATGTTTGGATTACAGAATGTCATGATACCATTAAAAGAGTAAGTTCCCAATGTACTAATATGAAAGTATGTCCTTGATAGTATGTTATATTAAAAAGCGCCATTTTCAGAATACATTGACCACAAACAATTTTTCATAATAAAATAGCATAAACATTTTAAAATATCCAAACATATATATTTGAATGTGCATAGAAAAAATCTGGGTGAAAACCTATCAATTTTTTTACAGTAACTCCACCTTGAAAGTGGGACTGCTTAGGTCAAAGAGATAAGGATTTTAACCCATTAGTCTCTATGTTTATATATTATTTGAACTTTGATTCAAGGAACATATAATATCTTGTATTAAAATTAATAAAAATTAATAATTTGTGATTATAATAGAGAGAGCTATTTTTTCCCTTTTCCAGTTAATATTCTTTTATCTCGATGTTTAATTGCTTTTTAAGAAGAGCTAACTATATTATATTTTCAAACATTTAATGTTTGCAGAGACTTACCATTTCGGTTAAAAAGATTTACTTTTTACATATAATGAATCTTTAAAAACTATGCTTAAGACTTCAAATAAAGTAACATTATTTTCAGTTTTGAGGAAATCACTATCTGTAACACACTAATATCACTAATATCATTTGGTGGCAGCAAACCAAACCACAAAGGCAGTTTTTATTTATTTTTTTTTAAGATTTTTTTTTATTTATTTACTTGACCAAGAGAGGGAGATCACAAGTAGGCAGAGAGGTAGGCAGAGAGAGAGAGGAGGAAGCAGGCTCCCCGCCAAGCAGAGGCCCGATGTGGGGCTCGATCTCAGGACCCCGAGATCATGACCTGAGCCGAAGGCAGAGGCTTTTACCCACTGAGCCACCCAGGTGCCCCCACAAAGGCAGTTTTTGAAGAGTGGCACAAATTTATTTGCAGCTAAAACTGGAGAGCTTGACTGCTAATATGAGAAAATGTATGAAACCCTCCACCAAAAGGTATGATGGTAACAAATAGTCAAGAGGCCAACAGCCAGGAAAATTCCTCCACTTGGGAGGGAGAGTACGATATGCTGGCACGCACTTACTATGCAGTAAGACTGGGCTCTTATTGCACACCATGGGGTGAGCTCAATAAAGGCGATTTGTCTAAATGGGCACAGTAAGTGAACCAAGTACAGAGAGAACAGAGATGCCAGTTTGAAAGAGGACAGGAAGTTTTATGTTATACATAGTGATCAAGGCTAAAACTAAACCAAAGGTGATTACTAAGCCATAGTCAGGCCAGGCCCATAGAGTCCCTTTGTGCAAATTATTAAAAGGCTCCTGTTCCTTCAGGCAATAGAGCCCCAAGCCAGACTCCATGTTCCCCCTCACCTTGGTGTTTGAATGCCTGTACAACTAAACAGCATTAGTAGGGGCACCTGGCTGGCTCACTCAGTCAAGCATGTGACTCTTGATCTCAGGATTGAGAGCTCAAGTCCCATGTTGTGTGCAGAGATTACTTAAAAATTAAAAAAAAAATTAAAACCCAGCATTAGTAGAGAGTCAGCTTCAGGAAATCAAGGATGAGTTAGAATATGAGAACTGGCATGTGAAATTTAGGTCAAGTTAGGCTCTAACTGGGTTATCTACTTCTGATATGAAATAATCCTAGCCAGTCTAAAGCAAGGTGGGGGTCAGACATCAGTAGGACTTTTCAAGATCAAGTACACCTGAGACCTTATATAAGTCCAGGTTGACACATAAAATTAGCCATTACAAACCCAGATAATAACCATGAGGTAATAGCTCTGTTATATGTGGAGAAATGATTATTAAAGTGGACCAAATGAACTTACATTGAAACTAAGAATATATAGATATTTTAAATTTTATAAAAACAAACATGAATATCCTGGCAAGCAAAAAAAATTCAGTGTGACCAAGTTTGATCACATTTATTTTAGTGACACTGCTATGTTCCTAAGATAAAATTTTCTACTACACTAATGTTGATGTTATGTGTCTGTTGGTCAATTATGAGAAGATGATGAATTAAATAAAGTCTATCCATTAATCAGGCATCATAATGGCATATCCTTCAAGGCATGCAAGTGTCACACTTGTTTTCTCAAATTTGCACACAGTCCATGTCACTTTGAATCATTTTTCATCAAACAACATTGATTAATCAATCATTTAATCAAGTACCTTCTATGTGCCCAGAATCATGTTAGATGTTGTGGGGAACCATGGGAGTAGAGAAAGGGAATCCTATTATTGAGGCAAGTGAAAACTAACTGAAAAGCAAGACACACAAGACAATGAAAGTATATATGAAAATGCTAAAGTCCATGATATCAAAACTAAACAATAAGATCCTTTTTGTGTGATACACACAATAAATGCAAAAAAAAGAGTAAAGAAGGGAGAATTCATCAGAAACTGATTCACAACAGAGGGGATAGATGGGACTTGAATTGAGCCTTAAAGAATAGGTTGGATAACCTTTTCTGTGCCATAAGCCTTTTTGAGAGCACAAAAATTGCATAGAAAATTCTATTTTTCCCATTTAGACTGAACATCAAAGCAGGACTTCTAGAGAACACTAATGTGTTTCCAGCCCTCAGACATTTCTTTGGGGAAAGGGGAGAAGGGGGCAAGGTCTCAGCTATCAGCATAGAAGGCTTGTTTACGCTTTGTTGAGGGAGACAATCTTAGCTTCTACCTTGCTTGGTCATTCAGATTTTAGATCAGTGCTGCTTCATTGTTGCTAGATATAAGTAATTGGAGTATTTGGAGTCTCTATTTTCTTGTGACCAAGTCTTTTCTGCTATTTCTAAGGTTAGATATTTCCTTTAATGAAAGCCTTTAGAAGAGTTTGAAAATCCAATATGCATTCTCTTCCATCTGTAATAAAAGCTCTTACTATTGTTTTCTTAAAGAGAAAAAAAGACACAATTTGCAAAAGCTGATCAGGGTACTTCATTCTTCAATTACTTTAGCAATAATTAGCCATCCCAATTCTCATATTTTATCATCCTGCAGTAGGAGGCATGCTTCCTAATTACCAAAGGGCATTTATGCTTGATTATTGAGCAGTTGTGTAACTAAAGAGATACGTATGTGCTGAAGATACAAATAATTTATTAAAATGACTATAAAGGACAATGATAAATTTCTTATTTCTTATGGTGTCCAACTTCTTCAGCCATGGGTTTCCATATTCAGTGTTCTTTAGCTCCAATTATAAATGCCATAGAAATATATACAGTAACTAGCATCTTTCCAGGGCTCATTTTATAGTCACAGAATCAGGGAATGTCAGCACTGGAATTCATATTGGAGATCATCCCTCATTTTACAGAAAGAAAATAGCCAAAGAGGAAAGAACTAGCTATTGACAGAGTCAGAAATGGAATTCATATCTCCTGATAAGAGTTAATGCAGAGTTTGTTTTCAAAAAGGTTAAATTGAGAAGAGTCAAAATATTGGCAGCCCAGGAACCACCACCATAGTTCTAGGCACCATGAGTGGAGGTACACTTTTCAAAGCTCTGAAAATCTTGATGTCGACTTAAGGTTGATCTTCTACCAGTACCATGATATCATGAAATAGTTCTTGGGATAGGTCCAAAGCCAAGTCCTATAGTAGGGTCTAGAGGAAATACCTACATATTTACCAGCAGCTATAGGTTATTCTAAAATATGCTGTAATTCTTTCTCATTGTAGCCCCCAATTCAGGCCCACATTTACACCTGCTTACACTCCACAACTCTTTTCCTAACCCACGTGATCATTGTATACACACACACACACACACACACACACACACTACACTGGATACATATATATATATATATATATATACATATATACATACATACATATATACACATGTCTCACATGGATATACCATATAAATCTTAAGGAAGAAATCCCAGCAAGGAACTTCTGGTAACTGAAAGAAGATTAGCATAGATGATAGGCCCAGAAAAGCATCAAAGTACTAATCAAAAAGCAATATTGACAAAAAAAGTAATGAAAGACCAAAACATGTTTTTTTTCAAAATCCAGTATCCAGCAATGCTCTGTAACCTGTACTCAATAAATACTTTTTGGAATGAATACTCTAGTGAACAATGTATAAAGGGATGTTGTATTGGCATATGCACTAAATTTCAGAATTATAATGACTCTAGTGGGGAAGGGTTTGTAGGGAGTCGGGGATGAAAGTAATGTGGTAAGAAAGGCACACCAATAAACAGACAAGTTATCAGATGAAATAAAGAGAATTGAGGACTTCTCTGGGATGGTATTTAGAATCAACTAATAAACTAGATTTAGAATGCCAGAAAGGCATAACAACAATTACTAGTAATTGATTGAAATAGGCCACAGTACACAATCATAGGATATAGTAATCTGAACTTCAAGTAAAGCATAATCCCTAAGGATTATATGTAAAAATAATCACACCTGTAAATGTATGATGTATTAGCTCATATTATGATTTTAGCATGTACAAGGTGTAAACTTTGTTTACCCTCCATATTCAACCATGATGTGTGAGGTTTAATAAGCAGCTCAATCAGAGCAATAAAACCTCAATTATCTACCCTTCTCCCCTCCTAAGGGATCCTTCTGGAGTGAACAGAGATTCATGGGAAATGTAGGAAATTTCTCATCATTTACTCATATGGAGAACTAACTACCCTGACTCCTGGATACAACTTTCTTAAAGGTCAAAAGTAACAGTGGCATCAGGACACATGGGGCCTATGACTTCCCAATATAATATCTCAACATCACAGAGGAAAAAATTAGGTCAAAAACATAGGAAAACTTCAAAAATTATAAAATAAGGGACATGTTACTATTTGTTCTGTGACTGCTATTTTGTTCTGTAAAATTTTATATTTAGAAAATACAAATCAGAAGGGAACTATCTCATGGAAAGACCTACCCTTAATATATCTAAATTATCTTTCTTCTTCCAACCATTTTCTAACAGGGACAGAAATTGCCTTAGAAATTGCCTCCAAACAAGGCTTTGGGAAGTTTGTAGAGGGCAAATAAAGTTCATAATCCAAACTATGATAAGCCATGAAATCTGACCTTTTGCTTTGGTTGATAAGTTTTTCTTTATCCTGCCTCCTAATACATAGGATTCTGTACCACAATTAGAGGCCCTAAGAGGTGGTCAAAGGATCCTAAATCAAGCCCTCTCCAAATCTTCATGGCCTGATTCTCATTTATTTACTCAGTAAAATGTTATTGAACACCTATTATTTGCCAGTCACTATGACAAATTTTGACAATTACAATAAATATCTGTAGAGTACTTTAGAGCTATTAGTAACAAGATCAATAAAAAGGGGCAGCAGCTATCCTGAGAAAGCTCTTTCCATGGCTCTATCAAAAAGGGCAAGGGTGCCTAATTGCAAACACATTTCAAGTCTGCTTGCTTATATCTATTCATATCCACCTGGCCAAATTGGTTATAACAATTTACCTAGCCAAGCACAACAACATTGGAGAAAGAAAATATACTCCTCTAGTAGAAGAGGAGTAGGTAGTAAATATTTGCTGAACAGTCATCTGATCTTCCACATAGGACACTGTAGTAGAATATGAGTATGGAGACTTCTTTAGCTAGGATCGTTGAGGACAAGCACTCCGAAGAGGTAATATTTGAGTTGGATCCCCAGTATTGAGAAGAGTAGCAGCCATGGAATTTTTGGAGGAAGGGCACTTCAAACAGAAAAAAAAGTCAACAAATTCAAGTACTCTGAAACAGAAAAGAGCTGTATGCAATGTGTTTAAAAATAAAAAGTTTAGGGGCACATGGGTGGCACAGTCAGCTAAGCGTCCCACTTGGTTTCGGCTCAGGTCATGATCTCAGGGTCATAAGATAGGTCCCACACAGGGCTCTGCACTCAGCAGGGAGTCTGCTTGAGATTCTCTCTCTTCTTCTCCTTCTGTCCCTCCCCCTGCTTGTGCAGACTCTCTCGAAAATAAGTCTTGAAAAAAATTTTAAAAAAGGTTAGCAGAATGGGGGTTGGTGATAGAGAGAGATGAGTCAGAGAAGTAAACAAATCATGTAAATCTTATAAGATTTCTGTAAGGGGTTTGGATTTTATTATAAGTGGTTTGGGTAGCCATCAGATATTTGTTTGCTTTTTATTAAAAAAACTAAAAATATATATAATAAAAAGAATGGTATAATAAACCCCATACAACTATCACCCAAATTCATTATCAATATTTTATATTTGCTTCATCTGTGCTTTTTTCTTTGCTTAAGTATTTTAAGCAAATCCCCCAGACTTCATGTCACTTCATCTATATATACATCGTTCAGTATGCATCTTTGTAAAGTATGGATATTTTCTTAGCTACATAGCTACAATACCATTATCACACCTAACTTTGATAACAATTAAGCCTTTGGTCTACAATCAAATTTATACAATTATGTCACAAAAATCTTTCACCATTGGTTTATTCAAAGCAGGATCCACATAAGTTCTGCACATTATGTTGTTATTCTTTTTTCATGCTAAAGCAAAACCCCCTTTTTTTTATTCATGTCATTGAGTTGTAAAAGAATATAAGTCCGTTTTACTGGAGAATGTCCAAGTGGATTCACTTCCTTGTGATGCTGTTTAACTTGTTTATCTAGTTCCCATATTTCTTTAAATGGAAGTTAGTCCCTAATTAGATTCAAGTTTAACTTTTAAATAGATATATATTTAAATATATATATAAAGGCTGTGCTATGTTTTTCATCTTGAGAAGACACTCAATTTCTGTTTGTTATTTTTAGTGATTGATCAGAAGATTCATGCAATGGCAGCCTGATCCCTCCATTGTAAAGTCCCCCATAAATCCTTCACGCACTGTTTTCATCCTTTAAAGATCATTGCCTAAATCAATTTTCTCACTAAGTGTTACACAATATTGATTTTCTTTTTTTCTATGATTTGTCTTTATTTGAGAGAGAGAGAGTGAGAGAGAGAGAGCATGAGAGGGGAGAAGATCAGAAGGAGAAGCAGACTCCCCATAGAGCTGGGAGCCTGATGTGGGGCTCGATCCCAGGACCCTGGGATCATGACCTGAGCTGAAGGCAGTCGCTTAACCAACTGAGCCACCCAGGCGCACCCCAATATTGATTTTCTAACCCTTCATTCTTTCCCCATTTATCAGGTGGGATTCTTAACTAGAAAAAGAAAAATCTCACTCATCTACAGCTATGTCAGTACCCTAAAATACAGTCAGTAGAAGGTTTTTAGTCATATGATTTACTCTTTAGAAAGATGCACTGTGGGCTGGGGAAGGGTAGGTATAAAGGCAGG
The DNA here is from genome assembly GCA_002007465.1 of Ailurus styani. NCBI lineage: Eukaryota > Metazoa > Chordata > Mammalia > Carnivora > Ailuridae > Ailurus > Ailurus styani. The sequence continues at coordinate 167,975 of LNAC01000773.1, forward strand.
AAAACTAGCTAGAGAGCTGGAGCAAAGTTCAAGAGATAGTGATGTTCTGAAGTAATATTTTAACATTGGAAATGATGAGAAGTAGTCATAAATAGGATATATTTTGGAAGTAAATCCAAGAGAACTTACAGAAGGACTAGATGTGCACTATGAAGGAAAGAAAAAAATCAAGAATACCTCTCAGGTTTTTAGCTTAAGAAAGAGGGTATCATTTACTAAAATGAGAAATGTTTGAGGAGAATGGATTTGAAAGAGTGTAAGGTGGAGAAAATTCAGCTGTTCTGTTTGATCATATCCAGTTTGTTATGTTCTTTAGATACCTAAGTGGAGATCATGAGTAAGCAATGATATCCAAAGTTTAGGTCAGGGGCGCCTGTGTAGGTAGCTCAGTCAGTTAAATGTCCCTGACTCTTGATTTTGCTCAGATCATGATCTCAAGGTAGTGAGATCAAACCCCACATCAGGCTCTACGTTCAGTGGGAGTCTGCTTGAAGATTCTCGCCCTCTACCTCTCCCACAACTTGCATGTACTCTCTCTAATAATAAATCATTTTAAAAAATGAAATAAATATTTTATTTTAGTATCATAGACATCCAGTATTTATTTTAGTATCATATACATCCAGTAAAGTATACATATTAAAAGTTCTCAACAAATTTTCAAGCATTTCCAGCATGGGGCACCTGGGTTGCTCAGTGGGTTAAAGCATCTGCCTTCAGCTCAGGTCATGATCTCAGGGTCCTGGGATAGAGCCCTGCATCAGGCTCCCTGCTGAGAGGGGAGTCTGCTCCTCCCGCTCTCTCTGTCCCTCTACCAGCTTGTGCACACACACACACTCTCTCTCTCAAATAAATAAAATCTTTTTAAAAAAGAAACAGAGCATGACTAGCATCCAGAAGTATCCCGTGTGCCCCCACACCCTGTCTTCTCATTCCCAAGGGGTAATCACCATCTTGATATCTAAACAGCATATATTGGCTCATATATCTGTTTTTGTACTTTATATTAATAAAATCATAGAGAATATATGTTTGTGTCTTTTCTTTTACTCAAACGTGTTTGTGGAGATCCATATATATTGTCAATCCCTTCTATTCCTGTATAATATTACACTGGTGAGTTTTCTACATTTATTCACTCTACTGGTCATGAGCATTTGAGTAATTTGCATTCATTTGCTACTTTTGTCTGCTACGAATATTTTATTACATGTTTCCTTTTAACTTATATATGAGTTTCTTTTGGATATTTACCTAGAAGTGGAATTGCTGAGTGATAGGATATCAATTTATGATTTTTCTAGATACTATCAAACAGTTTTTGAAGGTGTTTAAACGAATTAACACTCATGCTAGCACAGTTTGAAAATAGCAGCGCTTTATATCCTCACTAACCATTCTGTTTTTTGTTTACTTTTTGTTTTTGTTTGTTTTAGACATTCTGATGAGTATATGGTATTTTATTGTGGTTTCAATTTACATTCCCCAATGACTAATGAAGTTGAGCAACTTTTCTTCCTTTTTTGACCATTGGATAATCTCTTCTGTGAAGTGTCTGTTTAAATCATTTGCCTATTTTTCTTTTTTCTTCATTTTTTAAGGCTTTATTTATTTGAGAGAGAGAGCACATGAGAGAGAGGAGGGACAGAGGAAGAGGGAGAAGAAGACCCCCCCACTGAGCAGGTAGCATAATGCTGGACCCAATCCCAGGACCCCAGAACCATGACACCAGCCGAAAGCAGACACTCAACTGACTGAGCCACCCAGGCACCCCTTTCTTTTTTGTTACCAATCAATTTATTGATCTGTTAGAGTTCTTTATTCTCAATGCTAGTCATTTGTTAGTTTTATGTGTCTCACAAATATCATGTCCCACTTTATAAGTTACCTCTTAATTCTCTTAATGGAATCTTTGATGAAAACAACTTTTAAATCACAATATAGTATAAACTGTCTTTTTTTTCTTTTATGATTAACTCTTTTAAGAACTCTTTGCCTTCTCCAAGGTAATAAATATATTTTCCATGTTTTCCTCTAAAAGCTTTTTATCAATTTACCTTTCATATACAATACATCTAAAATTGATCTTTGTATATGATGTGAAGTAAGTGTCAAGATATAATTTTCCCCACTTGGATATCTGATTGAGCCAGCACCATTTAAAAAAGTATCCATTCCCTAATGTACTATGGTTTAATTTTGCCACGAAACAGTGACTGTGTATATGTAGGTTGTATGTATATATGTATACATACATATATGTATGTATATGTGTATACAGGGTTTTTTTTTTACTACATTTTGTTCCATTAAACAATTTGTCTATTTTTATACCTGTTTTAATCACTACGGTTTTATAAAAGATCTCAATACCCAGTAGTGTAATTCTCCAGCTTTATTCTTTTTTAATTATGATTGTCATGGCTATTTCTTTGAGATGTAAATTTGAGTCACTGGCTTTTAAATGGTATTTCAAGTTCCGTGCATTAATACTTGCAATGCCCAAGGGGAGAGTATAGATAGAGAAGAGAAAGTGACCCAGGATATAACTTAACCATTTTAACAGTTACAAGTCATATAAGAGAGGGGCACCTGGGTGGCTCAGCTGGTTAAGCATCCAACTCTTGATTTTAACTCAGGTCATGATCTCAGGGTTGTAAGACTGAACCCCGCATCAGGCTGTGCACTGGGTGTGGAGCCTCCTTAAGATTCTCTCTCTCCCTCTCCTTCTTCCCCTTCCCACCATCTCTAATTTAAAAAAAAGAAGTCATATAAGAGAGAGTAATCAAGTTTAAAATATGTAGTTAATGAAATGGGAAGAAACCATGTAAGTGTAGTGTTATGGAAGCCAAGAAAAGAAAATGTTTCAAACAGGAGGAAATGGCCAATCATGGCAAATACATTTGAAAAATGAAAATAATGACAGAATTGGCCATTGGCTTTGGCAATATGAAGGTCTTTGGTGTCTTTGATAAAAGCTGTTTCAGAAAAAAAAAGCTGTTTCAGTAGAGTTCTGGAGATAAAAATCCTATTAAAATGAGATGAAATGAGGATGGGAAGTAGAATTTATATTGCTGACATTAAAATAATAAAATATAAATGAAAATAATTAGAAGAGTGGTTGGTGCCAGTGCCAAAACATAACAAGGAGTACAGAAGGTTTAGGAGCAAGCCCAGGTACATGTGTGCACATGCATGCGCACGCACGTGTGTGTGTGTGTGTATTTTTCACAGTTAGCAAATACTGATGGCATTTCAAATCTCATGCAGGGAAAAAAAAAGAATATCAGTATGTGGATTTGGTTATTTAGAAAATATATATCTTACATTATACACCAACTGAATTAAAGCAACAGTTCTCAATGTGTGACCTGAGGACCACTAGAGGTTATTGAGAACCTGGCAGAGTCCACAAGATTAAAAACAATTTTCATAAAAAAAACTAAGAGATAATTTGTTATTTTTACTCTTATTCTCTTATGTGTATATTATGGAGTGTTTCAGAGGCTATTTAATGTGTCTTTTATGAAGCCAGATATTGTAAAGATTTGCAAAGGTATAAAACAACAATAGTCTTCTCACTAAATTTATTTTTGTTTTGAAAAAGACAGTTATTTTCATTTAAAAAGGTGTATATTAGTATGTAATAGATTTCATATTCTTTTAGTTTTTTGAATATTTTATTTATTTATTTGACAGAGAGAGAGATCACAAGTAGGCAGAGAGGCAGGCAGAGAGAGGGGGGAAGCAGGCTCCTCACCGAGCAGAGAGCCCGATGCGGGACTCGATCCCAGGACCCTAAGATCATGACCTGAGCCACCCAGGCACCCTTCATATTCTTTTAAATATATAAATATATTTTAAATTTCTTAGTTTTAATCTCTAATATGGCCAACATTGATATATATAATCTATATGAACAAAAGCTTTTGGAGTTCCTCAATAATTTTTAAGAGGGTAAAGAAGTCCTGAGATAAAAAAGATTTGAAAATCAGTGAATCAAAAATAAAAATTTACAAAACATTAAAGTATAAATTTACTAGGAGAATACATATAATAATGAGATATGAACGAACTTTAAAAAAGACAGCAATATAACAGTAAACTTGGATCATTTACAACATACTAAGTGTTTTACATACTTTCTCATCAAATCTAATAACTTCATCACACATGATCATTATTTTTTCCATTATTTCTGCCAACTGGCCTGGTACTATGGCACTCAGCTACCAAAGTACTCAAAGTAGTCAAGTACTCAAAGGGTTACTTCAACCTCTTTACTACAGCTCAATTTCTAACTAACGTAATTATCGTTTAATAATGTGAACTTTTAATATTATATATAGACCAAGTGTATTAAATTCTTATGGGTCAGATACTTTCTTAAAAAGATTGACCAGAACACTAGTGACTTATTTATGCTTTTTAGGGAAAGAGCTGCATTTTGCACCATCGCTGGATGGTGGACCCCTCACGGAGGAGCGCAGCTCTGCTCACAAATAACAATGTCATTATTAGTGGCCAATACATGCAGAGAAAGGGCAGTGGCTGGGGGTGGGGTTTGGTACACCCTCTCTGATCACTAGAGGAGACTTTCTTACCGAGGGTCGTTCCTACCAACGTCCCACCAAAGGCCAGCGAAGGCATTCAGAGAGGCGGGGGTGGGGGAGGGGTCTATGGTCTGGGCAAGCGCAGTGGGACAAAAAGGTACCCGCCCCGGGAAGGGGCTAGACAGACGTACCTCCTTACAGACTAAAACCTGCTTCTTGGACACTCTAGCCACCACGGTGACCCGAAAGGGGTTGCTGGAGTGGAAACCAGACTTCTGTCAGCCTACACAAGGCCAGAAACAACAGGCTCGCAGGTCGAGGCAGCTGGCAGCATCCGCGGCAGTGTTGCGGCACTTGGCATTCATCTACATCAGGAAGACTGGCCAAGACACACACCAAAAGGTGAGGCAGAATGCCCACTGCAGCAGAGGATGTTGGTTCCGCTGGCTCCGTGAGCCAAGCGCAGGAGGGTGACATGGGCTGGGAGTCCGTGCCCTGCCCCCCAATCCCCCGCGGCCCCCCACACCCAATGGGCGGGGAGGGTGGGATTGTAGGCAGAGGGTCCCATAGACCATTGAATGTCTATCTGTTGTCTGTCATTTGAGTAAAAAGGCAGAATCAGGCCAACTATTCCTCAGTCTCCAATTTTATTTATTTTTAAAGTTATTTTTACTTTATTTTTAGTTTTTTAAAAATTTATTTGATATTTTTAAATTTTTTTAAATGATTTTATTTATTTATTTGAGAAAGACAGAGAGAACACAAGCAGGGAAAGGGGCAGAGGAAGAGGAAGAAGCAGACTCCTTACCGTGCAGGGAGCCCCACTCAGGGCTTGATCCCAGGACCCTGAGATCATGACCTGAGCCGAAGTCAGAAGCCAGGAGCCCTATAAATTTATTTTTCTCTCTCTGATATACTTAGTGCACCAGAAATCTGAGGGGAAAAAAATTCTTTGACAAAATCTACAGAAACCTTTGGTTTGGTAGTCACCATGCTGGTTTGAGGCAAACTGCTAAACAGAACCAACTTGTTTTTAAGCCCTTTCCATCTACCTTCATTTGCCCCTCTCTTATTTCTTGATAACCATTTTGAGTCACTACACAGGGACTACCTCACCTCATATTACATTCTAAGTATTATAATAAACCCCTCATTACTACCAGTGCAGAATTTCACTTAAATACAAATTCGGTTATTCTTACTACTTCCTTTGATTTAATGAATAGTACAGGCTATATGTAGAGAGCTTATATAGGTATTCATATAAAGGAACATCTGCTCTATTTTATGCCTAAGGTAGGTAGTCATGACAACAAGAACATGGAATCAGTATAAAAGCCCAAAAAATGCACTCCAAACACACTTTTATTCTTTGCTCACATCTATGTACACAATGACTAACCATCAACTGAAAAATAAAAATTTAGTCAAGTCAGTTATTTCTCATCATATAGACTATCAGACACATTCTAACACATGCCATTTCATTTTTTCTCAATTCACAGCTTTCATTTACAACTGAATGCTCCACTATTATACATTATTAGTGTAATAAGTAGATTTAAATAAATAAGATTTTCTTGGGCCACTTTAGTGAAAGAAAAATAATCTCATTTAATATTTACAGACTATGGACCATATTCATTTGTCATCTAATTACTGGATCCACATACCATTACAGTCTGCTCAAAAAAAGATGAAAAATAAAAAATGCTTCTCCCCTTCTCTTCTCTGTATATTTGCTCATGTTGTGTCATCTCCATGCAATTCCCCCTTTCATTTTTGCAGATTGAATCCCACTCTTACTTCAAGTCCCTGTACTTTCAAATTCCTGTACTTTCATACTCCTGCATTTTATTTATCCTTCTTCCTCTGTCTGAAATATATTTAGGCAGTATAAAACTTGCAAACCACGTCCAAATGTTTACCCACCATGTCAATGTCAAAGGCTCTCTTGCGCCTATGATGTTCACCCTGATTGCATAAGCCAAAAATAGTTTTTTCCCTCTTTTAACTTTCATAGCTATTCATCTGTGCCCTTTATTCCTGAATGTTTTATTTTTACCTTGTATTGAAGTTATTAATATGCATACATTATCTTCTCCACTAAAAGGCTCCTTGAGGGCAGACATGGCTCTATAGGATTTATTTTATATGCCTCAGGTGCCTAATACAATATCTTACCCTTAGAAACAGCTTATTAAGTACTTGTTCATTGAAAGAAAAAAATCTGCTTTTAAATAATTCATTTTAGGCTTAGAAGCACTTAATGTATTCTTTATTTCATTCATTTATTCATCCATTCATTCACTCATTCATTCGACTAATATTTATTAAGAACCTATTATGTTCTGGACAATATTTTAAGAAGGCTGAATGTGGCAGTAAGCACAACAAAGTTCCTACTGCCACAGATGTTATATTTTTAGTGAGTAGATATATAAAATAAACAAGTAAATATAAAATATGCCAGGTTATGATAATAATGTGAAGAAAAATAAACCATGGTAAAGGGAGAGAGAGGATTATTAGTAAGGTACCATTAAAAATAAGTTGGTCAGGTAATGAACAGCATGGTGATGATTGTAATTAATCCTATATTGTATATTTGAAAGTTACTAATAAGAGAGCAGATCTTAAAAGTTCTCACCACAAGAAAAAAAACTGAAACTATGTGTAGTGATGCATGTTAACCAGACTTATTGTGGTGATCATTTCACAACTATACCAATATTGAAATACTATATTGTACACTTGAAACTAATATATCGTTATACGTCAATTATGTCTCAAAAAATAAAACAAAATAACATATATTTCTTAATAACATTCCTTAAAGATATATCAAGGGGTGCCTGGGTGTTTCAGTTGGTTAAGCATCCAACTCTTGATTTATGCTCCGGTCATGATCTCACCATGATGGGATCGAGCCCCTTGTGGGGCTCTGCCCTCAGCGAAGTTGGCTTGAGATTCTCTCTCTCTCTTTCCCTCTGCCCCTCCCCCTACTCACATGCACACTCTCTCTCTCTCTAAATAAAATCTTTTAGATATCATATCAAAAGTAAAGGTTTGATTTAGAAATAAATAAGCAGATTTGGATTCATCTATTCCAACAAGGTGAAACTTAGATTGAAAAAGTTTAAGAAACTCATTCAACAGCACTCAGAAAAATTTAGGAAATATATTCCTGGAATAAGCCAATCCAAAATTCAATTATTAAAGTTGAAATATTCTCCTGGAGCTAAATAATTTCACATTATTTTAATGAGTTAGAGCTAAAGAAAGATAGATGAATGCCAATTTAAGTTTTGCTTCTCTGTTAAGGAATACCTTTCCTTGAATGAATTTAAAGGACTACATGTATCTTTCAAATGTAAGAATTCTAGAATTTAGATTCATGCTCAGAAGCAGGGTTCACCTCTAGTGCTTTAATTTTGGAGGACCATGTTTATAATTTTATGAAGAAACATTTTATCAGAAAAAAATATTGGGGGAAAAGAAGAAAATTCTGCTTTCATGATAACACTTCATCTGTAAATTATTAAATTTATGTTAGGAATTATAAAGCCAATGCAAAAACCATGAGCCTTAATACTTGAGATATGTGAATGGCACAGGCCACTTAACAAACATGACAGAATTGGTGACTCTAATACAGAGACCTTAATTTAAATCAATGTGTGTTTTGGGTGTTTTTGTCTCATCTCTGCTAAATCTTGCTTTCATCCGGATTTAATGCTTAAACCAACAGCTTTTAAACTATTATACTTGGCATTCAAAGCTTTTTATCATCTGATGCCATTTTCACTCCCCAACTTTAATTTTTTCTACCCCTCAGCATCCATTGTTTTCCCTGACTATTCCACTAACATTCCAGACAATGCCCGGCTCTGTCTTTGTTTAAAGTGTTTACTTCACACAAATTCTACTCATCTTTCAAACTCTAGTTCAAGACCCACCTCCCCTATAAAACTCCTTAATTATACCAGTCTTCACTGTTTCCATTTTTTGAATTCTTTAGCATTTCATATGCAGTATATAATTCAATCTTTAGTTATAGATCAGCTTGTATTAGAATAATGACATCATGTGTATTTATACAATGAACATTAACTGAAATGTGTCTATCAAATGTCTGGCACTGTGCTAAGCACTCAAGATAGGAAAATGCATAAGATGTGGTCCCTTCCCGTAAGCTCACAGTTAACCAGGGAAGGAAGCAGACACACAAAATGTGAGAGATAATATTAAAGAGTTATAAGCAAAGTTTGGTGATAACATAGACAATCAATTAAATTTGCTTTAGGAAAAAGTATACAGTGTGACAGAAAAGGTTTTATAGGAGATTAAACATGAGCTGGGCTTTGAAGGATAAGTAAGTTTTCTGGCTTGGCAAGGGGGAAAAGGACTTTGTAGGGTCTCCACTTCCAGTAGTGAACTACCATGTGAATCCTCCTCACCCCATGAAAAAAAAATAAAATAAAATATGGTTATTTAGAAAACTGCAAATAGTCCTGTGACAGCAGCATTTCCCAAAACATGTTCTATGACAGAGCTTTTTGTAGGGTGTTAAAAGGTGGTCTTCAAAAATTGGTTCCAGGGTCAAATAAACTGGAAAATAACTGATTATTGTTAAATAGATCTCTTCATTATAGTATTTTTTAGAGCTTTTAACATACGATATTGCACGCATTTTTAAGTAGGGAATATAGTACGCAGCACTGCCCAAACTTATATGACCACGAAACCTTTTTTCCCAGAGCTAATGTAGTTAAGGTTCTATAGAAAATTCTCTGGATAAAAACTAGACTATGACATAATTTGCACTGTGAAAGAAGTAAAGGTGGTGAATGATTAGCTAGACACAGAGGTGGGGTCAAATTTTGAAGTACCTTAAATAATTCTCTAAGTATATTAGATTTGTTTTTTTTCCATAGGCAATAGGAAACATTAAATACTTTATAAAAGGGAGTTACATAATCAGACCTACAAAAAGATACATCAGGCAGTAAAATGAACGTTGGATTCAGGGGTCTGGAGCCAAGGATATCAATTGAGGTGTAACTGCAATGGGAAATAAGATGAGGGCCTGCACTAGATTAACACTAATGACAGACATGGTGGTATCGTCTCAACTGAATGGTGACTTATTTGAAAGCTAACACTATGTTAAATGTTATAGTTCTTACACTCTTCTCCTCCAACCATAAGATCTAAGCACAATGCTGAGAGTGTCAGAAGTGTCTATTGTTTTAAAGGCATGTTCATTAGATATCTTCTGAGAGGCAACTGAGTGTGACAACTCTGGGCTCCTGAGGAACACAGAAAAGATATTCTAGAATTCAAGATATATAACTAGAAACTTCATTTTTTCAGGTTGCTATTCTACAACTATTGTAGAATCCAGTTTCCAAGCCAGCCCCAGTGACACCCACCTCCTAGTATTTCATACTCTTATATAGTCTCAAATTATACCAGGGTTCATCTGGTTGACCAACATAATATACTAGAAACAGACTTAAATATAGGGAACAAACTGGAGCTTGACAGAGGGGAGTTGGGTGGGGGATAGGCTAAATAGAAGATTAAAAGGTACAGACTTCCAGTTATAAGATAAATAAATCATGGAGATGAAAAGTACAGCATCAGGAATATACTCAATAGTATTATCGTGTTATATGATGACAGATGGTGACTACACTTACCATGCTGAGCACTGAGTACAATGTATGGAATTGTCAAATCACTATGGTATACACCTGAAATAAATAATATATGTCAACTATACTTTGACAATAAAATAAACTTTAAAAAAACAACATAGCAGAAATGAAGCTTATGTCACTTCTGAGATGAGGTTTTAAAATCTATCTTGGTCATTCATACATTGCTGGATCACTCACTGTTGGGGAAGCCACCTGGAATGTCCTGAACAGCCTTACAGAGAGGACCATGTGGTGAGGAACCAAAGCCTCAGCCAACAGCCCTGTGATTAAAACTTAGAAATAACCTCTATGCAAACAGCATGAGATGCCTAGAGTACCTATAATAATATCCAATCAGACACATTCTAAAAATATATATATAACCAGAGATGATAATATTATTACTATTATAATAAAAAATTCAGTAGGACATAATGATCATAAGTGCATTTACCCAGTAAAAAGCTTCAAAATACATGAAACAAAAATCACAAAATTAAAGGGGAAAACAGACAATTCCTCAATAATGTTGGGGATATTAACAGCCCTCTCTTAGAAACTGATAGAACAACCAGACAAAAAAAAATTGGCAAAAACTTAGATCTGAACAAAACCAGTAGTCATTTCAATTTACTTCACATTTATAGAACACACACAAAATGGAAGTATACACATTTTTTCAAGAACACATAGTACCCTTCTGTATTTATATAGTCATTATTTAACAAATATGTCAAGTTATTTCATAAAGAAAAGATGGTCTTTCCAACAAATGATGTTGGAACTGCATAGTTGTATAGAAAAAAAATGAACCTTGACTTTTATTGCACACCAAACACAAAGATTAACTCAAAATGGATCATATGTCTAAATGTAAGAGTTAAAACTGTTAAACTTCTAGAAGAAAACATAGAAGAAAATTTTTATGACATTAAGTAAAATTTCTTAAACAGGACACTAAAAACACAAAAGAGAAAAAAACTGATGAAATGGACTCCACCAAGATTAAGAAAGTTTTGTGTTTGAAAAACCAATTAAGAAAAAAACATAATTAAGAAAAGAACAAAAAATTAGCCACAGCCTGGGAGTATTTACAAAACATCCATCTGACAAAGGGCTCTTACATCAATAATACATAAAGAACTCTTGCAACTCAACCACAAAAAGACAACCCACTTTCAACATAAGCAAAGGATTTCAATAAACATTTCTCCAAAGATACACAGATGGCCCATAAGTACATGAAAAATGCTCAGTATTAGTAGTCATTAGGGAAATACAAATTGTAACTGCAATGAGATACCACTATTCAATCGTGAGGATGGCTGTACTCAGAGTGATAAAAGATAACAAGGGTTGTTGAAGATTTGGAGTAAGGTGGGAATATAAAATGGTGCATCCACATTAGAAAATAGTCTGGCATTTCCTCAACAGGCTAAGCACAGAGTTATTGTATAACCTAGCAATTCCTCTCATTGGTATTTACCCAAAAAAGAGAAACCTATATCCACACAAAAATAGCTATGTGGAAGTTCATAGTAGCTTTATTTGTAATATTCGCAAACTAGAAATAACCCAGTGCTCATCAACATATAACTAAAAAAAACTGTGTTATATTCATAAATCTGAATAATATTCATCAATAAAAGAGTGAACTGTTCATACATATGGCATAGATATGTCTCAAAAACATTATGGTAAATCTATAGTTCTTGACCAGGAAGTATTTTACCCCCCTGGGAATAACTGGCAATATCTGGAGGCATTTTTGTTTACCACAACTGGGGAATGCTACTGGCATCTCATAGATTGAGGTCAGCAATGCTGCTCAACATCCTAAAAAGTACAGGACAGATCTCCGCAACAAAGAACAATACAGCCCAAATGTCAATTAGTGTCAAGTTGAGAAACCATGCACTAAGTGAAAAACATCAAACACAAAATACTACATTGTGTATGATTCCATTTATATGAAATTCTAGAAAAGACAGAACTATAGTGACATAAAACAGATAAATGATTGCCTGGGGTCAGGGATAAAAAGGAATGAAGTTAATGGGACATGAGGAAACTTTTTAGGGTGATGGAACAGTCTATATATTGATTGTGGTGGTGTTTACACAATTGCATGCAATTACCAACATTCGTTAAAATGTGCACTTAAAATTGATTGTAAAAATATTGCATGCATATTAGTCACATTTTAAACAGAAAGGTATCACAATAGGGACAAAAGCACTGAAAGAGAAGGTAATGGAGCTCCAAAGATGAGCTTTGCCAGTCTCATCTATGTGAGTAAAGACTTTAAACTGTATGGACACTTCCAGGTCACTCAGCTGTTATTCAGGAGAACATTATATCAGCATACCCCAGTATCTTGAAAAGAAGGAGTTAAATCAGTTTCCTACTCGGTCCTAGGACAGACAGTGAATTACAAAGAGGTTTTATGCTTTTCTACATTTTTAATTCTTCAAAGAATATTCTCATTAAGAGCAAATCTGGTTCAAGAGTATTCCATCAAGTGAGTATTTTACAAGTGAGTATTTTAAGAGATTATTCACTATGGTAGGTAGAGTGTTACACATAGTACTTTTGTACATTTTTTATAACCTTTACTATAAAGTTTCCTTGGTAAATGAATGAAATCTTTCCCAGAGCTCCTGAGATGAACTTATTTATTTGAAATTCTGGGAACACTGGAGCTCTCTTTATGTACTGGAGTTCTCAGAATGTACTGGAGAGTACATTTGCTCAAAGGCCATGAAAGAAACACCTATTACACTTCCTTAGCAAATGCTTCTTTGACTGAAAAGTAAAGAAGGTAAAATAACAGTTGATAAAATCTTATCAACAAGAGGTGAGAGTTATTTCTCCTACTGAGGTTAAATCAGAACTTTTCTTTCATTTTGAGTCCTATGAGACAGTTATACAGGAATACCCCCTTACCTCAGCTACTCTAAAAATCAGAACTTTTCTTTCATTTTGAGTCCTATGAGACAGTTATACAGGAATACCCCCTTACCTCAGCTACTCTAAAAAAAAGTTATTTCTCCCATATGTGTCATTAAACCCTTGGGAAGAAATCATCTTAGAAGTAATAAAAATCATTCCATTCAACTCAGTGTAGATTTTTTATGAAAGCAGAGAAATACATAGCTAGGTTGCCTCCAGAGTTCCTGTAGGCTCCAGAGTTCTGTGTGAATCCTGGAAAGCCTACTAGAATTATTTTTTTTAAAGATTTATTTATTTATTTGAGAGACAGAGAGTGAGCAAGCGAGCACAGTGGGGGAAGGGTAGAGGGGGAGGGAGAGACAAACTCGAGCAGACTCCACGCTGAGTGTGGAACCTGAAGTGAGGCTCAATCTCAAGACCTTGAGATCACTACCTGAGCTGAAACCAATAGTTGGGCACTTAATAGGCCATGCCACCCAGGTGCCCCAGTCCTACTACAATTATTAAGAAAAAAAAAACAAGAAGATGCAGAAATCTCTTGTCCAGTGTTTAAACTGAGAAACAACCATTTAATGCTGACTTAGAAAATTACACAGATTTGCCACATTCTTCCAAGTTAGAGCCTTTTTAAAACATTTATTTATTTTGAGAGAAAGAGCATGCAGGGGTGAGGGGCAGAGGGAAAGGGAAAAAGAGAGAAGATTCCCCACTAAGCACAGAACCCAATGAGGGGCTTGATCTTACAACCCTGAAGTCATGACCTAAGCCGAAATCAAGAATTATTACCCTTATTCGACTGAGCCACACAGACACCCCTAAGTGAAAGTCTTTCAATGTTAATAGCCTACCTTTGCATATTTTTCAAACGCCTTGCATGATCTTTTAGGTCTCATTTCTGTTGATGTGAGTGTAAGGGTTTTTAATATGGGAATTTCAAATAACCACACTGGGATGATGCCACAGCCAGAAATGCTATCAAGTAGGCCAAGATGGTCACTCTAATGATAAGGAGACAGCTTTTCAAAGTTGACTTGTAGTCATATCTTAGCACTAGTTTGGGGCAATGTGACAGTTAAATAATTAGTTGTTTAAACCAAATAAGAAAATACTATTATATCTTGGCTCTTACATTGAGTTCTTAGAAATCCATACACATTAACCAGGATCCTTCCAGTAAGACCCTCCCTAGGAACCAAGGTTGCAAAATATCGTACTGGGTTTTGTATATACCCACCTCCATCTCCTGCCTATGTCTGCTTGGTATACAAAGCTTGGCTGGAGAAACAGAAAAAGAGCTTATTAGGGGCCTTGCTCTGGAATAGCAGAAAAAGAGTTTCAAGGAAGAGGATTCATGATTATTTAAAAATAGAATATTGTCAAAATATCATTACTCAGTAGCTAGGTTCTATATAAATGTGTATTTAATTACCTTTAAAAGTATCTTGCTATAGAGAAAGTATAGGGATTGCCTACATCATATATAAAAAGTTACTAAGCAATAAATTTTCAAAAATACTCAATTGTATTGAATTACATTGTTTTGATACCTTAAGTAACTCCAAATACCTCAACCTTGCAATACCAAGAGTAAAACTAGCCCTAGCACATTCTCCCTTCATGTGATTTCAATGTGTTATATGCTAGACAGGGAAAAGAAGTAAAGGTCTTTGGAGAATCAAGCAATATTTTAGGTGTCTAAATGAGCCATTTTTTTGTCATCCATATCCTCTATTCATACTCTCTATGTTCTGAACAATCATTCTCCTGAAACACAGGGAATATGTTGCTCTATTACCTTGTCAATGGTCCAAACCCAAGTATGTGCAACTCCCTCTCCCATTCTGTTTCTCATTTATTAATATTGTCCCTCCCTCCTCTTCTCTAGCCCTCTCCATCCGTCCTGCCCTCTTTCCCTCTCTCATTCCTTCCCTCCCTCTTTCTCCTTTATCTCTCTCTCCCCCTCCTTCCTACTCTCTCCTTTCCTCTTCTTTGCTTTCCCTTCACAAATCCCATCATCCCCTAGATCTTCTTCGTTCAGGCCCTTGCTCTGAATCAGGCAGCCTACACAAAATATACACAGCCAATCTTAAGGAGTAATTATGGGTTGATAGGTCAAGCAACCCAATGTATTTTAGCACTATTCAAGAACCACCTCCTTTTGGAATCCCAGCACATCCCTTCCTTGTTAGAATGATTCCAAAGTACAATTTTCCTTTAGAGAGCTACTCTAATTCATCCCACCCCTTCTCAAACCCGCCAACAAAAACTCAGCATCCTCAAAATATTTCTACGAGCAGAGGCACATATTTATTGGCACAAAAAGCAAACTTCATCTCCAAATATGACTGCAGCACCACTGAGAGATTCCAATTCTGCCTCATCAATCTACAGATGGAGTGAACATATTAACTTCCTGCATAACCCTACAGTATAGTCTTCAAAGTAAGATCTTTGCATAGACACACTCAGGTAATATTTCTCAGTGAGAAACTAATCCCCTTAATTGTAAGAGAGAAAACAGTATTCAATGGTAGGATAACTCAGCTAGTTTTAAAGAATATTGAAAAGGCAAAACTCAAAAACAAGAAGAAAAAGCCCATTTGAAAATGATGTTTTGACGCTGAGTCAATTAACTATCCGTTCTCATTTCTGCCTACACCAGATTTGAGAAACTCAGAGATGAGATACATAAAATTGATTTGATGTCTATAACATGCATACTATTGCAGGGCTTTGAGTTTTCTTTTTAATGTCAAATAATTATTGTGATCAGTTCATACAGTTGTCTATGTACTAATCATATGCATTGCATGCTGCTGTTTAACTGTTCAATGTGGTTTGTTCATATTTTGTGTTTATATGTCTATGTCATATGGATAAGGCTTTGTCCCTATGTAGTCCAGAAATCCCTGATGGGTGTGTTCAATAAATAATCATTGGGCTGACCTGAATTGAATTGTAGGGGGGCAATAACATCGATAATCTCCAGTTCATCCCTATCTGGCATTTTAATGGGTGTTTGTATTTCCATTTCAATAGGGATCTGTCTGCGTTATTAGGACTTTGCATAATTTCAAATAATGGAGTCACACTGGGAAGAGGTGATTTTGAAGAAAATGGAAAGTAATCCAGTTTATACTCATGCTGAGGACTAAAGCAAGGCACCAAGCCCAGACTTGGGGGCTTTTGACAATTACAGACTGAATGACTCACATCCTCCCCAGGGAATGGAAGAATGAATCACAAGGCCACTGAGCATAGATCGGCGGGGGGGGGGGGGNAGGGGGAGAGGTTCACACACCCTGAACATTGCCTCCTTTCCAACTCCTCCGAGCAGCATGCTAAATTAGAAAAAGGGAGAGCTAAAATAAATATAATAATGTCAACAAATGAACTGGAAGGAAAAAAAACAGCATGGCTTTGTTCCCTATTATAATCACTTAGAAAAGAATTTAAAGATTCTTCTGATAAGCCTTAAGGCAATAACTGAGAGTTAACTCTTTCACTGGTCCCACACCTATCAATCACTTACCACACACAGACAAGCAAATCCTTCCGAAAACCACTGCTAGATTAATCTTAAGGCACTGATTTCAGCATGTCATTCCTCTACAAGGGCATCCATTCGCCCATAGGATAAAGTCAAAACTAATCAATCTGGCATTCCAAGTCTTCCATCAACTGACTCTACCCTATCTACTCATCCTAATCCCACACTAATCCCCAACATGATCGCTAGCCCCAGTTCTGTCAAACTGGCCCCCTTAAAATCATACACCAGATTCTTGCCTCTATACTTTCACTTGTTCTACTTCCTTACATCTAAAATGCTTTCTTTCCTCTCTTCACCATTCAAAACCCCAGATTTCCTTCTTTCAAAGCTCTAAATTCAAGATTCATGTTTTCCATAAGAGCTGCCCTATCTGACCCCATCCTTCAGTGAGCATTTCTTTACTTGAAATGCCTACCACATGAATATGTATGTCTGTACCAAATACTTCCGTGCACTTTAATGTCCTCAATATGTGACTAGCTTCCACAATTAGATTCTAAGCAAACGACAAAGGATATTTTTGCCATCATCAACATCACTTAATACAGTACCCAAGATACATGTGTATCTTCATATTAATAATCAATAAATGAAAAAAAATCAATAAATGGAAGCCTGTTTTTAAGTCAATTTAGGGTTCACCTGGGATGAAACTCTATAGTTGTTAGAACTTTCTTTTCTCTACATGGTTATATGGCATTTTTAAATGCCCAGATCCCTTACTTACATCATTTTTCTAAATTGAACTCATTTTTTTTCATTTTACTTTCTTTTTAAAAAGAACATGTTCTTTATGTTCTATTTTTAGAGCTCTGGTTTTTAGTGCACCACTGAGGGTATGAACAACCATCAGGTCTTAAATGTTCCAACTGAGGTACTGCAATTTAACCTTTACACATATCTGCAGTTCAGTAACCTAGACTGATGAAAGAGGAAGAGCTGTCCCACCAGGAGGCTTCAAGGAAAAGATGCTGTTCTTTAGAATTGAGTTTCACAGAGAGAATCACTTTCTCTCCCACTTGGATATAAGCTCTCCTTGGAGCCTGGAGGATGATTTCATGACTCAAAACAGATGGATTTTTTTCCCCTTTATGTATTATTTTTTACTTAGGTAAAGCACAGCTGCTTCAATTTCTTTTTTTTTAACCAAGTATTTTCTAAGTCACACTATTTCTTTTTATCTCTTATGGGTACTTGGAATTTCAATCAGGGGGAATAATTCTTTGACATTCTTAAAACTAAATTCATTCATTTTCTTGTCCCTTTTAGAGAGAGTACTGCAGGAAAATTTAAAATCTGCTAGGGCAGTGAGTTGACATGGCAGACAGAGATCATGATGGTATGATTTTTAAGGGTAGGAATACTTATTGGAAATTCCTGAGCTTAAATCTGATCTACTCGCCCATGCCAAAATTCTACTAGATAATGCAGCAGCATCCTCTCGGCATCCTCCCATAGAATTTAAGTGTCCCTGAAAGCAATAACAAATGCATCATTACACTATAGTTTAGACTAGTTTATCAAATTTCCCTCTTAACTGATAACTGCTGTGCATTGAGGAAATGGAATTTGCAATAGTGTGTTCTGCTAATTAGCTACTCCGGAAATCTCAGAATCAGTTTGGATTGGCTATATTAGTCTTATATCCCATATCTCCCAATACACTCACATTATTTGCAATCATTCAAACCATGAATTGTTTTTAAGTCACGTGACTCTGTGGCCTTGTCCATGCTATTTATTTAGGGAGTCTCCATAGACTCCCTTTTATACCATCATAACTTTTTGTCATGGCCCAGACCATGTACCACATCCTTCAAGAAACATTCTCTGCATATGTCACCTGGCAACATGCCTCATTCATCTTTTATCTATCAGTTAAAATGTTTCCTCCTCTATGAAGCATTCTCTGACTTTTCCAGGCATCTGTTGGTATTCTTTTCCCCTGGGTTCCCACACTATATCTTGAATTCTACCCTCGTATGTCATTATTGAAATTATTTTACTGTGTGCCTCTCCCCCATGAGACTGAGCTCTTCAGTGGCATGGACTAGACTTCATCCATCTTTATTTTCTAGCCTATTTCCCCCCAGATAGTCAATATTTGCTGAATTAATAAATCAAAGGATTAGCCTAAATAGAAAATTTAACAGGGTCTGAGTTCAATTCTACAGGTATCAGATGGTTCCTTCATCTTAAACCATGAAGACTACCCAACCACAAACATGTATTCTATAAGGGTAAAAGAACAGAGTAGTAGTGATGTATGGAAACATCAAAATAAAAAATTTGGTATTCTGTTATACTGAAAAGAGTTCCTAAATATATTTCTCATGTTTGGTTACTAAAGTCCCTCCAGGTTGTCCTCTTCTTACCTTAACTTTCAGAGTTAAACAAAAGAACCAGATGGAGAGCAGTGATTGTGAGATTGAACACAATCATTTTTTTCATTAAATATTTATCAAATATATACCACACACAAATATACAAAAGTGAACAAAATAGACATAACCCCTCCCTGCCCTCATGAAACATATAGTAGGAGAAAAGAAAATAGAGATAGATAATATCATCTAATGATAAGTTTATACAGAAAAATTCATCAGGATGAGAGGAATAAAAAGTAATAGATAAAAACATAGCTATTTTAAATAGGCATTTTTGAGATGATGTTGGAAAAAATCTAAATGTAGAGAGTGAATAATGCCAATATCAGGAGAAAGAGGGGCAGGGTCAACAAATGCAAAATCCCAGGACAGAGGAAAAACTTGCAATAACCTAGGAACAGGAAAGAAGCCAGAGCAGCTGAAATACTATGAGCCAGGAGTATCCTGGTTAGACAACACAAATTTATTTCTCACAGTTCTGTATACTGAAAATCCAAGATCAAGGTGCCAGCAGGATAGATGTCTACTGAGAACTCTCTCCTTAGATTTCAGACAGCTACCTTCTTGCTGTGTCTTCACATGGTCCTTCCTCCATACATATGGAAACAGTAAGAGGAAGCAAGTTCTCTTATGTCTCTTCTTATAAGGGCACTAATCACATCATATGCACCCCTTCCTTGTGATTTCTTCTAAGCCTAATTACATCCCAAATTCCTTATCTCCAAATATCATCACATTGGGGGTTAGGACTTCAACATGAATTTTAGGGGGGCACAATTCAGTTAATAGCTGAAAACTTAGCCCAAATATTGTATGGAAAACACACTATCAGGGGACAAGAGTAGAAACAAGAGAACTAGTCAGAAATATATTGCAATAATGTAAGTGAGAGATGATAGTGGCTTTGACGTGGGTAGAAGTGTTGTTAGTTGTGAAAGATGTTGATGTTTTAGACACATCTGAAGATAGAGTCCATAGGACTTGATAATAAGCTGTACATGGGTTATGGAGAGAAAATAATCAAGGATAGCTCCAAAGATTCTGGCCTGGACAACAGGGGAAGGTAGTTTCTTTTACTATAATGGGAAATACTGGAAAAAGGGTTTTGGTGGAAGAAGGTAGAATGAGGAGCTAAATTTTGAGCATGTTAAGTTTAAGCTGCCAAATAATCAGTGGGATATATCATTCTGGAGCTCATGGAATGTGTCTATGATGAAGATATAAATTTGGGAGCCTTTGTGTGTAGATGGTATTTAGGGTCAAGTAATGACATCACAGATGGAACAAATGTAGATGGAGAAGAAAAGAGGACTAAGGATTGAATCCTGGGACACACCAACATTTTAAAATGTGGATGTAGAAAAGAATCCAGAAAATAAGATAGATGGAACAGCTAGTGAGGCAACAGAAAAATTAAAAAAGCAGAATAATGTAGTTTACTGGAAGCCAAGTGAGTAAGCAATATCAACTTTGAAGGAGTGATCATCTGTGCCAATGCTGCTGTGAGGTTAGGTAAATGACAGCTGAAAATTGACATTGGAGTTGAAAACATAAACCTCATGCCCTTTATTAATAACAGTTGTCAGAATGTAAATGAATTTGATGAACAGTAGCCACCTTCAGAGAGAATTTAAATGGAAATAAGATAAAGGTTAGAAAAGAGGATTTTTATCCTGACAATAGTTTATGGAACATTAAACATTAACACTGCAAGGCTGTCTCAAAAGCCTTCTCTAGAAATCTATAAAACATGATAGATAATGATTTAGGGCTGCTGGTGGGAAAATTATTCAAAGGTAATCCTGCAGGGAAGTGTAGGTTAGGTTGTCTACAGATCATTTTCAGCTTTCAGGAACTTTTACTATCTTTTATGCAAACCAATGGTTTTTTACAGAGGTTCTAATTAAGACTGTAGTTAACTTTTATAGAGCTCTTTGTGCATGGAAATGTTCATGAGGCTTACCTCACATTTAACAGAAAAAAGGGGGGAGGTTCAGTGGTTCAGTGTTAGGAGCAAATGAAAGATTAGAGAGTGGTGTGCAGAGAAAGAAGAGAATTAATGTAAATACTAAGGAGTATATTCCTGGTAATTGCTCAAAATGAGAAGATATCAAGTGTGGAGTGACTATTTTGACTCCTACCCATAGTAAATACATTGCAAATTTTTGGTCCAGGGATTATAACAAAGTTAAAAATTTTGTAATGAAAGTCAAAAATCTGTTATACATGACTAAATGTTAGTCAAATCTATTGTTTGGGGACAATATAACACAGTTAGGGTTAGACATAGACCAGATTCCTGTATTCATACACAAAGGATGAAAGAAACTTGAGGTCTTAAAGTCATAGAATATGTTTATAGTTGTATGTCTTCTTGCTAAAAGATAAAAATACCAGAGGAATTACTCAAATAAAATTTGTTTAAATAAATGCCCATCACTTTCTGAAAATTATCCTGGTAATTTTGCTGGTAAAATGAGTTTCCCTTAATTGCAAATATTCTGTGCAGATCATGTTTTTCACATGAAGCATGTGACTTCTGTCCAGAAAAAAAAACCTGTCATATTTATCTGTTTTTGTAAAGAAAAAAATAGAAACCTTAAGGAGTTTTACTTAATGTAGAGCGTCTAGATTTTGTGTCTCTTATGAAATCTTAGGTTCTGTCTAGATGATTTGTCTAACAACAAATGCAAACGAATAACAAAGATATGTAAAAAAAAAGAAGAAAGAAAGTTAAACATTACTACACACCTATTAGAATGGCTAAGATCCAAAAAACTGACAACACCAAATGCTAGTGAGGATGTAGAGCAACAGGCACTCTCATTCATTACTGATGGGAATGCAAAGATGTTATAGCCACTTTGAAGACAGTTGGTAGTTTCTTACAAATCTAAACATAGTCTTATATGATCCAGCAACTTTATTCCTTGATATTTATTCAAATGACTTGAAAACATGTCCACATAAAATTTACACATGAATGTTGATAGCAGCTTTATTCATAATTGCCAAAACTTGGAGATGACCAAGATGTCTTTCATATAGGTGAATAGATAAACTGTTATACATCCATTCAAAGGGATAATATTCAATGATAAAAAGAAATTAGCTATCAAGCCACAAAAACAAAATGGAGGAATTTTAAATGTATATTCCTAAGTTAAAGAATCCAATCAGACATTCTGAAAAAGGCAAATCCATGGAGATAGTAGAAAGATCATTAGTACTTCCAGGGATAGGAGAGTGGGAGAGATGAATATGTGGAGTCCAGAGGATTTTTAGGGCCATAAAAATATTTTGAATGACACATAGTCATAGATACATGTCACTATACATTTGTCAAAACTCACAAAATGTACAACACTAACAGTGACCCCTAATGTAAACTGTCGTCTTTAGTTAATAATAATTTATCAAAATTGGCTCATCATTGTAATAAATATACCACATTAATGTAAGATGGTGATAATAAGAGAAACTGTGAAAGAGGAGAGTATGGGGCTTTATGGAAACTGTACTATGTGATTTTTCTGTAAACCTAAAACTGTTCTAAAACATAAAGCATATTAATATTTTAAAAATTTCACAAACTTCTGAAACTGACTCAGTAAGACATAGACAATCTAAATAGACCTATAATAAAGGCATGAAATTATTAAACAAAAAACCTTCAGACAAAGAAAAGTCCATGTTCAACGGCTGCTCTGAATTCTACCAAATATTTTAAAAATTAATAACAATCCTTCTTAAGATCCTCCAAACCTAGAACACTTCCCACATCATTTCATAAGACTCTGATGCCAAAACTAGAGAAAATAATGCCAAGAAACTTAACTGACCAATATCTCTTATAAATAGAGACACAAGTCTCAACATAATATGAGCAAAGCAAATCAGGCAATACATAAATTGTGTTGAGTTTTTAATTTCAAATTCTAATTTTTATTGCTGCAATATAAGAAAGCAATTTGTTATTGTATAATAACCTTTCTTAAAAAAGATTTTATTTATTTTTTTGTCAGAGAGAGAGAGAGACAGAACACAAGCAGGGAGAGCGGCAGGCAGAGGCAGAGGGAGAAGCAGGCTCCCCACTGAGCAAGGAGCCTGATGAAGGACTCAATCCCAGGACCCTGGGATCATGACCTGAGCCAAAGGCAGCTGCTTAACTGACTGAACCACTCAGGTGTCCCGTATAATAACCTTTTATACTACAATCTTGCTATAACTGCTTATTAGTTACAGGAGTTTTGTTAATTCTTTGGGATATTCTACATAGACAATCATTTCATCTGCAAACAAAAAAAACAGTTTTATTTCTTCCTTCTCAATCTATAAACCTTCTATTTCCTTTTCTTGTCTTATTGCATTAGCGAGGATTTCCAGAACAATGTTGACTGAGAGTGGTGAGAACTGACAACATTGTCTTGCTCCTAATATTAGCAGGAAAGTATCTAGTTTCTCGCCATTAAATATGATATTAGCTGAAAGCTTTTTGTAGATGTTCTTCATCAAGTTAAGGAAGAGCTCCTCTATTTCTAGTTTTTATCATGAATAGTTGTTTAATTTTGTCAGTGCTTTTTCTATATCTATTACTATCATATGATTTTTCTTCTTTAGTCTGCTGATGTGATGGAATGCATTAATTGGTTTTCA
This sequence comes from Ailurus styani, assembly GCA_002007465.1. Taxonomy (NCBI): domain Eukaryota; kingdom Metazoa; phylum Chordata; class Mammalia; order Carnivora; family Ailuridae; genus Ailurus; species Ailurus styani. Next base: position 191,781 of record LNAC01000773.1, read on the forward strand.
AATGCTGAACCAGGCTGAGTATTTGGAATAAATTCCACATATTCATGGTGTGAATTTTTAAACATGTTGTTGGATTTCACCTCCTAATATTTTTCCATTGTGTCCATAAATGACATTGGTGTCTAGTTTTCCTTTCTTGTAATGATTTTGTCTGATCTTGGAATTACTGATCTCACAGAATGAATTAGAAAGTATTCCCTCTGTTACCTTCTAGTAGATATTTCTTCTCTAATATTATTTTTCTTCTGCTTAGATTTAATTTGCTCTTTTTTACAGTTTCCTAAGGTAGAAGCTTAATAATTTTAGATATTTACTCTTTTCTAAAATATGCATTCATCGCTTCTCGGCCTTTTGGCTAAGATCAAGTGTAAAATATGCATTCAATGCTACAAATTTCCCTCTAAGCCTTGCTTGTACTGCATCCCACAAATTTGATAAGTTGTATTTTCATTTAGCTCAAACTAATTTTAAATTTCTGAGACTTCCTTGACCCACGTGTTTTTTAGAAGTGTTTCGTTTAACTGCCAGACTTGGTGTTTTCCAACTATCTTTCTGTTATTGATTTTTTTGTTTAATTTCTTTGTGGTCAGAGAACATATTTTGTGTGATTAATAATCTTTTAAATTTGTTGTGTTTTATGACCCAGACCATGCTTTATCTTGGTGAATACTCTGTGAGCTTGAAAAGGACATTTATTCTCCTGCAGTTGGATGAAGTGTTCCATAAATATCAATTATATCCAGTTGACTGATGGTGTTGTTCAATTCAACTATGTCCTTACTGATTTTCTGCTGGCTGAATCTGTCAATTACTGGTAGACAGGTATTGATGAATCCACTATTGTAGTTGGAGACATTCGTCCTTGCTGTTCTATTGGTTTTTGCTTTCACAAACTAGAACATACTTTGGCCAAGTTCTTTGTCAGTTTATAACATGGATTGCCTTTCTTCCAGTTTCCACTAAAATGTACCTCATTTCCATTTCAGATTTCATCAGAATCACCATTAATGTCCATATTTCTACCAATGTCTCTTCAAAACAATCTAGTTTCTTCCTAACATGCATCTCAAAATACTTCTGGCCTCCACCCATTACCCACTTCCAAAGCCATGTCCACATTTTCAGGTACTCATTATAGCAGTGCCCCACTTCATAGTACTAAAACTTGTTTTAGTCAGCTAGAGCTACCACAAAATAATACCACAGACGAGGTGGCTGAAACAATAGAAATTTATTATTTCACAGTTCTGGAGGCTGCAAGTTCAAGATTGGGGTACTGGCAGAGTTGATTTCTCCAGAGGTCTCTCCTTGGCTTACAAGATGGCCACCATCTTCCTGTGCTTTATGTGTCCTTTTCTCTGTTCTTGAACATCCCTGGTATCTGTTTCACTTCTAGTCACATTGGATTAGGACCTTATCCTTATAACTCAGTGAAATTAATTATTTCTTTAAAGGCCAGATCGCCAAATCCAGTCATAATGGGGGTTAAGGCTTTAACATATGAATCTGGAGTGGGGGACAAAATTCAGTATGTAACAATATATTTAAAATTATTATTCATTCCTAATGTACTATCTTTTGTCATTATAAAATATCTCTATTTCTAGTAACATATTTTGCTTTTAACTATTTTGCTTATTAGTATAGCCACACCAACTCTTTTATGGTCACATGATATCTTTTTCATTGTTTTGCTATTCACACGTTTGTATCTTTTAAAGCATGCCTCCTGTGAACTGCATATATTTGGATTTTTTTTAATTTAGGCTAGTAATCCCTACTTTTTCTACTTTTAATAAACCTTTATTAGGAGTTGATAGATCAAGTAGATAAAAAGTAATTATTTTGAACAAAACTGATAGCTTCATCTGCACCCCAAAATAGAAAATATACACTCTTTTTAAGGATAAATGTAATAATAATAAATATGGGCCAAGTATTAGTTCTCAAAAGAATTTCTAGTGAAAGTTGGAGCAGGTCTTCTGAACACAGTACATTAAATTAGAATCCAAGAATGAAAAATTATTTAGAAAATCTCCATAGACTTTTAAACTAAAAAGTAATACTGCATAAGAGATAAAGGGGAAATCAAAAGGAAAATTACAACCTATTTAGAATTGAATGGCAATGAAAGTTCCACTTATTGAAGTTGCTAAGAAAAGTACATAGAAGTTCATTTATAGCTCATTTTGAAAATAACTCAATTTAAAAAAAGGGCTCAGAAAGCTAAAGAAAATTGAAAGGAAAGAAGAAAGATAAGAGAAATGAAAAAACAGAAACAGGATTAAGAAAAACAAAATCTGGTTCCTTATTAAGATTTAGGTTGTATTTTGGTCTATGTGAAATATTCTCTCATGATTGCTCTCTCATAGAGATGAAGAAGGAAGAGATGTGCATTCAAAGAGGGAAATTTTAGAATTTTTCAATGAACTTTTGGTCTCTGTTTTCATGTTATTTAATTACACAGATGTCTTCCTTGCCTTACTTTCTATTGTTAGTTTATGTTCTAAGAAAAAAGAAAATATTTTCCCCTTTGGAATTCACATGGTTTAGGAAGTAAATACATTTTCTGATGCATTTTCTCAAGTATGTTTGTCCTACTGTAAATTCAAAGCAAAATATTTAAGACAAAATTAAATATAAACATAAATATACATGTTTAAGTCAAAGATAGTTACATGTTCCTCACAGAGAAGGGGAGTAGAAAGTATATATGGCAAAACCTAAACTCCTACCAAGTTTGAGTTGAAGCATATGTAGAATGTTCGAGACAAACATATAAGAATGTAATCTCTACCTTTTGACTGGATTTTTTTTTTAATTCCAGTGTGGTTAACATACAGTGTTATATTAATTTCAGGTATACAATATAGTGATTCAACAATTCCATGTATTACTCAGTGCTCATCAAGATAAATGTACTCTTAATCCCCTTCATCTGTTTCACCCATCCCCCCCCAACCACTTCCTCTCGGGTAACCATCTGTTTGTTCTCTATAGTTAAGAGACTATTTTTTGGTCTTTTTTTTTCCTTTGTTCATTTCTTTAACTTCCACATATGAGAGAAGTCATATGGTATTTGTTCTGACTGGCTAATTTTGTTTAGCATTATATTCTCTAGCTCCATCCATGTTGTTGCAAATGGCAAGAGTTCACTCTTTTTATGCCTAATATTCCTGTGTGTGTGTGTGTGTGTATGTGTATACCCTATATCTTCTTTATCCATTCATCTGTCAGTGGATTATCTATTTCACATTTAAAGGGTTTTTGATATGTTCAATTTACATCTGCCATTTTACTTGTTTTCTATAGGTCTCATGGCTTTTTTGTTTCTGTCCTCCTTTACTGCCTTTTTCTGTTTTTCATTGAATATTTCCTAGTGTGATATATTCATTCCCTTAAATATTTTGTAAACATCTTTTGTTTTCATTTAGTGGTTGTTCTGTGGCTTAAAATATACATTATAACTTATCAGACTCCATTTCTTATTTATACTATCCTATTTTCTGTGGGATATAAAAACATTACACCTATTCCCTCTTATTTTCTTTGCTGTGCTATTGTTGTACATATTTCATCTATGTATGTAACAAGTTCAAAAGTGCATTTTTATAATTATTACTTTATAAGATAGGTCATTTAAAAACCTGAAAGAAGAAAGGAGACAAAGTATATATTTATAAAATTTGTTATATTAATCTTATTTACCATTTCTGCTTCTCTTAATTTCTTAATAGAATTCAAGGCACCATTTGATATAATTTAAAGTTCTAACACATTTAATACATTTTTACATTTTTTTCTATAAAGATTATATGATTCTATTAAAATTGTTCTTTGGCACTATATTTTTAAATAGCATCAAAAGCTATATTTCCCTTTTCATTTCATTTTCTGTGTTTTTAGTGGAGTATAGGAAGTCAGGGTAGGGGGTTGTTGGGGGTAGGGAGGGAAAAAATGAAACGAGATGGGATTGGTAAGGAGACAAACCATAAGAGACTCCTAATCTCACAAAACAAACTGAGGGTTACTGGGGGGTGGGAGGGTAGGGATAGGGTGGATGGGTTATGGACATTGGGGAGGGTTTGTGCTATGGTGAATGCTGTGAAAGGTGTAAGCCTGATGATTCGCAGACCTGTACCCCTTGGGCAAATAATAAAAATAAAATTAAAAAAAAAAGAAAGAAATAAACCAAAAAATAAAAAAAGAAAGGTATTTTAGTATCTTATTTTGAATTCAGACACCCTGCACTCTCTATAATTCCTAATAATATATACATCTAAATTATTTGAATTTTCTACAGAGGCAATCATGTTTATAAAAGATAACCATTCTTCTGTAATTATAAGAACAGTTGTCTTATTCCAAATCTTAAAATCAAATAAAGTATACCATAAATTTTAATTTTGGTATTTATTATTAGAGGAATTCCCTTCTACTCTTAGTTTGCTAAATATGTCTGTCATAAATGGATAAAGAATTTTATCAATTTTTCTATTTATACTGATTTGCATTAAAATTAATGTTGGGAACTACATTAATTCCTTTTCTAATGCTAATCCAGCCTGGAATTTTTCGAATAAACTCAGTGTGCTATAGATTCTATATTACGCTTTACAACCATTGCTAGATCTTGCTGATTAATATTTTGTTTGGGTTTCATCTATATTCAGAGTAATATTCTATAATTTTCCTCTCAGATATTTTTGTCAGGACTTGGTATCAAAGTTATGACAGCATCATAAAATGAAATAACTAGTATCCCTTCTTTTTATATACTTTGGAATAGTATGTAGAAGATGAAAATAATTCATCCCTCAGATATTTGGTAGAACTCACTGTTAAAAATTATATGGGTATAGAATTTTATTTGTAGAAAGATTTAAATCAGTTACTATACCTAGTAATTAAAGTATTATTCGGTTTTTATATTTCTTCTTGAGATATTTTATATCATTTTCTATATAAGGTACCCAATGTACTGCCATAAATTTTTTCATTATATCTTATCTTTTTAATAGCAGCTGCATTTTTTATTATATGTACTTTTGCATCCCTAATGTTATACATCTGTACCATATATTTTACTTTATTATTTTCTCACTTTTACCAGTGATTTGTCAACTTTATTTTTCTTCCTAAATAACTAACTCTTGGCTGTGTTGGTACTTTCTCTTATATATAAAGTTTTTTTTTTATTTCACTAATCTCTACTTTTTGTTCTTTTACTTATTTCCTTGTATTTATTTTTCTATTTCTTTGAAACTCTTGAAATGTATGATTGTCAATAACTTCCAGCCTTTCTTTTAAAATAAGCATTTAGGATTAGTGTAACTTCTAATTACTGCCTTAACTAGATCTAAGCTTTGTTATATTGGATTTTTATTGTTTTTTAATTTCCAAGTATTTCAGAATTTCAATTTGTTTACTTCTCCCTTGATCTTACCACACACACACACACACACACACACACACACACACACACACGAAAAAAAAAAACCATAAACAAAATGAAAAAGAAAAGAAAAATATCTTTGGGGTGTCTGGCTGGCTCAGTCAGTAGAGCATGCAACTCTTCATCTCCTGGCCATTAGTTCAAGCCCCATGTTGGGCATAGCATTTACTGAAAAGAAAAAAAAAATCCTAAAAAAAAAAAGCGTCTCTTCTTTTCCAAGCATATGGCATTTCTATGGTTACATATTCATTTTTTTAAAGATTTATTTATTTATTTATTTATTTATTTATTTATTAGAGAAAGAGAGAGAGAGAGAGAAAGTTTGGAGGAGAGGCAAAGGGAGAGGGAGAGAGAATCTTAAGCAGAATCTGCACTGAGTGGGGAGCCCATCTCAGGGCTCCATCTCAGGATTCTGAGATCTTGACAGCCGAAAGGAACAGTTGGTTGCTTAACTGACTGAGCCACCAACGCACCCTGGTTACCTATTGATTTTTTTTAAAGATTTTATTTATTTATTTGACAGAGAGAGATCACAAGTAGTCAGAGAGGCAGGCAGAGAGGAGGAAACAGGCTCCCCACTGAACAGGGAGCCCAATGCGGGCCTCGATCCCAGAACCCTGAGATCATAACCTGAGCCGAAGGCAGAGGCTTTAACCCACTGAGCCACCCAGGCACCCACCTATTGATTTTTAACATAATCCCACTGTGATCAGACTGCTGTCTGTACAATAACAATCATTTGAAATCCTAAAATTAATGAGTATAGTTATTCTCCCACTGAGTAATACAAGAACCTTATGATACTCTAAGTCTGATCCAATTTGATCAAACCTTCTCTTGATTTATATGCTATTATTATCTATTATTCAGTTTTTTCTTGTTCCAAAAGCATCATTGTTTAAATATTCTGTGTGTTTCTTTACTTAAATACTTATTATTTCTTTGTTATTCCTTCTTGCTTTTCAAAACTTCCATCTTGCATTATACTTATTCGGCCTGAAAGACATTTTTGTTGGGTAGAAAGTTCTAGTTTGCCAGGGTTTTTTTCAGATTTCTTCGGTATCTTAGAATTTCAACTTAATGTTTCTAGGTGATTTTTTTAGGTGATTTTTTTTAAATCTTGCTTGGCATTAGTTAAGCTTCTTGAATCTAAGTATTGACGTCTTTTAACATTTTTTACAAAAAGTTCAACCATTATATCTTCAAATATTTCTTCTGTTTTACTTTTTCTTCTGTTTTTGGATCTCTGATTATATGTAAATTAGATCTTCTCAGTCTATCCTACAAGTCTATTAACCGCTCTCTCATTTTTCATCTCTTCTTCTCTTTGGGCTCTATGTTTTCTTCAGTTATTTGGTATAGTTCACTAATGTTTATTTAGTTTTGTGTAACCCATTGTTGAAGCTATTCACTAAATTTTCAATTTTCATTATAATATATTCCATTTATTTTTATTTTTTTTATTTTTAAAGATTTTATTTATTTGACACACAGAGAGAGAGAGAGAGAGCAGGAATACAGGCAGGGGGAGTGTGAAACAGAGAAGCAGGCTTCCTGCTAAGCAGGGAGCCCAATGTGGGGCTTGATCCCAGGATCCTGGGATCATGACCTGAGCCGAAGGCAAAGGCTTAACGACTGAGCCACCCAGGCACCCCTCCATTTCTTTTTTTTTTTTTAAGGATTATTTTTAGGAGAGATCAAGAGAGTGGGAAGATGGACAAAGGGAGAGGGAGAGAGAGAATCTCAGACTCCCTGCTGAGTACAGAGCCTGAGGTGGGCTCACAACCCTGAGACCACGATCTGAGCTGAAACCAAGAATTGGATGCTCAACCAATTCAGGCACACAGGTGGTGCAATATATTCCATTTTTATGGGTTCTGTATGGTTATCTTTATATCCATTTGCTCTTTACTCATTTTTAATTCTCTCTAATTTATTAAAATGGAGAAAACAATTACTTTCTACTGAGTTTGATAGTTACACAAATGAAGTTTGGATCTTATTCTGTTGTCTTTTGTTTCTACTGGCCCTCACTCATGGTGACTTTTTCTGCATGAATTCAATGATTTTTTTACTCAGCTTTAGGGTATCCAGGCCACCCATGTGTTGTCTTCTTGGGCTGTAAACTTATGTGAGGGCTACTTTGCTGTTATAAAATCTCAAGAGAGGATTACCTCACATTCCTACTAATGTTCAAAGCAGGCGGTATAGTTTGGAACAGATTTATTTCTGGTCCACCTTTAAACCGTGGGTATGGCCATTTAGGGCCAAAGCTCTGTGGAAGGATCTCCTGTTAGATGCTTCATCTTAGGTGGGCTTTGTCTCCTATTCCTTGCTCCAGAAGGCTGTGAAAAACTACTTCATTAGGTTCAGCAAATGCTCTTAAGGTAAAAGTTGGCTTTGGAGAGCTGCTTAACTCTTTTACATCTCTCCCTTCATTTAGTCACTAGATGATAACTTCTTCTTTTCTTTCAACCTATCTTATGGAAGTATTCAAGATTTATAAAGCGTTTTTGTTTTCTGCAAGAGAGTCAGTCTGGGCATCTAGTCTGCCAGTTTATTTTTTTATTTTTTTTTAAGATTTTATTTATTTATTTGACAGAGAGAGATTACAAGTAGGCAGAGAGAGAGGAGGAAGCAGGATCCCTGCTGAGCAGAGAGCCCGATGCGGGCCTCAATCCCAGAACCCTGAGATCATGACCTGAGCCAAAGGCAGAGGCTTTAACCCACTGAGCCACCCAGGCGCCCTAGTCTGCCAGTTTAAAGAAACAAAAACGATTGCCATTTTTTCCATGTGGTAATACTCAATTCTGATAACAATGCAGTAAGATAGATACTCACATATATTATTTTGGAATAATCTTCCTTGATAATAAGATGTAGAATGAGCCTTATAAATATTCACATATTTGGTCACAATAATTGCAAATATAGGTTTATGACCTAGAGAAAGGATCAGAAATTCAGGAAAGTAAGTTTTTTTTAAATGGCACTATGGTTTACAATATGCCATATATAAAAGCAATCTAAATATCTTATAGTACGGAAATAGTAAAATAAAGAATGTTATATCCATAGGCTATAACATTATCTAGCAATTACAACTATATTTTAGAAAAATATATTGGGACCTATGAAAACGCTTTAGATATAATGTTAAATAAAATATTGGGATACAAAATTATAGATAAAGCATCATTATATGCTAGAAAAAAGTGTTGAGATGAAATAATTACTTGACATTGTGTTATGTCTTTTTTTGTATAAATATGAGCACTTTGTAGTTAATTTTGAATTTTCTGTATCTTCAAAGTACTTTTTACAATGAACTCTTATTTTTAGAAGATAAAAAAAGATTATTTTTCTGTTTTTAAACAGAAGTCTTAGACAATAAAATGGTCTTAAATGTTGGTAATCTGAAAAATTGACCTTCCCTAGTGTTTCAGTAACACACTTCATTTTGCCAGTGTTTAATGATTACGAATGTCCTTCATGTAAAAAATAACACTTTTAATGAATGATTTGAAAAATTATACCTGATTAAAGGTGATTAAGAAACAGTCTGGAAAATGGTCAGTCTGGTGTTTTCAGACATTTTAACAAGTAGAAGGGATTTACTACAAAGGTGATCCCATTTATTATGCAAAAGTGCAATCATTAAGAGCTCTGAAAAAAACAACTGGACCTAAAAAAAAAAAAAAACACAACCCCCCCCCAAAAAAAAACCTCTCTTCTCTAGCAAACAGTGAACTTGGACCAACTTTGTGTGCCTTTCCTTCTCTCTCTCCCTCTCAAGCTCAAAATCTTGCTATAATGATTGCCATGACATGGCCTCAAATATGACTAAGCCTTGATGGATCTGTCACATGTGGCAAAACTTAGATTTGTGAAATGTTTACAACTAGAGTGAAAAGCTCATAACAAAGTAATAAGAAGTAAACAAGTCCAATCTATGCAGAGAATGGGATTTACAAAATGCCCCAGGAGCCATGGAAGAGGTGTCAAAAGTGGTAGTTTAGTGCAAACTGAAAGGAAAAAGATAAAAAAATTCTATATAATCAAGAAGTGGTACAACTGCAGCTGACTCTTGGAAAACCTGGGTCTGAAATGTGTGGACCCACTTATATGCAAATCCTTTTTGATAAATATAGTACTATAAATGTATTTTCCTTTATGATTTTGTTAATGTTTTCTTTTCTCTAGCTTATTTTAAGAATACAATATATATGGGGTGCCTAGGTGGCCAGTCAGTTAAGTGGCCAACTCTTGATTTTGGCATGGGTGATGATCTCAGGATCCCGGGATTGAGCCCTGCATTAGGCTCCATACTTACTGGCAAGTCTGCTCAAGGATCCCCACTCGCTCTCCCCCCACTCATTCTCTCTCTCTCTAAGTGAATAAATAAATCTTTTTAAAAATATTATATAATATATATAAACATGAAAAATGTTTTTTTTTTAAAGATTTTATTCATTTATTTCACAGAGGGAGAGAGATCACAAGGAGGCAGAGAGGCAGGCAGAGAGAGAGAGGGGGAAGCAGGCTCCCCACTGAGCAGGGAGCCCGATGCGGGCCTCGATCCCAGGACCCTGGGATCATGACATGAGCCGAAAGCAGAGGCTTTAACCCACTGAGCCACCCAGGCGCCCAACATGAAAAATGTTTTAATTGACATTGGTAAGGCTTCTGATCAACAGTAGGCTATTACTAAAGTTTTGGGGAAGTCAAAAATTATATGTTCATTTTCAATTACATGGGGTGTTGGTATCCCTAACACCCTTATTATTCAAGGGTCAACTCTAATTCTACATATTGGTAGTCCAGGGGACTTTATGTGGGCTTCCTTTTTCCCCTCAGTGGGAAATAGTCTGGCACCAAACATTCTTTTACATGTGTAAGTTCTATAAACACACAGACTGTTTTATTCACTGCTTAGTCTAGACTGATATTCAGTCAGTAAACACTGGTACAACCTACTGGACTTCATGAGTTTGGACTGGGGAAAGCCTAGGACGTCTGTGTTGTACCTACCAATTGTTTAAAAATCATACATGTGACCCCTGGATGATTCTCAATGCCTATTGATTTGCCTGACACATATTAAGCATTATATATATAGCTATTCAATATATGTATATATTGCTATTGTAGTTATTCAAAAATTCTCCATCTGTCTTTCCTGTCTATTACTGCTGCCATGGAATAATTCCATGTATGACTTTCAGTGACATATCTTGAACACCCTCATACTTGTCTCAGACATCATCAATGCCAAACTCCATCTACCTGTTGATAGCTATTCTATCACCAGAATAATAGGTCTAAAATGTTATTTTTGTTAGGTCTCTCTGCTGTTAAAAACCAACAAAACATACCAATGCCTCTCTTTCATCTGTAAGATAAAATACAGAAGTTCAAACACTTCAGTTGGCATCCAAGACTCTCCAAAATCTAGCCCAAACCTATCTTTTCAATTTTAGCTTCCAAAATTCCTCTGCATCTTTGCTTATAATGTTTCTTCTTATTGGATTATTCTCCCTGTTTCATCCAACAGCTCAAGTTCTAGTTTCCCTATGAAGTCCATCCTCATTACTCCAACCCATTATAAACTCTTCCTCTTAAAAATCCAATCTCTTAAGTTTTATATTTTTGATGCAAAGTATAACCTACCTTGCATTTTTAATATATACATATCTTATTTCAAAATTGTAAATTGTCAGAGTATAGGAACCATATTTGTTATTTCTTTACTTCTTTGCTCACAATCCTAGACCAATATGTGAAAATAGTAGCTAAGAACACAATCCTAGAATAATAGTTGAAAACAGTAGATAAGAACGCAGGTACTTGCTGGTTAATTGGCTCACTCTTCCCTTATTTCCCTTCCATTTATTCAACAAATACTTTTGTCTCTACTCTGTGCCTGGCACTGAGGACATAAAAGTGATAAGACACAGTCTCTGATTTCAAGGACTTTACTGTCCAGATTTCTACCACCAAAGAATATTAAATAACCCACTCATTGTCCAATGGAAGATGTCTGGATTACAATTTTTTAGCCTGATAGCCATTGCTGCTTTTGTAGAATTCTTTTTTCTGAACTTTTATTGTTACATTTCTTTAAGGAACATCTGCTGTTAAACAGAGGTTACAAGTTTAAGCCAAATAAGAGCCATGAAGAAAACTCTAGGCCAGTGGTTCTCAAACTTGGCTGCACATAACAATCCTCTGAGGAGCTCTTAAAATATATTCAATGCTTGTGCCCTAATGGAGACCAATTAAATCAGAATGGAGAGAGGGAGCTCATCTAGGCATCTACTTTTTAAAAGCTTTCCAGGTGATTCTAATGTGCAAAAAGTGAAAACCACTGCTCTAGGCTAAAACTGCATTTCCACAGGTTAATTACAATTATGTTGAAAGAATAGTAACAAACATGTGTAATTTACATATTCACAGGAAAATAAAATCATGCCATCCTGTCCATTGGTTTAAATAACTAAATTAGGTAGGATTTGGTAAGGAAACAATTTCAAAATTCTTTACTATTTTTACCAGTGTGGATAAAGGAATAATCAGCTCTATAACTTATCAGCTCTTACATTTTTATCTTGCTAAACTACGAATTAAATCTCTTTCCACTCATTTTTAAAATACTGGTTTGAAGAGAGGATCTAACAGCAAATGTGAAGGTCGACTATATTACACAAAGCCAATACTAGTCTAGAGCAGGGGTTCTCAAACTCCTCAGGCATCAGAGTCAGCTGGAAGGCTTTCCGAAACCCATATCGTGGTGCTCCAACTCCAGACTTTCTGATTCAGTAGGTCTGAGTTGGAGCCCCATAATTTTCATTTCTGACAGATTCTCAGGTGGTGGTGATGCTGCTGGTACAGAGATAACTTTGAGAGCCATTATTCTATATAGAGTAACAGCTCATAATAGAGGCTTGGTAAATACTTGATCAATTGGCATAAGTCAAATGGTATATTTTAGGGTATAGGAACCTATGGTACATCCCAATACGTGTAAAGATCGACTACATTTTCATTAGTTTTTTCCTAGGTCTTGCTCAGGAATCACTATATTGAAAAAAATCACCTGAAGTGATTATTCAAAATGCTGGTTCCTGGGTTCCATTCCAGGCCAATCTAATCAGGATCTCTTTTGGTATGGCCCAGGAATCTGTATTTTAAATAAAATCCCCATGTGTTTTTTTTTAAATCCCCTTGTGTTTTTTTTTTAAAGATTATATTTATTTATTATAGAGATAGAATACAAGTGGGGTGAGTAGCAGAGGGAGTGGGACAAGCAGACACCATGCTGAGTGCCAAGCCTGATGTGGGACTTGATCTCATGACCCTGATATCATGACCTGAACCAAAATCAAGAGTTGGATGCTCAACTACTGAGCTACCCAGGCTCCACCCCCATGTGCTTCTTACATACACTATGATTTGAGAACAAATGCTCTGCTCTTATGCATTTGCTTACACTATTGCTTTTTTCGAAATGCCCTTTTTCTCCATCTCTGCAAATATCCTGCCCCCTTCTTCAAAGTCCAGCCAAATACAGCTTCCTCCAAGCAGTCCCTCTTGATTTCATGACTACCATACACAATAGATGGAATAGAGAAATACTGGGTGTTCTGGGATGGGGCAGCTGGTACAATTATAGGATTGGCTCTGAATTTTGCACATGGAAGTTATATATCTGACTTCTTTCTCATGAATGTGAAACTACAAGAGTTGTAAAGAAAATAAATTCAAACAGTACTTAACCCTGAATCTCTTGGTCAAAGTAACTGTATTTGGGGCAGAGGTATAGTAGACCTGCCTGGACAGGAAAGGGGACTGGAAAAGAGAAGGAGACAGAATGGATAACTTCAACTGTGCAGTAAGGGAACTGGATAGTTAACATTCACTTAAGGGCCTTTCCTTACCCAAGGGGAGAACAAAATAGACAACTGCCTTGCTCAGTGGGTCTGGAGCCTGTGATGGGGAACGAGGAACATGGAGAAGTTAGATCAAATAGTTGGCAAGGACACCTGAGAGGGCTGGGGGGCTAAGTGTGGAGCTAATAAGTGACAGAATTTTAAGTCTGGATTCAGGAACTTCAAAATCTATGGTAGTTTTCTCTAAGCGTGGTACCAGTCTTACCAATAAGAATTTGCATCTCTTGTGAACTCTCTAGATGATTATGGTGAAGTTTAAGAACTACTGGTCCATTCTACTGGAAATGTGTATGTAGCAATTATCTACAATTGAACAAATCCTTGTAGCTGCCTTCCATTCAGCAGCTAGTAGAAATTACACAAACTAATGTCCTACATCAGAACAAACGATACATATTTGGAAGCACAAAAAGGACTCTCATGACTGGAGGTAGGTGTTTTCTTCTATTTTTTCATCCTCAACAGTTTACTTAAGATAATTAGTCAGCCCATCAGGAAATACTGAATGCTTCTGACATATTTGCTATCACGAGATAATGGCATTGATAATTTGTTTTCTTAAGTCTCTGATAATTAAAGAAAAAAATTGCTAAAACACTGCCTTTTCTTCCCTGTTATGAGATAGAACCACAGAAGGGACTTAAAGATCATTGAATTCCATCATTTCATTCTGGAGACATGGAATTGACTGAAGCCCAGAGAGACCAATGGCTAATATGTTCCAAGTCCCTAAACTGTAGAGTGACACAGCCAGTGATGAGATTTTTCTCCCATCAGTCCTATACTTTCTTACATGTGTCAAGAATTAGTGAATATTCTGGCAGTCCACGTCTGTGGAAGCACCAAACTTGCTGACTTCAGTGCCATATGCATAGTGGTGTGGAGACAGGTGTATAGCTTCAGAAATTCACATCAATGTACATTTTGCAAAGTCTTCACATAAGAGCTAGAAATAGGAAACTCTTTGCCATATACTTTTATATTAATATGTGCTTTCTGGGTGTGAAATTTACCACCACACCATCAAAAATTGATTGCTAGATTATCTTGTAAGCTAAGAAATATAAACCGTTAAGTTTAGTAGATCACTACATTCTCCAGGTGATACTTATTCTCATTTGACAGTTGACTGGTCTCACCTGCTTTCTTTTCCATAATATGCACACGGAATTGTTTTATATAGAAAAAGGCCCACCAGACATTCAATTAACCCAGCTGTCACACATCTGTTGCTATCTCTATAAATGTGGCAATTTGCTGGTAAGTACTCTTCCGATAACAATCAAAAACTTCACACCTCTTTATTGTGATAGTTTCTTACTTCCTCCATCCAAACTGCCTCAATGACTTTGTTTGTGATCCAAAGATTCCAGAACATATCCAAATATTTCAGATCTCACAAATGGACTTGTAAACAAGTCTGGCATCTACATTTAGTGATCTGGAAGCTTACAGATATGGCCTCAGTGTATTCTATAAAATTTCAAAATAAGAAAAAAAAAAAAAAAATTTCAAAATAAGAACCAGACTAGCTAATAAATGTCTAAAGTTGTTACTCTTCTCCAAACATGACCATAAACTTGCTATGGGAGCATAAGTAAATTGTATTACTGCTTTATACCTAAATTCTCTAATCTGTAGTATATGCAGGAAGACTGAGCTCTTCATTCCACTTTACAGAATTTTGGGGGCATAATGCATGCTTGCTGTGGTCTGAATGTTTGTACTTCTCATTCCAAACATTCATATGTTGTTAACTTAACGCCCAAGGTGAGGGTATTAGGATGAGAGATCTTTGGGAGGTGATTAAATCATGAGGATCAAGCCTCCATGAAGGGGATTAACTCCCCTATAAAAGAGGCCCCAGGGCGGTGCCTGGGTGGCTCAGTTGGTTAAGCATCTGCCTTCAGCTCAGGTCATGATCTCAGGGTCCTGGATCGAAACCTGCATCAGGCTCCCTGCTTGGCGGGGCATCTGCTTCTCCCTCTCCCTCTGCCCCTCCCCAGCTTGCTCTTGCTCTTCCTTTCTCAAATAAATAAATAAAACCCCAGAAAGCTAGCTCAGCCCTTCCACCAGATGAAGATACAAGAACTCTTCAACCCAGAAGAAGTTCCTCACTCAGCCATGCTGGCTTTCTGATCTCGGACTTCATTTTCCAGAATCGTGAGGAAAAAAAATATGTTGTCTAAAAAGCTGGTCTGTGGTATTTTGTTAGAATAGCCCAAAATGGCTAATACAATGGTTATATAAATTTTTGGAGCATTAATTATGTCGTGGTAATAGCTTCTCCTGGTTTAGAAATACACAAATCTGGTAGCACAGCTGTTTTTCTTAATAATAAATATTACCATTTATTCGCATAGCACTTTATTCTATTCCAAAGGGTTCAAACCTAAGGCATTAAGTACCTGCTGTGTGCCAGACACTGTGCTAAGTGCTAGAATAAAAAGGACTAAAACCTAGTCCCTTGCTTTTGGGGTGTTTGAGGCAGCCCCATAAGTAAAATATCTTTCTCCTGCTCAAATTCTGAACCAACTCTATTGTCCTATGTAGGACATAGTAGTAAATTAGGTAGATACCAAAATATTAACTTCATTTCTCATAAAACAGATATTCAAGAATCTGATGCTTCTAAAGCCAAGGAGATTTCATAATGTGAATCCCAGAATTATAGGCTTAAGCATTTAGCAGGTTAGGACCTGGAAAAACCATCCCCAGAGAACAGGGCAGTCTATATGCTTCCTGTAGGGAACTGCTTCACTATGGACACTTAATTTCTGCATCCAAAATCACCAAAAAATTTACTTCTCTCCCATCCCCAGTAAAAAATGAGTAGAGAATAGAGGCCAGGTGTGTTACACTAATGGATGTCCTTCCATCTGGAAAGAAATATCAGGAGCAGAGAGGAAGCATTCCCCTACCCCAAAACCTGCCCTCAAGGACCTCATCTCATTGAGATTCACAGAAACCCTGAGAGGTAAATAGAAATATTTTGCCTGTTTTATATAAGAGGCAGCTGAGTTCTACAAGAGTCACACAGCTAGGTTGAAATAAAATGAATAATATCTCAATTCTTTATGGACATTGTTACCAATGCAATTAGATCATGGACATGTCTACATTTTTTTTCTTTTGCAAGTGAGACACAGGCTTTGATTCCAAATGGTTTTGTGACTATCTAAGGTTTTGACAAAAACACCTATCATCTTGTGATCTTATGTATAGATACGGTTATTTACAAATTTGAATCTTCTCCCAAAAAAGCAGGTAAAGCTTAAAAAATTGAATTCCACTATTGTAAAGTTTTATAGAGAAAGCAGCCAGGCAAAAGTGAGACAAACAGATAAGACAGAATAAAATGAGGTGGCTATCTAATGCTCAGTATGAGAAAGAATACCTAATTTGGTCAACTGGCAGTGTATTTCTATAATAATTTTGCATCACTACTACTTACTAAGCATCTAATATGTAAAGTTCTGGTTAAGCACTACTTATATGCACAATGTCATTTAATTTTAACAAATGTATGAGGAAGTTATCTTTCTTCAGATAGGAACAACTTATTTAGATCAAGTGACTTGTCTAATTTAACATAATCACTAATATGTGCTAGTGTCAGAATTTGAACCCAAGACTTCTGCCTCCAGAACCCACACTCTTAACCAGTACATTCTACTGGTCTGTCAGCGAAGAGCATACATTGAGTTATCGCTGAAGGCAACACACCCAGTGAGGGACAATAAAATACATCTAAGAGAGCAGTTTTATTTCTAAACTTATAATACAGTTAGGTACATACAACACAAGTATTAAAAAGGCTTTTTAAAAAGTTTACAGTGCACAGGTGAGCACAAATGAACATAATGGCAAGCACAGGTCTCCTGAGAGTAGTGGAAGTGAAAAAGTGATCAAAAGCAAGAGTTAAGCTGCCAAGCACATCCTAACAGTCTGAGCTGTTTAAAGATGGGGTAAGCTGCCTCAGGAAGTAGTAAATTCTCATCATGTGAGGGGCTTCCCACACAGGCTGGATGGATAAACACTTTGTAGTTCAAACTGGGTTGTTTTAAATGGCATCTAAAGTTCCTCCAATCCTGAAATTCTGTGGTTAAGTCCATTGTGCACCAAGTACTGGGATAAGGTCTGCTCGCAAAGGAGAATAAGTCATATGTTCAAAGAGACCACAGTCTAGAGGGCAAGGAGCAAAAACCCAGACATGTAGAATGAAGTGTTATATGGCATAGGGGCAAAAAAGATCTACACTTAACTCAAACTGGAAAGGGGAATTAAAAAGGGAAATCAGATGTTTCTCAGAGGTGATGCCTAAACTAACCCTTGAAGGAGGAGTAAAAGTTAGCCAGATGTTCTAGCTGTCTATTGCAGTGTAACAAAGTATCTTTAAAACCTTAAAACAACAAATATCCTATCTCAGAATTTGGGTACTTACTTAGCAGCTGGGCTTGTTGGTAGGATGTAAGAGGTTTCACTCACATGCCTGGTACCTTGAAGGAGACGGCTTCAAAGACTAGTTTCTCTCTGCTAGAACCTTCCTTCTTTCCATGAAGTCTCAGGGCTTCTCCCTAAGATCCCTCTGGCAGGGTAGGTAGAGTCTGACAAAGTGGCTTAGGGCTCCAAGAACTACGGCCCTAAGAGATCAAGGTAGAGGCTCCAAGGCTTCTTCTAACAGCCTTAGAAGTCAGGCAATATCATAGCCAACACAATTTATTGGTTACACGTGAGCTGGTGTGGGAGGGAACACATAAGTGTGTAAATACCAGGGAGGTGTGGTTTATTCGAGATGATCATGGAGACTGGTTACCACACCAGGCTACTGAGATTCCAAGGGTACAATTTTCTGCTAGAAGGAATATCATGCACAAAGGCAATGGTACATGTAAGAATAAATCCTGAGAAGCATCAGGCTGCCACCTTTAGCGCCCCCGTGCTAAAGGGAACAGAAGGGAGACTTGGGCTGCACTTTGCTGCTGGCTCCCGAGTCCTGGACCCCATTCAGATGACCTTAAAACCAGAAATGAGGACTCATTCCACAGCCTGTTAAAACATGTGGAGTACTCTGAAGGTCTGGGCATGCACAGACACGCCTTAGCCAAAAATATTAAAAAGCCATTATCAGAAACTGGCACTGAAGTGGCATCCGGGTAAAAAATCATGAGAATAAACAAGCAGCAGAAATAGAATTCAGCAAGTAGCTTAGGTATATGACATATTTTCAGATGCTAAAAAATGAGACCTCTATGATGAATATGGTGAAGAAGGATTAAGTGGTAGAGGTGGGTCATTTTGACAGTCCATTTGAATTGGGTTTCACCTTGCATAATTCAGAAGATGACTTCACGGATGTCTGTGTGTGTGTGTGTGTGTGTGTGTGTGTGTGTGTGTGTGTGTGTAAGAGACTGATTTTTATTCAACTTCTTTGAAAACCCACTTGTGGACTTTTTTGGGGACTCACACGGGTCCCCCACAGAAGCTGAGGCAGAGAATTGTTTTTCACTGCCTTCAGTGGATTTCCATATTTTGAAGGGAATTTGCTATTTCTGATACAGGATTTACATCCTCAGGTTCACTAGGTCATGGAAGCCTCACTTCATTCTCTTCCATGTCATTTTAGGATAGTTGGGCAGGCAGCTTCAAATCTGTATCAACTTTTACTAAAACTGTTAGTGGCAGGAAAATCACTACAAAGAGAATTGTTGAAAATGGTCAAGAGTCGAAGTTGAAGACAGCCAAAGTCCTTAACCATAAATAGTAAGGGGCAGCTGCTATGCTTGGATAACAAGTAACTCAATGCAACCAATTAATGCAAAAGTTAAGTATAACAAGCACATTTGAGGATTAGCAGGAACTTTTTTTTTGAAAATTTCAAATTAACTTGACTTTCAGTGTAACTGTACCTAATCTTAAGTACTCATAACCACAATTCATGGTAGCCCCTATTTGTCAGACTCTTGAGTTTATTGTTGTGGCTTCATAGGACTATTTTTTGTCTTTAAAATTATTGTAAATGTTTGTGTGCATCTTCCTTTTTTTATTAAATATAATCCAATGTGGCCATGACTCATACATTAATACCAGCATGGATCTATTTTCTCAATGTGTTTGCAGTGTGAGACAAGTAGTGTTAACCTGCTGTGTAGTTCATATTGCCCGGATGAATCTTCCACAACAATAATTTCATTTTTCCAGTATTTAGTAGTGAAAGATATTAATGCATAATGGTAATACATTTCTGGTTTAATATAAATTGAGGATGCTTTCTAATTGTGCATTGAATGCTGGCAACTTAGTAAGCTTTGACAACTGTTTAAATATATAGTGTTAAACTTAGGCTTAAAAAAGTAAAGCTGGTAAACTGGGTCTTTGTCATTTGCTACATATATAATATATATTTAATAATATATATTATATATAGTTTAATACTTAATATATATTTAATAATGTACATATTTAAAAAAGAAATGTGACTGTGCATTTGGTACATTGAAAAAAAGTCTTGAGAAACACCAAGCCACAAAACTGTATAGTGTTATGGTTAAGAGTACAGGCTCTAGAGTTAGACATTGCAGCCAGTTATTCTCCAGTGGAGATTTTGTGTCCTAGAACTAAATTGTTCAAGGTTATTAAATTTAATTAATTGAATTAGTTAAATTAAAAGTTCAGTTCTCTAGCTTCACCTCAATCACAGTGGCCACTTCAATTGCTCAAGATCCACATGTGGCTAGTGGCTACCATATTGGATAACACAGACATAAAACATCCCCATCACAGAAAGTTCACTTGGACAGCAGTGTGCTTGAAGGTCTTTTTTTTTAAGATTTTATTTATTCATTTGAGAGAGATACAGAGACAAAGACTGAGAAAGAGAGAGCTCAAGCAGGGGGAGAGGCAGAGGGAGAGGGAGAGCTGGGAGCACGACATGGGGCTCTATCCCAGGACCCTGAGCCAAAGGCAGACGCTTAATACCTGAGCCACCCAGGTGCCCCTTGAAGGTCTTTTAATAGGCTTCCATTTAACTAACTTGCCTCATTAACTCTGTATTTCCATTGCAAAACTTAAATCAATTGATACCAAGGCATACTGAAATGCATGGGTAATCACACATTTTTTCACCTCCCAGTTTAACTGCTTATAAAACAGCCAGTTGTGTTTGTTCCCAAACCTGTGTATTCCACTTTACTTACATTGCAATTACATAACTTAGTTTAATTTGTCAACAGATAAAATACAAATGGGAAAAGTCTTCTGTGCAAATTAAGTTGAATGCCTTATTAAGAATCAATAAAGACAAGTTAAAATTTATTTGCTGCATAATTAGTCATAGGATAGAGAATTACAAGATATTAGAAGGATAAATGTCTAGAACTCTATGCTCAGCTAACTTCAAGAGTCTTTAAGTACTTACTCCACTTTAAAGAGCCTGAAATTAGACAATAATGGATGCAATTTATGAAAGAAAAATGAAGCTAAATTCCAATAAATAGAACCATTTATCAAATGATGGATAAATACATATGATATTCTAAATATAAATATATTTAGAGAGAGAATCAGACATTGTATGCTTCCTAGTGGAAGAAGACAACACCATATATTAAGTCTTTTTTTAAAAAGATTTTATTTATTTATTTGACAGAGAGATAGAGAGGACAAGTAGGCAGAGTGACAGGAAGAGGGAGAGGGAGAAGCAGGCTCTCCGAGGAGCAGGGAGCCCAACGCGGGACTCGACCCCAGGACCACTGGGATCATGACCCGAGTCGAGCTTAACTGACTGAGCCACCCAGGCGCCCCATATGTTAAGTCTTGAAAAAAGAATCAAACTTCTAGATCCAATCAAGTCTCTAGATCCAATTGTGGCTAATCTCCAGCCACAATTACCATTTTATAGGAAATACAGAGAACAAAGGAACTTGTTAAACTACATCATGGGAATGCAATCAGCAAAATCCATACCTTGGGAAATTCTTTTTTTTTTTTTTAAAGATTTTATTTATTTATTTGACACAGAGAGAGAGATTACAAGTAGGCAGAGAGGCAGGCAGAGAGAGAGGAGAGAGGAGAAAGCAGGCTTCCCGCTGAGCAGAGAGCCCGATGTGGGCCTCGATCCCAGGACCCTGGGATCATGACCTGAGCCGAAGGCAGTGGCTTTAACCCACTGAGCCACCCAGGCACCCACCTTGGGAAATTCTACAAGGCAAATGACCTAGTTTCTTTTTTTAAAAAAAAGATTTTATTTATTTATTTATTTATTTATTTGAGAGAAAGAAGCAAAGGCAGACACTTGACCGACTGAGCCACCCAGGCCCCCCTGACCTGGTTTCTTCAATCTGTTGCAAAGAGAGATGGAGGGGTAACTAATAGATTAAAAGAGACTTAAAATATAAAGCAATCAATCACAGTGTGTAGTAGACCTTATTTGGATCCTAATTCATATTCAGTGTGTAAAGTATTTAATATGAGATAATTGGAAATTTGTACAATGGCAGATTATTTGATATTATTAGGATTATTATTAATATTATGGGTCAAATAATTGTCATTATGTTAAAAAAGAGTCCTGTTATTTAGAGATACATACTGAACTATTTATAGATGATATGATGACTGAGATTTGCTTAAATATACTACAGGAGGGGATAGTGGATGGAGGTATGGATGAAGCATGATGGGTTTTTTTTTTAAGATTTTTATTCATTTGAGGGAGAGAGAGAGAGAACAAGTGAGTGGGAGGGAGGGCAGAAGGAGAGGGAGAAGCAGACTCCCTGCTGAGCAGGAGCCCAAAACTAGGCTTGATCCCAGGACCCTGAGATCGTGACCTGAGCCTAAGGCAGACACTTAATCGACAGCCACACAAGCACCCCTGATGGGTTGATTATTATTGGCCCTGGGTATTGGGTACATAGGGATTCATTATACTAGTCTATCTACTTTGTATACATTCTAAATTCTCCATAACAAAGTTTTTAAAAAGATAATGTATCATTTTTCTCACCAAGTTTTTCTAAGAGACCAACTAAGTCCCAAAGGCATCAGATGAGGAAAGTGAAAGCAAAATAATATAATAAAGATTAAGAAAGTTCTAGTTATTTTCCATAATGTCCCCCTCTTAATATCAAACCAAATTAAAAAGAAAAATATATCCCTGCCTCAAACACGGCTAAAGGCACTAAAGTCTGCCTATTGGGTCTTCAGCACTGATTCTGGAATCAGCACTGATTGTAATCCCAGGTTCATCACTAACTAATTGCATTACCCGTGGACAAAGTAATCAATAGTACCTGCATTATAGTACCTGCATTATAAGGTCATTATGAAAGCTCAATAATATAAGCCAATGTAACGTGTTTTGATTGTTTGCAGCAGAGCCCACATTGGAAACTAATAAGAGAATACACAATGGAAATTGTTAGTGAGAACAATATGGAGAACAGCTTTCAAGGTCATACCAATGAATTTGGATTTGCTGTATTACATGAATTGTAAACATTTGAAACACTTGAGTGAGAGAAAATAATGTTTGAGAGAATTGATTTTGACGGGACAGAAATAGAAGGTAGAAAAACCACATAGTTATTGCAATTTTTGCAAGAAGACCTACACTTATGTGGTGGCTATAGAAATGGAAAACAGGGGTGCCTGGGTGGCTCCGTTGGTTAAGTGTCCAACTCTTGATTTCGGCTCAAGTAATGATCTCAGGGTTGTAGGATTGAGCCCCACATTAGGCTCTGTGCTCAGCAAGGAGTCTGCTGGAGATTCTCTCTCCCTCTCTCCCCCTTTCAAGTAAATAAATCTTTTAAAAAAAAAAAAGAAACTGAAAATAAAGGACATCCAGACACTCCTGTGAAGAGGCACTAAAGTTAGAAACAGCAAGGTGTCCATTTGACTCCTGATGACTAATTATCAGGGAGCCCCATCTTCAAACTACTCACATCAGGTGGGTAGAAACACAGAAGAAAAGAGATGGAAAGAAAGGTGGAGAACAAAAGGAGACATCAGTCTCGGTTTTCAAAGACTATTTACTCACATTACTCAGTGCTAACACTAATGATGTCAGAGGCTTAATGCGGAACTGGATAAATGTGTAAAGTACCAGTTGAAGTTTAATAAGACTTGATTGCTCGAGATGGAGTGAATAAGAATTGGGACGATACCCAGTGTAGTTTCCTGCAGATGACCAGATATATTTTTCTCTTGCCACTTTCAGCTTCCTCGCCTGTAACCCCCATCTCTGGGCAGCTAATTGCTCACAAAGGGAATTACGAGCAAAGCTAAAAGTCATTTACAACTGTCACTGTTACTCAACAAAATAGACTGTTTTCCTCAGGGAAGTGGTATTCTTTATAAAGTTACAGTTGCTTAAGCAAACTTTCTCCAGACCCACAGCAGTAAGGAATGCATTTAAGATTCTCATTCCTTCCTAACTCCAGTCATCCCCAATGTTATTTTTCCACTTTAAAATTGAGCAATACTCTAGCTTTTCTTAGATGATAGAGCCAGCCTTGTAATGTTCAACTGGGTAGCTTGGAGGTTTCCCTCTGGCTACTTCCATGCTGTTTCTCCTGATCAGATAATTGAAAGGCAGCTCAAAAATGACAAGCTTTCTGCATCTAGACTCCTGAGAGAAGACAACAGGGGATTGGGTGTTCTGTCCCTGCCAACCATCTTGACTACAGGTGACTGGAGTAAATCCCTTACAACTGTGCTACCAGGATACCTACTTTCAATGGAAGGCCTTTTAACTCTGAAAGCATCATGGGGCCTGATGAATCAAAGTGATTTCTTTGAGTCAAATGAATTCTAGAAACATTAAGCAATTTTATGGGATGCAGAAAAAGACTGAACTACATAAAAATAGAAAAAGAGAATGCTTGATTTTTTTGATGGGACTGTAACCTTTAAAATGAGAGATTTAGAGCTTATAAAACATATCCTCTCAAATGCACTTCTTTCCTATTTGATCACTTTCTCAGCTGTGTACATTTACAGCATGTTCAAGTGTAAACCAGATCAATGAGACAATGAGTTCATTCACAATTCATAGACAGTCCATAGCCACGTAAAAAAAAATCCCCCTCTGCCAATAATAAATAGGCACAGTTTCTGCATCACTCTGAATTCCATAGAAAGCATTCTCAAAGGTTGTTTCCTAACCTCTTTTTTGAAAATAATAACACCTTATTAATTTAGATGGCTTGGGAACTCACTATCACTTCATCAATTTTGGTTTGCATAATCTGTCCCCAAGTAGTTTTTTTTTTTAATGTACTAAATACATACCCTGCTATGAGAACATGCCAACACCAGATGGCAGTTTTATGCCACAGCCCCCAAGGTTTGAGCTATAAGGTATAAACTGAGACTGGTTTGAGGTAAAAGACCAATGTTCCTTTGCACCATGTTCACATTAAAAGCATATTATATATAACACCCAACGCTCATCACCCAGTGCCCTCCTTAATGCCCATCACCCAATTATACACAACTGATAAATTACTGAACACATCTGAAACTAATGAGGTACTATAAATTGGCTAATTGAATTTAAATTTAAAAAAGAAAAGGATATATAATATATAATAAATATATACTATAAAGGATATATAATATATAATAAATAATAACTAAATCCTAAAATAATACTTTAGAGCAAATGTCAATCAACTGAATTCCAGAATGTAATTTTATTCACTGCTTCTCAAAATTCATCACACAACCTACCGTACCCCCAACCCCCAACTGTGTACCAATGTTTGATTAGAATGTGAATCTTTATACCCATTATCAGTTGCACTTAACTACTTTTCCTGATTTTTTTAAATCTTCAATATCTTGTTGTTTTGCATCCTCCCCTTGACTTAGTCAAGCATGATAGAGCCACCCTGCCTAGCTATCCAAGCTAACTGAAGGAACGGTGTTTCTGGTGGTCTCTCGATCTTCCTGTGGCTTTCTTGTTCTATTTGCTCTCCCTTTCTTCCTCTTCACTTAGGGAACATGATTTACCTTCCACAATTAGTGGTAGGTTTCTCTTCACATTTTTGTCCCTGATTTTCTAAATTAGTTTTATTTTTCTTGTTGAGAAGAATTTACTCTGCTCTGTTGCTGGAGCAGAATAGAGCTTAGCAAAGACAGCAATTAAAAGTTTACCCAAACAACCCAATTGAAATATAGGCAAAGGACATGAATAGATATTTCTCTACAGAGAATACACAAATGGCCAATAATCAAATGAAAAGATGCTTAAAATTATTATTCTTTAGAGAAATGCAGATTAAAACCACAATGAGATACCACTTCATATCCATTAGGATGGCTCTAATAAAAATATGTGGAAAATAAGCCTTGGGGGGTGCCTGGGTGGCTCAGTGGGTTAAAGCCTCTGCCTTCGGCTCAGGTCATGATCTCAGGGTCCTGGGATCGAGGCCCGCATCGGGCTCTCTGCTCAGCAGGGAGCCTGCTTCTCCCTCTCTCTCTGCCTGCCTGCCTACTTGTGATCTCTCTCTCTGTGTCAAATAAATAAATAAAACCTTTAAAAAAAAGAAAGAAAGAAAGAAAGAAAGAAAGAAAGAAAGAAAGAAAGAAAGAAAGAAAGAAAGAAAGAAAATAAGCCTTGGCAAGGATGTAGAGAAATTGGAACTCACATGCATTGCTGGTGGGAGCGTAAAGGACTACAACCACTGCATAAAGTAGTTTGGTTGTTCCACAAAAAGTTAAACACAGAATTACCATATGATCTGGCAATTCCATTCCTAGGTACATACCCAAGAAAAATGAAAGCAGGGACTCAAAGAGATATTTGTACATACATGTTCTGACTGACATTTTTCCAAAGAAGACATCCAGATGGCCAACAGACAAATGAAAAGATGCTTAACATCACTCATCAGCAGGGAAATGCAAATATCACCTCTTCCTGTCAGAATGGCTAAAATTGAAAACACAAACAACAAGAGTTGGCGAGGATATGGAGAAAAAGGAATCCTCTCTCACCATTGGTGGGAATGCAAACTGGTGCAGCCACTGTGGAATATAGTATGGAGGTTCCTCAAGAAGTTAAAAATTGAACTACTCTATGATCTAGTATTTTTATTACTGGGTATTTACCCCCAAAATACAAAAACACTAATTCAAAGGGACATATGCACCCTTATGTCTATTGCAGCATTATATACAATAGCCAAATTATGAAAGCAGCCCAAGTGTCCATCAACAAATGAATGAATAAGCAAGAAGTGGTACACACACACACACACACACACACACACACACACAGAGGAATATTATTTAGCCATCAAAAAGAATGAAATCTTGCCATTTGCAATGACATGGATAGAGCTAGAGAGTATAATGTTAAGTGAAATAAGTCAGAGAATATAAATACTATATGATTTCACTCAAATATAGAATTTAAGAAACAAATGAACAAAGGAAAAAAGAGACAAACCAAGAAACAGACTCTTAACTATAGAGAACAGACTGATGGTTACCAGAGGACAAGTGGGTAGGAGGATGGGGGAAATAGGGGGTGGGGATTGAATCCACATTGTGATGAGTAATGTACATAAATTCTGAATCACTATAATGTACATCTGAAACTAATATAACACTGTATGTTAACTATACTGGACTTAAAAATTTGAAAAAATTAGCAACAGATAAAGAACACAAAATATCTTACAGCTTTCTCCCAAACCACTAAAGCAACCTAATTAAGTTACAATTTGATTTAGCATTCACAAAATTATATGACATACCAAACATATGCCCATTAATCAAAGACTAAAATAATTCCTAAGTAAAAGGTATAATGTTAGCTTATGCCAAAGCTGACCTTGAAAAACCTTTCGAATATGGTTCAGTGTGGTTGGAAGTTACACGTGAATATGTTTTCCTAAGGATCTATCAGTGATTCTCAGTGTATGTTTTTGAAATAAAATGTATCTGAGTAGCAGGAAAAAAAATGTGCCCATAGGCCACTTGCTGATAATGAAAGCCTAAATAAAAATTATTTCAATTTAAAGGATAATATGCCACCAAGCAGTAAATTTCAAATAGAAGAAAAACAAACAGGACTTTACCTGGTTGTATCACAAACCCATTAGTTCAGAACTTGTGATAATTCAACCCACGCTAGGCCAATGTTGACATTTATGTGGCTATCAAACAATTTCCTCTCATTGATGTAAACAAGAGACAGAATTAATAAACTTAAGAGAACAGCAATTTAACAGTTCTTTAGCATATTTATGGTCTACAAAGAAATGAATGTTACTAATTATGACTGATTGCCTCCAAAGTTGAATTTCCCATAAATAGGAGTACTTACAATCTCTCATTATGTAATATAACTTTGTTTACCCTGTCTCATTTTTATGAAACATTTTTGTTTCATGGTTTCTCTGGCGTGATGGAGTATGTCCTAACTCTCTGAAAATTGTCTAACCATTGTGGAGCTAAGGCACCCTCTTCCTCAGTCTTAAATCCATTAGCCCATGTCCCAGGCAGAGGAAAGTATCTGCATTCTCTCTCCTCCACGTCAGTAGGATTGCATTAATATTGCCTACAATTGGCTGGACACCTAGTTTATGAGACCACTGCACTAGTACTTTTCCTCTCTTATTTATAATTCTTAAAACCCTGGGAGATAGACATTGACATCTCTATTTTAAAGATTACAAAAATGAAGCAATAGCAGCTATGTGTCTTTGATCAAGGTCACACAGCTCTTAAGTCCTGTGACTAGGTTTCAAACACAGTCTTTCCACACTGAAGCCTGGTGTGTGGCCTTCCTGATAACTACACTAACCTTCAAAACACTGGCTTGTTAACAATCAGACTAGGTATATGAGGGTTTGTGCTGGTCCTCAAGGAGCAAAGTTGAATTTTTTCTGAAAGAATGTATAATTTGAGCTTTTCCCTTCAAGTGGCCTTGCTCTTTAAATTTTTCCGATTTCGTGCAGTTTAACTGTGAAAGCCTTACCACTCAAAGGTCCCTCAGTTCTCAGGTTAATGTTAGCATGTCTCAGGGGACAGCTTTCTTCTTGATGACCTTGGCAGGAAAAGAAGTTAACCCCCTCAACTCGGTCTGTATGCAACCCCAAAACATGAGAGCACCTCCGTTTTTGCTTCAAATATTGCTTTATGTAAATCCCTGGAGCCCAGCCAAGCCAAGCAGCGTCCAGGGTAAAGCAAATGTCTTCTGTGACTGCAGAGAAATTTCCAGGAAGCAGGGGATCTCACAAATGGCCCTCAGCCCTGCTGTCAATGAACAAGCAAAGGAATCAAGAACAGATAAGGAACAAGCAGATAAGGGAATTTCCAGTATAGCCTAAAACAAACTAGCAAAGACGAGATAAGATGTTTGCAAGAAAAAAAAATAACCTTTGGATGTCCAAAGGGCTAGCCTTTGACAAAATTGTGAAGGTTTTCTGTTTTCTCTTTCTTTCCCTCTGCCCTCACCTCTGCTCCCCTAATTCTACTCCCCCACCCTAAGTAGTCCCAGAGCTAATAGTATTTTTGAGTGCCGGTCCAAGCCTCCTAGTGTGGGGCTCTCACCTCTCTGCTACCCCCTTAACACATTTTATGTCCCATAGCATCCTCCCTACCCAAGTTAAAACTTTCTCCTTCCTGTAACTTGTTCTCATTTAGGAGCTCTAATTAAACTCATTTGGTGAATTTATATAGCAAAGATCTTGACGGTTAGTAATGATGTAAAGCATTACCCCTACCAGATCACACATTTGCATTGTGATGGGGCTTTCAAAACCTTAGACCTGTCTTTCCTCCTAAGCTATTTATTTCTTCCCCTTCGTCTACTTGTGAACCCATAAATTCCGCTATGGTATTTTTACAACCTCTCCAACAGCAGGGAGAACATTTTGACTCCACAAGATAAAGGACTAATGGGCATAAGAGATGTGGCATCTGTTTGTAAACATTAATGGAGCAATGCCTCTTAGCCTGGTACTACTCCTTAACTTGCAGAAGTTTAACAACGTAGCTGGGGAGACAAAGTTAACACCTATGAAAAGTCAAATAACATCACCAAATATGATGGCCTTCCTGGATTTGATGATCTGAAACACCACCTGACTCTAGTGGTCTGACACTATCTAGCGGAGGTAGGTGGACTGAGGAAAAGACCCAGAAATCGTATCCTCAGAGTAAGTATATGGTGTAGGAACTAAACGGTGGATGGTAAATGAAGCAGTGAAAGGGTCACAAGGACACTGTGAAAACGAGCCTATAACCACAGCATGTACTTCCATCCATCTCAGTGCATGCTGGATTATTCCAGTGGTGAGGGTGCAGGCTCCAGGGAACACATGGATGAATCACTATTTGATAAATACCTCCTGAAAATTGCCTTCCATCATTTTCCTGTGAACACATTGGAAATAGAATTGATGGCTTTTTAATTAATTCTGTGTCTAATATCCAGATGGCAAGTTTAGCAATTACACAAAACAATTTCTTTAGGTTGAAGCTCTGAAACCATGATTTAGTAACTGAATTTTCAAAACTAAAAAAAAGTATATTTAAAAGCACTACCTATAGCAGTGGTTCTCAACCATGGCCCAAAGGGATTGGAGGGTACTGGGGAAAGGGACACTTAAAAAGAGCTATCTATTATGTTTTTCTTTATCACTCCAAATACAGGCATAGAAGAAACAGCTGCATACATCCTCCTAAATACGGAAATGGTGGTAAAATCATTCGAATGGTCTGTTTTCAAATTATTTGAAGTTCTGTCAAATTTAGAATAAATATTTCTTTCTAAAGTACTTTTCTCTTTTTGTAGGCCTTATGGTACCAAGTATAATGTCGTTCACATAAAAAGAAATTCAACAAATATTTTCCCATCGGTTGGTTGTTCTGGGAGAGATCCCAACCTTTTGGAAAAATTTCTGGTATAAACTGCAATTTTCCTAACTTTAAGCTCTATTTCAGAAAGCTGTCTCTGAACTGACTGGGCCCTGCCTACTAAGGGGTTCATTGAGTGTTAACCACCAGTTTCCATTAGATGAAGGTAAGATACTGATAAGAAAGGAGAAGATAAGGTTGGAGTAAGTCCGGCTGCAAGATAAAAGGGCAGAGGAAAACAAAAACATGGGTGGGGCATGTTTTTTATCCTCCCTTCTTGAAGAGACGATATCAGTATCAGAAAAACTTACAGGATTATAATTGTGGTATATATAGGTACATAACTTTGTGTGCCCCTGATATAGTTCAAAGTCAAGGATATGTTGTTTTAAGTTGGTCCTGGAAGACTTTCTCATGAAGGCCTTCCTCGGATCCTCTTATTTAATTATAGCCTTACTTCATCCCACTCACCCTTATACCGTTTTCCTCCCTGACACTTACCGAAGCCTACTTCACTGTACCTACGTACTTACTGGTTTGGTTTGTTATCTCTTTGCCCCCCTAGGATTTAAGTTCCATGAGCACAAAGGTAGGCCTGTCAAATTCACCACCGTTAAAATGTTCTGAAAAAGGGCAAAAACAACATTTACACAAATACAGAAATAAATACGTGTTAAAGATTTTATTTAACTCGGTAATGAAGAAAGTGGTAAAGTGTTACAACCAGTTAAAAACAGAACCCAAAGAACAGACACATTTATAGATCAAGAATGCTGACATTTCAGAATGTATAAATGGGAGGCAAAACTGTTTTTCCACAGGAGAGGAGATGTCCTGAGAGAAATAGATTTGCTTGTTTATAGACAAGCATTATTGCCTATAAACAAGGATTATTTTGCATTAATATAAGTTACATCCAATCTACAGGGTGGCAAGATAACTGCCATCCAAGCAGGATTAGATAACCCTGGAGGTCTGCTTCGAACAAGGCCTAACTTTCCACTGAAACACAGAATCCTCCCTAGACCAACAACAGTGCCTAGCAGAGTGCCTGGAACACAATGGACACCTGAAAAGGAAGCAAGAGGGCCAATATTATCAACATGAACCTCATCCACGAAACCAGAGACTTGGACATCATCCTCGATTGCCCTCTCTTTTGTGCTATCCTCCCTCCATACCCAATCAGTCTCCACATATTATCATTTCTACCATCTAAAAATATTTATTTTCCTGCATAAGAGAAATCCATTCTAATGTGTGCATCTCATGATGCCATTCCCATTCTAAAACCCACTGCCCTTAGAATAAAGTTTAAATACTTTAGAACCTAAGGCCTTTTATTCTGGGAATAGCTAACAAAGAAGAAGTACACAAAAAGACCATAGACAAATCACCAATTTAGCATAGTTGCTGGTACATCATGGATGCTCACTAAGTATTTGATTATTAATTAATTAACAGAATTTTTCAAAGCAGGTCCTGTATAACTTGTCTTTCCCCTGAATTTTTTTTCTGATTATAATTACAGTTTATTCTATAAATACATATTCTTTTACTTTTCCCATTTGAACTCATACCTCATTAAAAAAAAGAAAAAGAATACTTGGATTCTATGAAAACTTTTACCTTGAATCTAAGGTACTAGTGTTTTAAAAGCAGAGTTAGCATCTGCAGTCTGACAAAATTTTACTTAGTTATAAGCCCAAGGGAGTCTCTACATGGTACTGTCAAAGTTCAGATTGGTGTAATGAAAATTAAAGGCCAATATGAGTTTCATAGATGGATAAATTGTTTCTAAATTAAGTGGAGCTGGCTGGAATGGATGGCTTCTCTGACTTCATTATGACTGATGTTATTTGGTATTTTATTCTCTTCAAAGGGAGGCTGATGTCTAAAGAAACCTTTAGAATTGATGGCTAAGATGCAGCTTGGCTCTATGGCTATGTTCTCTCCAAGAGCACATGTTTTCTCTGGGGAGAAGTTGCTTATGGTTACTGTGCACAAGAGCTCACTAGGAAAAGAAAATGTCAATTTAAAATTTACTTCCCAGATGCCCTTCACTATGGATTCTTATAATGAAATGCAGCAATTTATATTTAGCAAAATAAAATTTTAAAGAAATTACATAAAGCACTGTAGTGAGACCATTTTGAAATGCTGGGAGAGAATGTAAGGCTGAACTAAGGAAAACTGTAAGGTTTGATTTAGTATCTTCCAGCCTTCCCTTAAGTGCCTATCCCCAAGAATACTATTTCCCATAATTCCCTGCTAGAGAACCAGGGTCCCTCATGTGGGAGCCGTGCGAGGTGTGCCCTCCTTGGACACTATCCGATCCTTGGTCTTCAACCTACTCTTACCCCATCTAAATTGACCTGTTATGGGCCTCTCAGTGAACTTTCCTGGTGGGAAATATCTAAGAAACTCTACTGAAAGGTGTAACTCACTAATTAGATTATGTAATTCTCTTATCAAGTACAGTTGTATTTCACCATTTTTTCCATTGAAGATAAATAACAAAGGTAGAAGTTCAGGCATTATTAACAGGATGCTATTTCTGGGACTAGAATTCTACCCAGGTTTCCTCAAAACACAAAGAATAGGCCTACTCATTAGAAGAGCCTCTGATTATCAACTACATTGACACTATACTTGATATGAAATTGTTTTGTCATTTATCTGGTTCTTTTAAAATTCAAATGGAGGTTTTAAAAAAATCATGTTAATTGAAGGTTCAGGTTAGTTGGATTCAGGTCAATCAAGGTTTTACTCTAACAGAATTTACATAATGTGGTGACATTCAGGCATGAGAGAATTTTTTTGATTAATCAGTTCAGTTTGCCTGTAATATTGATTTAATGACCTGTTTGAATGAGTCACACTAATTGAACTAAACTGTGTTGTTTACAAGGGCAGCTGGTAATGAAAACAATGTATCCTATATCCTTCTACTACAGTAGACAATGCAGCTCATTTTACTTATTGCTTAAAATTGGCTTGCATGAACTCTATTTAGCATGTACATTAATTCTTCATTTTACTTATTTCCTATTGTTATGTCCTTTTATATACCACAAAGTGAGCTGATTTCAAGTGGGAAAGTAGCATAATGAACAAAAAGGTGACAAGGTAGTCTTTTTTATCTTGCCCAAAAGTTTAGTTTTAATTTCTGTGATAATTCTGAGAAAAAGTGGTTTTTGGTGCTGACATAAAATATTTTGGCAGGCATCAGATTAAGGATATATACTAACTGCTTAAGGTATGTCCTAGGAATATTTTTGAATGTGGAGGAAGATGATAGGTACATCCTTTTTGAGGTTTTAACTCTAGCCATTTAAACTATGCCAAAATAGCATTTCAAATGTGTTAGTTTGTCTGAAAATATAATTAGTGACTAAATTAAAACATTCAAATATTAAGGTCACATCACTATAGCTTAGTAGTTTTTAACCATCTATAGTTCTACTTAAACTGTTCTTTTCCTCCCAGCCCATACTCCAATCCTGTCTATAAGATACTATGAAAATACAGAAGTGTATTTTGTACATCAACCCTACTCTGCGTCCAGGATTGTGCTTGGTACTATGAACAATACACAGGTAAAATATTTCCCAGTTAAAGAACTTGAAATCTATTTGAAAAGGGAAGATAAATACATATAAGCAATAAACCTAAGTATAAAAGAAAGGATAATAGGAGAGCAGAGGAAAGGCTGCAGAGCAAAGATGGGAATGTCACCTGAGCCTTACAAGAAGGCCAGTTATTGATAGGGAAAGAGGAGTAAGGGATCTTTCTAAAGCAAGAGAATAGCACAAGCAAAAGAGCTGAGAACAAAATTGGCATGGAATATATTTGAATGGGGGGGGGGAGAAGAACAATGAGGCTGACATGGTTCTAATGGTTATATTGTCCACAATGAGCTAGGAGGCTGCACAAGTAATAGGTTTTGTCTCACACATGGGATATTTGCTCCTCAAGAGCAAGAAACATGTGGAAGGAAAGCATTATGGTGAAAGAGTAAGGGACCTCGTTTCATCTGGTCCCTTGAATTTAGCCAGATAACTAGCAAATCATTCTGAACACCTATGAATTCAACCTGAGATGTAAGAAAAGAATTGCTGGAACTTTAAAGATAGAAAAGTGACCACTTTTTGCAAGGTAGGAGGTGTGGAGAAGTGAATCTGAGGTGATATATGGGAAGATAAATGGCAGGGGGAGGGAGCCTCTGTAAGCTGGAATGTGATATAGAACCAGAGTCCCAAATCGGAACTTTTAGAAATCTGTTCCATTGAGATAGATCCCTTCCTGAAAGGTGTTCAGGTGGTGAAGTGGGACAGAATCCTAGGTGGGACAGTGAGGTCTCAGGATCCCCAGGGTCACTAAAGAACGGGAGTGTCTGAGCTGGCAGGGTTGCCAAACACCGGAGCGGGGAAACCAGCTAGGATCAGCAAGCCTGAGAGTGGGCTCTCAGCTCAGTTTACTGTAAACCGCAAACCACAGCACAGTCAGGCAACTGCTTTCCACGTGGAACCCCTCCAAAGGGCAGAGACACAGTGACCCTCCTCCTGCCCCTAGGAGAATGAGCATGGGTGTATACCACAGGAGCCTGCAGAGTTTGACAAACACAACAGTGAAAATTGTTTTTCCCTGAGAGTTTACTGAAGAGAGGGGGCCATGATCTTTCAACTCCAGCGTTGGGGATCAGGACATGGCCATTTTTATTTTCATCCTCTAAAGAGGCACAGAAAGCCTTTAGGGAACAAAAGCCACATAGAAAAATCCAGAGGATCTTACACTGAACCCAGCCCCTTGGCAAGTGGCGGTGCAACAACATCCAGGCAAAGACACCTGAAAATCAGCACAGCAGGCCCTTCCCCCAGAAGACCAGCTGAAACATCAGGGAAATACCAAGTTTACCAACTACACAGAAATGCAAAACTCCAGCTCTAGGGGAAAATAACATATAGAAATCAAGGGTTTTTTTTCACATGATTCTTTTATCTTTCAGTTTTAAATTATCCTTTCCTTTTTTTCTTTTCTTCCTTTTCAACTAGGTTATTTTATCAACTCTTTGTTTTTAAGTCTTTTTTTAACTTTCATTTTTACATTTACATTTTATGGATATATTCTTCATTTTTGGTCCTTTCATTGCATTTGATTTTATTTTTGAATAGTTATAAATTTTGCCTTCTTTAAAATTTTGGACTTTAGTGTCTTCTAACAAACAGACCAAAATACACGCAGGACCAAGTGGATCACCCTTTTTTGTCCACCTGAAAGATTATATTCTCTATTTTTTCCCTTTTTTTCTTTTTCTTTTCTTTTCTCATTTCTGACCTCTTCAGATTTGTCTAGTATGTATTTTGCTTGGGCAGTGGTTGATATTTTTGATTTTGTTCTCTCCTTCATCCACTCTCCTCTGGGCAAAATGACTAGAAGGAGGAATTCACAAAAAAGAAAGAACCAGATGTAATACTCTCTGCCACAGGTATAATCCATATGGATATGAGTAAAATGTCAGTGCTGGAATTCAGTAGAATGATTATGAAGTTACCAACTGGGCTTGCAAAAAGCGTAAAAGATACTAGAGAATCTCTTAGTGCAGAAATAAAATCTAATCAGGCCAAAATTAAAAATGTTCTGAAATGCAGTCTATATTGGATGTTCTAACAGGGTAAATGAGGCAGAAGAGAGAGTGAGTGATATAGAAGACAAAATGATTGAAAGGAAGGAATCTGAGAAAAAGAGAGATAAACAACTCAAGGACCATGAGGGGAGGCTTCAAGAAATCAGTGATATCACAAAGGGAAACAGTATTAGAATTATTGGAGTCCCAGGGGAAGAAGAGAGGGACAGAAGGTATATTGGAGCAAATCATACCTGAGAACTTCCCTAATCTGGGGAAGGAAACAGGCATTCAAGACCAAGAGGTAGGGAGAACACCCCCTAAAATAAATAAAAAAAGATCAACACCCCAACATATAATTGTGAAGCTTGAAAATTTCAGAGATAAAGAGAAAATCCTGAAAGAAGTTCAAGGCAAGAGCTCCTTAACCTACAATAGTAGAAACATTAGACTGGTATCAGACTGATCCACAGAGACCTGTCAGGTCAGAAAGGGCTGGCATGATATATTCAAGGTACTAAATGAGAAAAACACATGACCAAGAATACTTTATCCAGCAAGGCTGTCATTAGAAGAGAAGGAGAGATAAAGAGCTTCCAGGACAACAGAAACTAAAAATATTTGTGATCACTAAACCAGCCCTGTAAGAAATATTAAAGGGGATCCTGTAAGAGAAGAGAGAGCCCAAAAGTAACACAGACCAGAAAGAAACAGAGATAATCTACAGAAACAGGGACTTTACAGGTAATACAATGGCATTAAATTCACATCTGTCAAGAGTTACTCTGAATGTAAATGAGTTAAATGCTCCAATCAAAACATACAGGGTATCATATTGTATAAAAAAGGAAGACCCACTCATACAGTGTCTACAAGAGACTCATTTTATACCTAAAGAAACCTCCATATTGAAAGTGAGGGGGTAAAGAACCATTTATCATGCCAATGGACCTCAAAAGAAAGCTGGGGTAGCAATCCTCATATCAGACAAATTAGATTTAAGCCAAAGACTGTAGCAAAGGATGAAGAGGGACACTATTTCATAAAGGGTCTATCCAACATGAAGATCTAACAAATATAAATATTTATGCTCCTAACTTGGAAGCAGCCAATTATATAAACTAATTAATAATCAAATTAAAGAAACCCATTGATAATAATACAATAATAGTAGCGGACTTCAACACCCCACTCACAGCAATGGACAGATCGTCTAAACAGAAGATCAATAAGGAAACAAGGGCTTTGAATGACACACTGGGCCAGATGGACTTCACAGATATATAGAGAGCATTCCATTCTAAAGCAACAAAATACACATTCTTCTCGAGTGCTCAAGGAGCATTCTCCACAATGCATCACGTACTGGCGAAAGAACAGCAAATAAAGCTTAAACCAAGCAGGAGAAGAGAAATAATTAAGATTAAAGCATAAACCAATGAGATAGTAACCAAAAGAACAGTAGAACAGATCAATGGAACTAGAAAAGTGTTCTTTGAAAAAATAAGATAAGTAAACCCCTAGCCGGACTAATCAAAAACAAAAGAGAAAGGACCCAAATTAATAAAATCATGAACGAGGGCGCCTGGGTGGCTCAGTGGGTTAAAGCCTCTGCTTTCGGCTCAGGTCATGATCTCAGGGTCCTGGGATCGGGGCCCGCATCGGGCTCCCTGCTCAGCAGAGAGCCTGCTTCCCCCTCTCTCTCTGCCTGACTCTCTGCCTCCTTGTGATCTCTCTCCCGCTGTGAAATAAATAAATAAAGTCTTTAAAAAAAATAAAATAAAATAAAATCATGAACGAAAGAGGAGAGATCACAACCAACACCAAGAAAATACAATTTTAAGAACATATTATGAGCAACTATATGCCAACAAATTAGGCAATCTGAAAGAAACGGATGCATTCCTAGAAACATAAATTACCAAGACTGAAACAGAAAGAAATAGAAAACCTGAACAGACCTATAACCACCAAGAAAATTGAAGTAGTAATTGAAAATCTCCCAATAGGAGTCCAGGGCCAGGTTGCTTCCCAAACATTTAAAGAACTAATACGTATTCTTCTGAAGCTGTTTCAAAAAATAGAAATGGAAGGAAAACTTCCAAACTTGTTCTAAGAGGCCAACAGTGCATTGATCCCAAAACCAAAGACCCCACCAAAAAGGAGAATTACAGACCAATATCCCTGATGAACATGGATGCCAAAATTCTCACCAAGATACTAGCCAATAGGATCCAATAGTACATTAAAAGAATTATTCACCACAACCAAGGGGGTTTATTCCTGGGCTGCAAGGGTGGTTCAACATTTACAAATCAATCAACGTGATATATCACATTAAAAAAACAAAGGACAAGAACCATATGATCCTCTTGATTGATGCAGAAAAATCATTTAACAAAATTCAGCGTCCTTTCCTGATTAAAACTCTCCACAGTATAGGGATAGAGGGAACATACCTTAATATCACAAAAGCCAAAATGAAAAGCCCACAGCAAATATCATTCTCAATGGGGGGAAAACTGAGATCTCTTCCCCTAAGATCAGGAACACGACAGGGATGCCCACTCTCACCAGTGTTGTTCAACATAGTAGCGTCCTACTATGACTTCCTAGCCTCAGCAATCAGACAACAAAAAGAAATAAAAGGCATTCAAATTGGCAAAGAAGTCAAACTCTCACTCTTAACAGATGACATGATACTTTATGTGGAAAATCCAAAGGACTCCACCCCAAAATTGTTAGAACTCATACAAGAATTCAGAAGTGTGGCAAGATATAAAATCAATGTACAGAAATCAGTTATATTTCTATACAACAATACTGAGACAGGAGAAAGAAATTAAGGAATCAATCCCATTTACAACTGCATCAAAAACTATAAGATACTTAGAAATAAATGTAACCAAAGAGGTAAAGGATCTGTACTCTAAAAACTACATAAAAAACTTATGAAAAAAATTGAGGAAGACACAAAGAAATGGAAAAATATTCATACTGATGAAGAATAAATATTATTAAAATGTCTATGTTAGGGGCATCTGGGTGGCTCAGTGGGTTAAAGCCTCTGCCTTCAGCTCAGGTCATGATCTCAGGGTCCTAGAATCAAGCCCTGCATCAGGCTCTCTGCTTAGCAGAGAGCCTGCTTTCTCCTCTCACTCTGCCTGCCTCTCTGCCTACTTGTAATCCCTCTCTTTCTGTCAAATAAATAAATAAAATATTTTTAAAAATGTCTATGCTACCCAGAGCAACCTACACATTCAGTGCAATCCCTACCAAAATACCACTGACATTTTTCACAGAGCTGGAACAAATAATCTTAAACTTCGTATGGAACCAGCAAGACCCCAAATATCCAGAGGAATGTTGAACAAGAAAACCAAAGCTGGTGGCATCATAATTCCAGACTTCAAACTATATTACAAAGCTGTAATCATTAAGACTGTATGGCATTGGCACAAAAAGAGACATGTAGATCAATGAAGCAGAATGGAGAACCCAGAAATAGACCCTTCACTTTATGGTCAACTAATCTTTGACAAAGCAGGAAAGAATATCCAATGGGAAAAGACAGTTTTTTCAATAAATGGTGCTGGAAAAATTGGACAGCCACATGTAGAAGAATGAAACTGGACCATTTTCTTACATTTTACACAAAGATAAACTGAAAATGTATGAAAGACCTAAATGTGAGACAGGAATCCATCAAAATCCTTGAGGAGAACTCAGGTAGCAACCTCTTCGACCTCAACCACAGCAACTTCTTGCTAGATATGTCTCCAAAGGCAAGGGAAACAATAGCAAAAATGAACTTTGGGGACTTCATCAAGATAAAAAAAAACGTCTGCATGCAAAGGACAATAGTCAACAAAACTAAAAGGCAACCTACAGAATGGGAGAAGATATTTGTAGATGACAAATAAGATAAAGGGTTAGTATTCACGATTTATAAAGAAATTATCAAACTCAACACCCAAAAAACAAATAATCCAGTCAAGAAATGGGCAGAAGACATGAACAGACATTTTTCCAAAGAAGACATACAAATGACCAATAGACACATCAAAAAATGCTCCACATCCCTTGGCATTAGGGAAATACAAATCAAAACCACAATGAAATACCACCACACACCAATCAAAATGGCTAAAATTAACAAGACGGGAAACAACAAACATTGGCTAGGATGCAGAGAAAGGGGTTCATACACTGTTGGTGGGAATGCAAGCTGGTGTAGCCACTCTAGAAAACAGTATGGAGGTCTCTCAAGAAGTTAAAAACAAAAAAGAAAATTAAAAAAGCTTTAAAAAAGTTAAAAATAGGGTGCCTGGGTGGCTCAGTCGGTTAAGCAGCTGCTTTCGGCTCAGGTCATGATCTCAGGGTCCTGGGATCGAGGCCCACATCGGGCTCCCTACTCAGCGGGGAGCCTGCTTCCTCCTCTCTCTCTGCCTGCCTCTCTGCCTACTTATGATCTGATCTCTCTCTCTGTGTCAAATAAATAAATAAAATCTTTAAAAAAAATTTTTTAAAGTTAAAAATAGAACTACCCTAAGCCCAGCAACTGCACTACTAGGTATTTACCCTGAAGATATAAAGGTAGTGATCCAAAGGAGCACCTGCACCCCAGTGTTCATAGCAGCAATGTCCACAATAGCCAAACTGTGGAAAGAGCCAAGATGTCCATCAACAGATGAATAGATAAAGAAGATGTGGTTCATAAGTACAATGGAATATTAGCCATCAGAAGGGATGAATACCTACCATTTACATGGATGTGGATGGAACTGGAGGGTATAATGCTGAGTGAAATAAGTCCATCAGAGGAAGACAATTATCATATCATATGTGGAGTATAAGAAACAGCACAGAGAATCATAGGGGAAGGGAGGGAAAACTGAATGGAAAGTCATTAGAGAGGGAGAAAAAACATAAGAGACTCTTAACTATAGGAAACCAACAGGGTTGCGGAAGGGGAGGTGGATAAGGGGGTAGGGTGATGCATGTAAGGAGGGCACATGATGTGACTAGCACTGGGTGTTAGACACAACTGATGAATTACTGAACACTACATCTGAAACTAATAATGTACTATATGTTGGGTAATTGAATTTAACGTTAAGAAGAAAAACAAGAAACATGTTTATTACATTTTTTCAGGATTTTAAATACCTATTTCAGCAAAATATATGCAATAAATGCTCAATAAAACCTTGCTGAAGAAATTAATCAGAAGGAAAGTGATCACAGGTACCAGAGAAGCTGGACTAAGAAAGAACATCTGGAGTTAGATTACAATTAAAAAGCAACAGACCAGGGTTGTCAACTTTGGAAATTGTCCTACTAACTTGAACTAAGAGAGGGTTTATAAATATTTTGCTGATGACAAGGTACAAGATCTGTGTACCAAGTTTCTACTTGCTTTTACACACATGATTAATCCCTCTGCCCAATTAAATTTTCTAGCCTGGTACTGGTCCCTACCCCTAAACATTCCAAAGCTTGAAAATCAGGTCTATACTGCATTCATGGACTTCTGAATGCTTGGATGACATTTCCCAAAGTGTATTACAGACTAGTAGTTCTAAGAGATGTTAATAGGTGTACCTTAAAAACATGCCACATAATCAAATAAGTTTGGGAGACACTGCCGACTATCACCAGCTTCAAGATTTCAAATGGGGGCACCTGGGTGGCTCAGTGGGTTAAGCCTCTGCCTTCGGCTCAGGTCATGATCTCAGGGTCCTGGGATCAAGCCCTGCATCCGGCTCTCTGCTCAGCAGGGAGCCTGCTTCCCCCCCCTCTGTCTGCCTCTCTGACTACTTGTGATCTCTCTGTCTCTCTCTCTCTCTCTCTGTCAAATAAATAAATAAAATCTTTTAAAAAAAGATTTCAAATGAATATTTACTCATATATCAAAATGTTCTAAAATGTCCTACAGTAATCTCTTTTAAATTGTTTACATTATCTAATGCAATATTTCTCAACCATATTTTACAGCAGAAATCTTTTTTTTAATGGACAACCCATTAAACATTAGTAGGTAGAAGACTCGGATCCCAGCTTTTGAAAATGGGCATTAGGAATATCAAGAAATTTGCTTAAAAAAAACTGACCATACCCATTTTAAATCACTAGCAGCCTGTGCCTCACTGTCATCTCAGAGTGTGCCCTGAAGAAAAGGGTCATGACTCCTCACCTCCACATACTGTAGTTTGTCAATCATATACTTTTCATATTATCTGCCTACTTGTGAAATAATCTAGGATTGCTCAGTAATAAAATACTTAAAACAATCTGTGATAGTTATAAACCTAGTCTTTCCATGAATGTAACAATGTGTAACACAATTCTGAAATTTGGGCTTCCAGGGAGTCTTCTAGTTTTGAGTATTTGATTACAGTCCCATGAATATGGGCTCTGAGTGGCATATGATTTCAATATGGATCAAAGCTTTTGGGTATTAACAAGCAAAGCCTGCAAACTGTTTTAAGATAGTACTTTATGATGTATCACATTTTTTTTATAATTGTATAGCATCCCAGTCTACAACCTTCAGGAATTTTGGCCAATGACTTTCTTTGCTAGAGTTTTGAAGGGAATAGATAACTTTCAAGGATTAATCAGGAAATTTAATCATTTTTTACAACAATGATTCCACTGGAAAATGCATTTGGCAGT
Organism: Ailurus styani; assembly: GCA_002007465.1. Taxonomy (NCBI): domain Eukaryota; kingdom Metazoa; phylum Chordata; class Mammalia; order Carnivora; family Ailuridae; genus Ailurus; species Ailurus styani. Next base: position 234,361 of record LNAC01000773.1, read on the forward strand.
TCACAAGAGGCAGGATAATGTGGTAATAGGGAGTTTGACCTCTGGAAACAGACATACCTAGATCCAAACCCTGGATTACCTCATGTAATACATGAGATTATATGTAAGGAAGGTACCATTATATTTTTTAAAGATTTATTTATATATTTTAGAGAGAGAGGGTGCACACAAGTGGGGTAGGAGCAAAAGGAGAGGGAGAGAATCTCAAGTAGGAACTGACTCTGTGCTGAGCATGAAGCCCAACTCAGGGCTCAATCTCACCACCCTGAGATCATGACCTGAGCAGAAATCAAGAGTTGGCTACTTAACCAATTGAGTCACCCAGGTGCCCCAAGGTATTGTTATTCTTACCACTTACCATACGTAGAAAAATTTATAGCCAGTAGGGTCAAGAAGTGGAATTCTCTCCTGGGACAGTCTGCATCCAGAGCTCATTGCCTTTTACCACACCACTGCATTCCAAAGCACTGTCATGAAAGTGGTTAGGGTTATTGATAGTAACAAAGAAACTAATCACAAAAATGAAAACTGTATGCGTAAACAACACTAGTATGTACACTCTTAAGCTATCAGACAGAGCCAGGGTCCTCTACTGAGTCAATGACTCTGTACCTTTTTTCACTCTGAGGGTGAGTGGGCAGATACTTCGTACATAGCAACAGGGACAAGTGAAGAGAAACTAAAAGAAAAAAATTAAATGTAGGTTTTTCCTTTATATTTTCACTTTTTAAGAACATTGCAGAATTTTAATCTTATTTTATTATTTTTTTTAGTTTAAATTCAATTAACCAACACATAGTAAGTACATCATTAGTTTCCGTATCAGATGCAGTGTTCAATAATTCATCAGTTGCATATAACACCCAGCACTCACCACATCATGTGCCCTCCTTAACGCCCATCATCTGATTACTGCATCCCTCCACCCACCTCCCCTTCAGCAATCCTCAGTTTGTTTCCTGGAGTCAGGAGTCTCTCATGGTTTGTCTCCCTCTCTGATTTCTTCCTATTCAGTTTTCCCTCCCTTCCCTTATGGTACTCTGTGCTATTTCTCATATTCCACATATGAGTGACACCATATGATAATTGTCTTTTGCCAGTTGACTTATTTTACTTAGAATTTTTATTTTAAAATAGAAGACAACACGATTATTTTTAAAAAGCTATTATAACATTTAAACAAATTACAGAAATTATGGAAAATGGGTAGAGAAACTTCTCTTCACCCTCAGTTCCAACAATATAAATCTTAACCTCATAGTTAACTATAGTTCAGAGACTGGTACATATGTTTCAAGACATTTTCTACGCTTCCACAGATAATAGCTATATGTAGAAAATACGTCCCTTTAATCTCTGTTTTCAAAATCATAATTATGGAAAAATCATAATTATGCCTAAAATTTTTAAATAGTATTATAGTGCAAGCTATTTTTCTAACACTGAGATATTTATTGAGATATTTATTGAGAGCACATTATGTATATCAAAGTGATTTTATTTTAATTTGCAAATGGCAGCTAAAAGATATTTATGTTTAAAATGAAAAGATCATGTACTAATTTCAAAGGGCCTGTCTCTAGGATTGAGAAGGGATAGAATTACCTCTTATTTCAGAGAAGGAAAGATATTCCCTTTTCTGCATGTATTCACAATTTATCACATGTATTTTGAATTTATAGATCATTTCCTTTTTAAATTTATTTGTAATCTATGTATAATAAAATTCATTTTTGATGTACATATCTATAAGTTCTAACAAACACGAATGTTGTATAACCACTACCACAATCAAGAAAGATATCGATAATTTCATCACCCCAAAAAATGCATAGTTTTCCGAGTTGACACTTATTTTCTTTCAACACATTAAACTTATCATTCTGAGACCTCAGTCTTCCATGATATGTGATGACAAATACACAATCATTCAAATCACTGTTTTATTGAGATGTAATATATTCTTTCTCTCATTTTTAAGAGTTTTTCTTTTCTTTGGTTTTAAGTATTTTGATTATGATGTATATGACCATATTTTATGACCATAATTTATGTTCATTCCATTTGGAGTTTGCTGAACTTTTGAATCTATAAATTAATATCTTTCATCAAATTGGGAAAGATTCCAGCCATCTCTTTCTCCTCTTTCTGTCATCTCTATTCTTGCTATTGAGCCTCTTCAAGCAATTTTTTATTTTAATTGATGTATTTTTCTGTACTACATTTTAAGTTATAGCTTGTATTTTTTATAGCTTGTATTTCTTGGCTATTTTACATCCATTTCAAGAGGGTCCAACCTCCCACACGAAGAATGGATAAAATTGTTGTTTTATTTTTTTTAAGATTTTATTTATTTATTTGACACAGAGAGAGAGATCACAAGTAGGCAGAGAGGCAGGCAGAAAGAGAGGAGGAAGGAGGTTCCCCACTGAGCAGGGAGCCTGATGCGGGCCTAGATCCCAGGACCCTGAGATCATGACCCGAGCTGAAGGCAGAGGCTTTAACCCACTGAGCCACCCAGGCGCCCAAAATTGCTGTTTTAAAACTCTTTGAAAATTCCAATATCTGGATTGTCTCAGGTTTAGCATCTTTTAGCATCTCATAAAAATTATCTCATGTTTATTGTCTCTTAATTTATTCTAGACATTCTGAATACTTTATTTTTACTTCAGATCCTGTTAAAATTGTCTGGTGAATGATGAGTTTGTTTGGTTAGTTTGTTGGTTAGTTGTTTGTTTGTTTGGTTGGTTTAGTTAGCAGGCAATCAATTCATTTAGGTTCAGATCCCAAGTTCTTCCTTGCCTGCTGTGAGCAACAATTCTAATATCATTTAAGTTTTCCAAACCATTGCTCTTATGTGTGTGTCTACCCCACAAATACACCACTCGAGACCTACTCTGGGTCTTGGCCAATAGTTTATATGGTATTTCAGTTTTCAAAAAAAAGCCTTCTCTGTGCTTCTTTGTGTTGTGCCCTGCATGCACAGCATGGGTGTAAACCCAGAACTTGTGTCGGTTTAAACCCAGAATTAGAGAAACCCCTTCTTCCATCATTTACTCTCTGGGACTTTCCCACAGTCTCAACTCCAAGACAACTGTTTTCCCAGTTCCTCTGTCTGAATACAGGGGTTCCTCTTATAGTTTTAGGCCTGTTGTGGAGTTCCATGCAACTGCTGGCAAAATTGGAGTAAAAGAAGAAAAAGAGAGAGAGAGAAAAAAATCAGAATTCCCAACACACACAAAGCCCCTTTCCTTGATTCCTCTAGAATTTTTGCCTTGGGGTTTCAAGTGAGTACCATTATCATTACAGCACTGCAACTTTGTGATGAGCAATAATCTCAGGCAAGGCCTGGAGTGAAAAAAAAAAAGAAGATAAGGATTTTCTTTACATTCTTCAGACCATTTTCTCAGTCCTCTGCCTAGAAAGGGGGTTACTCAATTTTTGCTGTCCACACTCAACTACAGATATGGAAAACATTCACCACCCTTGAGTTAAAGGCAAACAAAGCAAAAACAAAAATACAGTAAACTCAAAGCTTTCCTGGTCAGTCTTCAACTTTTTACTTCTTTCCCCAATCTACCTGCTACTATTTACTTTCAGAGATGTCAATTAGTCACATTTTGTGTTTTGTCTACAATTTTTAGTTGTTATTAATGATTAATGAGGAAAACTGGCTGTAGTGGGCTTCCTCCATCTTGTCCAACTTGCAAGACCCAGGCCATCTCTTTAGTTGAGGAAAAGATAAATATAGGGGAATCACACATATTAGATGTACTGGATTACCAGCTCATATGTCTCCTTCCCAAGGATATAAAAACATCGGATAAAAGAATGAACAATTATGTAGATAAAAACAGAACGAAACAGGAGAATCAATGCTAATTAATACCAAACTAGAAGTCAAAGAAAAGGAGCATTATCTGATACAGAAGATAATTTGTTTTTATTAAAATGTATAACTTACGAAGAGGATGCAATACTAACAAACCATTACAAAATAGCATAGTATCTCTACCACTACATATACATATAAGCAAAATGTTATATATTCAAGGAGAAGCTGAGAAAACATAATTGCAGTGGGAGATTAAGGTATCATATCACTTGATCTTTAATAGAGGAAAGTGGAAAGAAACACATGATACTGGAGAAAATTTTAAAGTATATTTTATGCATTTGAATTATTAGGTATATATCCAATAAAAACATTCTAAAAAGAGAATACACATTCTTTCCCAAAGCTCATTATCATCTCCAAAAGTTGATCATAATCTAGACCAGGGAACTCTACAAATTTTTTCTCTAAAGGGCCGAAGAGTAAATGTTTTCAGTTTTGTGGGTCTTATGGTCTCTTTAAGAAGTATACAACTCGGGCACCTGGGTAGCTCAGTGGGTTAAAGCCTCTGCCTTTGGCTTAGGTCATGATCTCAGGGTCCTGGGATCGAGCCCCAAATCGGGCTCTCTGCTCAGCAGGGAGCCTGTTTCCTCCTCTCTCTCTGCTTGCCTCTCTGCCTACTTGTAATCTCTCTCTCTCTCTCTCTCTCTCTCTCTCTCTCTCTCTCTCTCTGTCAAATAAATAAATAATATCTTTAAAAAGAGAGAGAGAAGAAGTATACGTTTCTGCCATTGTAATGTGAAAACAACTATGAACAATTCATAAACAAATTGGAATGGCTTTGTCCAATGAGACTTTATTTACAAAAATAAGTGGTGAGGGCGCCTGGGTGGCTCAGTGGGTTAAAGCCTCTGCTTTCGGCTCAGGTCATGATCTCAGGGTCCTGGGATCGAGGCCCGCATCGGGCTCCCTGCTCAGCAAGGAGCCTGCTTCCGCCCCTCTCTCTCTGCCTGACTCTCTGCCTCCTTGTGATCTCTCTCCCTCTGTGAAATAAATAAATAAAATCTTTAAAAAAAATAAGTGGTGAGCCAGATTTGGCCTATAGGCCATAGTTTGCTGACCCCTGAACCACACTAATCAAAGGAACTGAGAGCTCTAAAGATTGCTTCAGTAGGAGGCCGCAAGATAGGTCAAATAGCAGAAATGAGTCTTCAGTCAGATACAAAGTCACACATTCTCAGTTGTCTCAACAGATGAAGAGTAAGGCAGCCTGTTGTAAGAAGATGCAGGGATATTTTGATATTAATCAATGAGAAAGTTGAGAGCAAAGGAATCATGGCATTATTAGGCAAATTATATTACAACTGACTATGAGATTCAATGTGAGTTGATAAATGTATTCTACTAATTCTGAGGCAAAATAAAAGTTACATTCAATAAAACTTTCCAGTGGTGAAGTTTACTAAAGTAAGTAATCATGTTTATACAGATGCCAACTGGTTTTGATGGAAAGCCACTGGATTAAGAATGGATTTAATTGGGAGTTCTGTCGCTAATTACCTGCATGTCTTTGGGCAAGTCAGTCCATCCCTTTTGGCCTCTGCTTTCTCAACAAGTAATGAGGGACTTGTAGTGAATAACTACTTACATGCCTTATAGTTAGAAAATTCTGTGATTTATTAGGCTGCCTGGCTGGCTCAGTGGGTTAAACGTCTGTCTTTGGCTCAGGTCATGATCCTAGGGTCCTGGGATAGAGCATCAGGCTCCCAGCTCAGTGAGAACTCTGCTTCTCCCTCTGCCTGCTGCTTCCCCAGCTTGTGCTCTCTTGCTCTCTCTCTCTCTCTCTCTGACAAATAAATAAAATCTAAAAATATAAAATTCTATGATTTCTTTAAATTTTATGCTGTTATCACTATAAAATTTATTAATAATACTTGTCAGTGTTTAATGGTCTACTTATATTTATGAATTACTCATCATCTTTAAAGAATAATCACCTGGAAAGTGATCTATCCATTAAACATCAACCAATTCACTTCAATTGCAAACGAAGTAATAGAAATAAAATAAATGGCTTCTTGAGGACTTGTCTTAAAATTCCATATTTAAAAAGTAATAATAAATATCACAGAGGATAAATGCAAAGGATAAAGAAAGTAGGAAAGAAAAATAGGTAATATGGTAGGATATGATAGAAAGAAAATACACTGGTAATTGTTTCCAGCATCAAAGGTTGTCTAGATAACTATGGAGTCCTGTTTGGAGATGGTGATTATAATTTTAATGAGGAATAAGTCCACTATACATGCAAAAATTAGACACTGAATAAGCTCTCTTAAAAGGATAAAATAAATTTTATTCTGTCCAGTGCTTTTTGCCTTTACTGTTTTCTCTATGCCAATAATTTACAAGCATTGTCACTTTTAATTCTTATAATAAAGTTATGAAATAATTACTAGTCTTTTCCCTCTTTTACATAAGAAAAAAAAAAGAAGCATAAATAGAAGAAATTAGCCCAAACCCACACAGCCAAGTTGCAAAGCAGTGATGTGAACTCAAGTTTCTCTAATGACAAATGTTTTAAATATTACACTACATTCTTTCTCAAGTGTGAATTTCTCCTCAAAATAACTGCATCAACAAATCAAGTACTTGCAGAGTACATTCTATGTAACTAACAATATTGGATTCAGTAATAGATCCAAAAATAAATTTACAATATATTGAGGCAAATAATAAAATATTTTGAAAAAGAAAATGATCATTTAAAAAAGAATAATTGATCTTTGAGGGGAATATATGAAGATATGAAAATCATTGCACTAGTTCTAGAGTTTTATATTTTAACTTTTGTCAACTTTATTGAGGTATAATTTATATACAATAAAATTCTAAAATGTCAATAACAAATGTATCTGGTTATATAACCATTACCATAATCATTGTATGCAACATTTCCATCATTCCAGAGTGTTTCCTTTTGGCCCTTGGTACTCAAAATCCTCCCTTAACCTCAGACCAAGCTGGCAACCACTCATCTGTTTTTTGTCACTGTAGTTTTGCCTTTTCTTAAGTGTCATATAAATTGCACCTTACAGTATGCAATCTTTAGCGTCTGGCTTCTTTCCCTTAGCATAATGCTTTTGAGAATTACCCTTGTTGGGGCACCCAGGTGGCTCAGTCGGTTAAGTGTCTGCCTTTGGCTCAGGTCACAATCCCATGGTCCTGGGATTGAGCCCCGCATGGGCTCCCTGCTCAGCATGGAACCTGCTTCTCCATCTCCTTCCTGCTTGTTTTCTTTCTTGCTATCTCTGACTCTCTCTCAAATAAATAAATAAGATCTTTTAAAAAAGAGAGAGAATTACCCATGCTATGTGTATCAGTAGTTTGTTTCTTTTTATTCCTGAGTAGTTTTCCATTTATGAAGGTACCACAATTTATTTATTGATTCATCTATTGGGTTGAAACTAGGTTTTGACAATTGTGAATAAATCCCCATATGCAATTAAATACAGGTCTTTGTATGGATAAGTGCTTTCAATTTTCCATGCAAATGTTTACAATATATAACAGAAGTTAATGTGGAGGACACCTATAGGTAAGAGAAAATCCATGATAAAGAAGTTCCTCCATATAAAGGGAAAAGAATTTTAAGAAGGATATGGTAGTCAACATAGGTACTTATCTCTTAAGTATATATGCCTTAAAAAGTTTTATGTCTTAGAGTAAGGCTAAGAAGATGACAATTGGGTAAGTCATTATATGAAACTATTATTGGAACATCAGAACTTTGGGGAAAGAATTTCTGTACAGTTGTGAGAATAGAAACCAGACTTCAAGGAGTACAGAGAAGGAATAAGGAAGAAAAAATGCAAGTGCAGCCTATTCTTTTAAAAGTATTGGCAGTAAAGAGTGTGGGAGAGAAATGAAATGGCAGTTTTAGGAGATATACAATTTCAAGGAAGACTGTGGAGGATTCTGGGGGAAATTGATCTTATTTGTGGGAAGAGAAGAGAGATTGACATTATAGAGAGGGGATCACTGATGTAGCAAGGTGCCAGAGGAGTGTGGAAAGGATGAGAACATGAGGTACCTGCCTTGAAAAAGTGTCTTGGGGTGCCTGGGTGGTACAGTTGGTTAAGCATCTGACTCTTGGTTTTGGCTCAGGTCATGATCTAGGGGTCATGGAACTGAGCCCCGCATTGGGCTCCATGCTCAGCTGGGAGTCTGCTTAAGATTCTCTCTCTCCCTCTCTTTCTGCCCCTCCCCCTGCTTGTTCATGCTCTCTCTTTAAAATAAATAAAATCTTTTTAAAAAGTATCTCTTACAGGACAAAGACAGGGTGCTAGATGATTAGATATTGGTGAAGAGGAAGGTTTGGCAATAGAAATTTACTTAGAAGGAAATGAAGAAAGGTCAGGGAGCCATATCAAATGGCCTTAATCTTACCCAAGGAATTAAGTAGTAACCATATTTAGAACTTAGATACTAGGGCCTGTCTAAAATGTGGACATCTACCATAGGGAATGATCAGAAAAGGTCAAGCAGCAGTAAAAGAGCTAGCAACTAAAGTGCAAAATCCAGCTGAAGTTCACGAGCCCAGATTTATTTTGAACTTTGTCAACATGATTTTGTGACTTTCCTCAGATATTATGGCCTAGGAGTAAAATGAGAGGAGCAGAATAACAAGAAGTTTCTCTCCTGGGTTGAGATTGGGTTTTGTAGACTTAACAAAAGATCGAAGAAATAAAGGATTATTTGAGTTAATGAGGAGATATGTTAAAGTAGCTGAGTCCCAGAATGGGTAGGCAAGCAAATAAACAAAACAAAACAAAAAAACTCTACATGAAAAATTCATCAGAAGACCTAAAGAGACTGGAGGTTATTTGTGGGGTGGGAGCAAAAGAAGAAAAGTCAGTAGTTATAAAGGAGTAAAGGATAAGGAAGAAAATATTATTGTGGTCAGAAAGTAATGATAGCTGATTCTCAGAATGGACTTAACTGAAGAAGCAGTGTCATGGGCTGAATAAAGAACAAGTTTGGGAACAATTTGCTGGAAATGGAATTGCTAAAGATCTCTTACTAAAGATAAATGACTGCAAGACACAATGAAAGAAGAAATGTGATGATAAACTAAAGATCTATTAAGATAGTTTTACCTTTTTCTGCAGCAGCACAGATTGCTTCCAGAAGGACTGAGGCTCTATCACCAGCACCACATCAAACCAGAGAGCAGGGACAAGCAGTTACCAGTTGTTTGTGCACTGCTTTTCTTTACAATCCATTTATCAGTTTCAGTGTATACTGCTGCCATGCTTACTCTTCAATTGCTACCACAGTCATAAAACAGTTGCTGTAGAGTACATTTTAACTGTCACATTCCCCTAAGCATCTACTGGCAAGTTAAATAGAAAAGCTTTCATTTTGGTAAACTCAGCTAGAGTAATATACCTTTATTATAAACAATGTAAACATTACCAATATACTCTGCAGCAATTTTAAGATTTGGCTAATATGATGAAAAGGACATGGATATACCAAATTACTTATAGGGAGTATCTCTGGAGACTAAAGCAGGGAGGAGGTGGAGAAAGAGGCTTTCACTTTAACTCTTTATACTTTTATAATGTTTAGGTTTTTAAGGCCAAGCATGTATAACTTTTGAAAACATTTTAAAACTGAAAAAAGAAAAAGAGGAAGGGAAGGACGAAGGGAAGAAGAAATTTACCACCTGTGTAAGCTTGAGCTATATATTTAACCTATCTGAGTATCAATTTCTTCAATTATAAAATGGTAATATAAAGAACTATGTTGACTGTTTGCTTAGTCAACAAGTATTTATTGAGTTTATTGTCTTAGCTGCTGTGAGTTGGCAATAACCGATGTCATTGTGAAGAACTGAACAAAATGATTCAGATAATGCGCCTGGCACAAGGAAGTGCCCAATACATGTCATTATTTTCCTTCCATTTCTCTAGTATAAAAGTGGAATTGGTCTCAGAATTTTTTAAAGATTTATTTGAGAGAGAGAGAGAAAGAGAGAGAGAGAGAGCGCACGCACGCATGAGCAGAGGGAGGGGCAGAGGGAAAGGGAGATAAGCAGACTCCCCTGCTGAGCGGGAAGCCCAACATGGCCCTGATCCCAAGACCCCAAGATCATGACCTGAGCCTAAATCAGGAGTTGGGTGCTCAACTGAGTCACTCAGGTGCCCCTCAAAAAAAATTTTTTAAGTAGGCTCCACACCCAGTATGGGGCTTACACTCACAACCCTGAGATCAAGAGTCACATGCTCTATGGATGGAGCCAGCCAGGTGCCCCTGGTCTCAGAATTCAAGGCAAGTTAAAGCAGTCTCAGCTGTCAGGATTGGTGAATGAGGAATAAGGACTCTGGACAGATCCTGTGTGAAACCTAACTCCATGTTGTCCTAGGGAAGCAGCCTCCTGAGAAGCCTGAAAGTTGCAGACTTTTCACACCTACTCTAAATGAGTCCACTGTTGCACCAGTAAGATTGAGCTACAAGTCTGAGGTCTTCTTTCCATCCTTAAGAACTTGCCTTTTGAAGTAGACTAATCTTTATTTCACTCCATCAAAAACTGTACCCTACAGGTAAATTTATCATTTCTTGAAGTATTTTACTTGTTGGATGAAAGCTCTCTAAATCTTGGCTGTTCAAGTCTAATTTTAAAGGTTAAATAATAGTCAAAAACTAAAGTGTAATGTTAAAGAATACAAATGTCTCCAAAAGACTGAATGCTAGTTATAAAAACAACAACAACAAAATTTTTTCAGGTTTGATCTCCTGTGGAATGTCTTTAGGGAGACAGGGGATGGTGGTGCTGAGGGGAATCAACTAGACCTATGAATCACCTCATCAAATAAGGTTGTGAGGAATCAAATGAAATGATTTGGGTAATGTGTCTGGCACAGAGTAATTATGTCTGGTGCACCAATTATTGTTAAGCTGCCAGATTCAGTCACCTATATCCGGTCTCTTCATCAGTTACCCTATAATTCTGGAATACAAGAACATTAAAAGCCATTTTTTTGCAATCTCATAGAAGCTTCTACTAATGACTACATCTTGAAAAAAAAGAAAAGCAACCCAATCACATATATTAAAATGAGACTGCATTCCCCTTTTTTCAGGGCATTAGAGAGGACAAAACTGAGCTAGAAATCCTGTGTGTAGAAAAAAATGTAATATGAGGATTAAATTTGAACTTTAGATAAATATGGTTCAGAGGAAAAACTTTAAATAAAAATGTGACAAGAGAATCAAAGTCCTAGAAAGAAATTTGGTTCTCTTACTTATGAAAGAATCTATATTTTCCTAATGCTGTTCTGTTAGAATCAGAATACCAAGATTCTGATTTGTGAATTCTGGCCCTGCCATAGATTAGATTAACTGCCATATAATCTTGAACAACTCACAGACTCCTGCTTTCCACTTGTAAAATGAGGATAGTGCTAGCTGACTTGCCTATAATAAAGTTTAAATGAGATAGTATTTTTAAAAGCATTTGGAAGAGTATAAAGTACTATAAAAGTATAAAGAAATATTCTTTAATTTCCCTCTATCTATTCAATACAACCCTTCTACAATTCTAGCACATACCCTTTTGGCCCTTCTCTAAATATTGGAAACAATAGTTTTCAAATATTTGTGCTTATTTCTAATCAATGGCACTCTTTCTTCAAGTGAAATAATGGTAAGACCAAGGAAATCCAAAATGTAATATAGGTCAAAGTAGAGCTGCTCCATTTAAGCTAGAATATGAGCTCAGCTGGCTGTCTACTCCTCACCCAGTCTGAAGACCCCTGGGCCATGCCCACCAAGCAGAACCAGAAAACTACTAATCAGTCTAATGATTGTAAAATGATCTCTACCTGATTTAGTCCTATATTATTCAAAATATTAATGCACATTTTACTTATCACTTAGTTTCCCCGATTTTCAAAGGCAGGAACCATGTTCTCTATTCTGTACGTACAATGCAAGGCAAATTGACAGGCAGTCCAAATGCCATGCTTCATCAAGTCTTAGATTTCATCAGCTGTAAGATGCACATTATTTTATATACCACTAGGAAAGAAAAGAAGCTCTACTCTGACCATGCTTTCACAGTTTCTCCCCATGATATATTGTTTTGTAATTTAAAGATTAGCAAAGATGAAAAATATCCATAATATCCATTGTCAGCAAGGGTATGGGAAAACATTCTCTCAGATACTGCTGGTAGAAATGGAAATTATTACAAGCTTACTGAAAAATGGCCTCATTAATTCATGTATTCAGTGAATGTCCGCTATGTATATAGCAAGAAAATTAAAAATGCCACACCCCTAGTGGAGCTTACATTCTTATGAGACAAAATAAATAAATTAACAAATGAATATATATTGTGTCAGGTATTGAGAAATGTTATGACAAAAAGATTGAGCAGGATAATGGGAAAAAGAGTAGCAGGAGTTGGTATCTTAGATTGGGTGGTCAGAGGGACCTACCTACCTACCCAGTAGGTAACACTTAAATGGAAAAAAATGAAATAAATAAGAAAATAAAGGTGACCATAAGAGCAAAGGGGGAATTCAAGGGATGCCAAGGAGCCCAGTGTGTTTGGAACAGAAAACTATGAATTTCATAAGAATACTGGGAAGCCATTGGAGGATTTTGAATGGTCTCTGACATAGTCTTGTTTGCATTTTTTTAATTTTATTTTTATTATTTGCCATAAGAGACTTCTAATCTCTTGTTTGCATTTTTAAAGGATCACTCATTCTGTGGTGCATAGAGCAGATCATAGAAGGGCAAATGGGACAGTACTTATGAGCCAGTTCAGCTGACATATGATAATGTCTTGGACTAGGATGGTTGAGGCAGAGATGGTGAGAGGTTGTCAGATTTGGGATATATTTTGAAGGCAGACCTGAATGAATTTCCTGATGGATTAGACTTGGACGAAGGGGGAAAGAAAAGAATATTTCTCATTTTTTGGCTTAAGCTACTGAGGGTAGGGAGGATAATAAATGAAAAGCAGACTGAGGGGTGGAGTAGGAATAAAAACATTGATTTGAGACAATATTTAAGGTTCAAATGCATATTAGCTATCTGTGTGGATACCCTGGAATTCAGAGAAAGGTCAGAGCTGGAGATATAAATTTGGAAGTCATGAGACCAGCTGAAATCGTGTAGAAAGCCATTGTAGATAAAGAAGAGTTCCAAGGACTGAGCATTTGGATACTACAAAGACAAAGAGGATCCAGCAAAGGAGACAGGATGGTTAATGGATTAACCAATGATTAAAAGGAAGTGGGTTAAAAAGAAAAGCCAACAAGTTAAAAGGAAAACCAAGAGAATAATAGCATCCCCAAAGCCAAGGAAACAGTGTTGCAAGAAGGATTTACCAAACTGCCAACTATATATCCAAAGTCTCAAGAATGTTTACCCATTGACCATACCCTAGCAATTTATCCTGCAGAAATATTTATGTATGTGTACAAGGATGTAGCTACAAGAATATTCATTAGACTCTTCTGTAGAGTAGTGCAAGTGTAAACTGCCAAAATGTTAACTACACAGGATTTAAAAAACAGTAATTAGAATTCCTCCACATGATGACAAAACAATGTGAAAGCTAAAAAGCAAAATAATGTTCTTTCATATATTTCCTTGAAAGGTTCTCTAAGACCAAAAAAATACATGTGTTGCATTCAAATCAAATCAGTTGTATAGCACAATACCACTTTAAAAAATAAGCTATAATCTATGTGAGTTTACATGTGTACAGAAAAGAATCCTGAAGATTTTGCACCAAATTAACAGTGATTTTCTTTGGGTGATTTTTACTTCTTTAAATTTTCTACATTGTCTGAAGCTATTTCCATTTTAAGAAAAAAATTCATATGCTCTATTGAGCCTTCGTGACTTATACTGAAAGTGAGAAGCCAATATCCTTCCTTGAATCAACTCACAGATGTCACATTTTATCACTCTTTGAATTTGCATCTAAATCTAAATGCAATGCATATTTTATGCTCTTTCCATGTACACCCCCCCACACTGGAAAAACACAAATTACTCTAGATTGAACCATATGAAATTCTGATAGTCAACCACTTTTGGCCTATAAAAGGAGCAATTTCATGTAGTCCAATCTATTATTTGAAGTCTGACTTAATACTATGTTTCAAGACCTGGGAGACTCAAACTCTAACAGATCATTTGATAAACACTGATTTTTTTCTCTGTCCACCATCCTCAAAGGTTCCATCCCCAACCCAGAGATGCAACTGTGCTGTAATGAAAAGAGCTCCAGACTGAGGGTCAAGCAGACAATTTTTAAAACTTTATTGAGGCCTAACTGAAATAAAATAAAATGCACATAGCTGAAGTGTAAAATTTGATTAGTTTTGACTTATGTGTACAGCTATGAAAACAGAGTACAATTAAGAAACATTTCAAGCAGCCTAAAAAGATAATTTTTTCAAAGGTTGTATTTATTTATTTGAGAGAGAGGGAGAGAGCACAGGAACAGGAGAGGGCAGAAAGAGAGGGACAAGCAGACCCCCTGCTAAGCAGGGAGCCTGACATGGGGCTCAATCCCAAAATCCTGGGAGTATGACCTGAGCCCAAAGCAGATACTTAACAAACTGAGCCACCCAGGGCCCCCTAAAAAGATATTTATGCAACATTCCACCTTCTTTCCACCTCCATTCCCAGTCAACTACTGACCTACTTTCTGTCACTATAGATTGGTTTGCTTTTTTTAGAATTTTATGTAAATGGAATCAAAAAGTACATACTCTTTGATGTCTGGCTTATTTTATTCATCACAATTATTTTGAATCCACCAATGTTGTTTTGGGTATCGGTACTCAAAAATTTCAAAATTCAGTAGGTTGTTGCTCTTTATTGTTCATCATTTATGACAGTATGGACTCAACTCACTGATATTTATTCCATACTTTAGGTTATAATCTGACACTATTTCATTTATTTTTGTCGCTTAAGTTATTCTGGCTTTGGCCACTGGGACCTCTCCGTTAGGTCCTGTGTCTCTTTGACATTTTCCCATCATCAAGGGGTTTTTCTCGATGTTGCTTGCTTTTGCTTCCTTGCTTTGAAGCAATACAAAATGTTCCAGGCTTATATCGTGTATTTCTTCCCTGCCCTACAGTTAGCCATTTTTCCAAGAGTCCAGGGTTCCTTTCATTGGAAAATGGTAATAGTAAACAAGATGTGGGCACTGGATATACTCATTTTTTTTCTTTTTGCATACTATTCAATTTTTCAGCCATGATTTTCGAAAAGACTATTTTTTCCCACTTAATTGCATTTGGAACCTTGTCAAAATTCAATTTTCCAAAAGGAAGGAAATCCTGACACTTGCAACAACATGGATGAATCTTGAGGACATTACGCTATTTAAAATAAGGTAGTCACAAAAAGATTTATACTGTATGATTTCACTTATATGAAGTATCTAAAGTAGTCAGATTCATAGAAACAGAATGTAGGAGAGTGGTTTCCAGGGGCTGGAGTGAGGAGAAAGTCAGTAGTTGTTTATTGGGTATAGAGTTTCAGTTTTTCAAGATGAAAAAGTACTAGAGACTAGTTCACAACAATCTGAATATACTTAACACTACTGAATATACACTTAGACATGGTTAAGATGGTAAATTTTATGTTATACATTTTTACCACAAAAAATATTTTTAAAAAATGCTGGAACAACAAAGAAATAAAGTAGATGTAACAAAAAAATTGGTTGTCTATACCTTTGTGGCTCTATTTCTGTGCTTTAGATTCTCTACCAATAATCTGTGTGTTTATCCTTTCACCAATACCATCATATCTTGATTACTGTAGCTTTTCAGTAAGTCTTGAAATCAGCTTGTGTGGGTCCTCTAACTTACTCTTCTTTTTCCAAGTTGTTTTATCTATTTAAGTTCCTTTGCATTTTTACATACATTTCGGAGCCAGCTTTTCTATATCTACAAATATCCTGCTGTGATTTTATTGTGATTTTATTTATCTATAGATTGGTTTGGAGAGAACTGAAATGTAACTATATTGAGTCTTTTCATCCATGTTTAGTAATTTTCAGCAAACAGAGAAGTATATTTTGTTAAATTTATGCATAACAATTTCATGCTGTGTGTACTATTATAAATGGCAAGGACTTTTAAATTTTGTCTTCTAATTGTTCACTGTCAGCATTTGGAAAAATAACTGATTTTTGTATTTAGACCTTGTTTGTAGATTCCTTGGTATTTTCTATTTAGAAAATCATGACATCTATGAATAAAGGCAGATTTATTTCTTCTTTTCCAATTTGTATACATTTTATTTCTTTTTCTTGTCTCATTTCACTCAAGAGGACATCAAGTACTAAGTTAAATAAGCGGTTAAAGTGGACATTGTTCCCTGATTCCTGATCTTAAGTAAAAAGTATTCAGCCTTTCACCATTAAGTATGTTATCACCTGAGGGATTTTTTTCTTTTTTTGTTTTTAGGAGTCTTTTTTTTTTAATAAATTCTCCTTATCAGATTGGATAAGTTCCCCCTCCGATTCCTTGTTTATGGATGATTCTTAAAATCATGAATTGATGTTGAATTTTATCAAATTCTTCTTCCTGCCTTTTTTTATATGATTGTATATTTTTCTTCTTTAATCTGTTATTATGGTGAATTAAATTTATTGATTTTCAGTAGTAAATCATCTTTACATTCCTGAGATAAATTTCATTTGGTTCTGATGTATTATCATTTTCATATATTATTGATTTTTATTTGCTAATATTTTGTTTAGGGTTTTGCAACTACATTTATGATGGATACTGGGATTCTAATTCTTTGATTTTTTTTCTGATTTTGACATCAGGGTGATGTTGGAAGAGATTGTATAGATTTAGTACCAGTCCTTTCTTAAATGATTGACAGGGTCCTCCAGTGG
The DNA here is from genome assembly GCA_002007465.1 of Ailurus styani. NCBI lineage: Eukaryota > Metazoa > Chordata > Mammalia > Carnivora > Ailuridae > Ailurus > Ailurus styani. Next base: position 251,154 of record LNAC01000773.1, read on the forward strand.
AGCCATTTGGACCTAGAGTCTTCTTTTTGGAAGTTTACTTAACTATGAATTCAAATTCTTTAATAGATACAGGACTATCAGTTTCTTATTTCCTCTTGAGTGAGCTTTAGTAGTTTGTATCTTTTAAGAATTGTTTCAATTTAAGTTTTCAGATTTACACGTATGTAATTGTCTTTAGTATTCCCTTCATATTCTTTTATGCCTGTATGTTCTGTAATGATATCTTCTCTTTCATTCTTGATTTTGGCGATCTGTTTCTTCAGTCAATTTTTTGTTAGTGTTGCTAATAGATTCATCAGTTTTACTGAAAATTTTCAAAGATACAGCTTTTAGTTTCATTGATTTTCTCAATTGTTTTTGTTTTCACTTTCATTGATTTCTGATTTTATCTTTACCATTTCCTTCCGTTTTCTTTGAATTTAATTTGTTTTACTAGTTTCATTTTTTTTTTTTACTTTTTTTCAGTGATCCAAGATTCATTGTTTATATACGACACACACCCAGTGCTCCATGCAATACGTGCCCTCCTTAATACCCACCACCAGGCTCACCCATCCTTCCTCCCCCCTCCCCATAACCCTCAGTTTGTTTCTCAGAGTCCACAGTCTCTCATGGTTTGTCTCCCCCTCCAATTAAGGTGAATGCTTAGACCCCCACCTTGAAACCCAATTCTAAAACATGCGTTTAGTGCCACACACTTTCCTTGAATGACTACATTAGATAAGTCTCACAAATGTTACAATTTAAATTTAATTTCAGCCAAAATATGTTCTAATTTCCCTTGGGTTCTTTCCCATTAATTCACTGGTTATTTAGTAATTTTTTCCAAATATTGGAGGATTTTCCAGATATTATTTTGTCTCTGTGATTAATCTGGTTTAATATCATTATGGTCAACAAAAGTACTTTGTATGACTTCCGTTAACAATTTTAAGGTTTGCTCATGGCCCCAAATATGTCCCATGTGCACTTGATAAAAAAATTAATTCAAGCTGGTGACAGTGTTGAAGTATTGTTACCATATACATTTGTGGATTTGTCTATTTCCTCTTTTGTTTATATTACTTTCTATCAGGTGTATTTTGAAGATCTGTTGTTAGCTGCATATGCATTTAGGATTGTTATGTCTTGGTGAGCTAATTCTTTCATAATTAGTTCCTTCATCATTCCTGGTAATATTTATTGCTCTGAAGTTTACTTTGTCTGATATTAATATAGCCACCACAGCATTTTTTCAATTATTATTTGCATTGTATATTTTTCATCATTTTACTTTATTACTTCAGGCTTTACTTTTTAATAAAAGAAATGAGTTAGTTCCAAGATACAGAATTAACCAGTTTTGAAGTGATTAATGATAACAACACACAAATCGATCCTTCCTCAGGGGAACAGTCTCCGCCCTGATGCCCTCCTTAGTCATGATGGAGACCTGAGTATGTCCCCAGTAAAACCACCCCTCTCCACCGCAGAAATGAAGACATCTTTCACAAGATGCATGAGTCTCTCCAAGGACAGTAGGACATGGTCCATATTCTGCCTGCTCTTAAAACCAATCTGGTGGTCAAGCAGGGGCTGTAGCATGGCACTTGCTGAGCCTTCAGCCTTCAAAGAGTCTCTGTGGTAAAACCCGACCAGGTCAAAGTTGTACACAGCTCCTTTCCCTTCTTCATCCAGTCCCCGGATGATTTTGTAAACATAGTATGGAAAGAAGTGCCCTGAATAGAGGTTTGTGGCAGCATTGCAGCAATTGCCCCTGTAGTCATGGTCTTGTTATTAGAATGCTATGTGCCTTTAGTCTTGCTTCAGCAATCTTGGACAGGGTAAGACAGTCTCCATGAAAACTGCCACATCCAGTGACTGTTTTGTCTGTTAATTTGTAACACTAGGGGCTGTCCCAGGTGTGAATTAAAAGTCCTCCACTCAATCGAGTGTCAGAAGCAGCAACTGAAAAATTCTCCTCCAGCGATTACCAATACAGTACCTCCATTGAAAGCACAGGGCAAGAAGCACAGATGCAAAGGGCGCAGGGCCCAGCAAGGCTCCATCACCAGGTCTTGGCCTGGTCCCCAGCACATGATCACGTGGCTCTGGCTGCTGTTTTCTCACAGCCAGATGGCTCCATCATTTTACTTTGAGTCTGTATATGCCTTTATATTTGAAGCGTATTTCTTAAAGACAGCATGTAATTGGATCTTGTTTTTTATCATTTAATTTCCATTGCTGCCTTTTAATTTGTGTGTTTAGAGTTTTAACACTCAATGTAATTTATTGGCATGATTTGATTTAGATATGGGAGTATTTGTTGCTGCTTGTCCCCACTGTTTTTGCTCTTCTCTAGCCCTTTTCCTGTTTTCTTTTGGGTTGGCTGGATTTTTGTTTTACTATTCTATTTCAATTAATATATTGGCTTTTTTGCTGTTTTTCTTGGAATTATATTTTTCATAATTTCAGTAGAAATTACAATATATACACTTAACTTTCACGATCTGTTTAGAGTTAGTATTTTACCACTTTATTTTTTTAGATTTTATTTACTTATTTTTTTGAGAGAGAGAGAACAAGAGAGAGCACAAGTCAGGTGAGGGTCAGAGGGAAAAGCAGGCTCCCCGCTAAGCAGGGAGACCAATGTGGGCTTGATCCCGGGACTCTGGGATCATGACCTGAGCCGAAGGCAGATGTTTAACTAACTGACTGAGCCACCCAGGCACTGGTATTTTACCACTTTAAACAAAATGCAGAAACCATATAACTATATGGGTCCCTTTCCCGTTTTATATTTTTCATATGTTTAATATCTATTCACGTTGGAAACTTCACCAATGTCATACCTTTGATTTCAATAGAAATACAGAAAACTGCCAGTTTAAAGAACTTAGGAGAATAATAGTCTTTATCTATCTTTATATATATATATATATCTTTATAAATATATCTTTAAATATATCTATATAAATATATCTTTATATTTATCTATATATTTACCATTTCTGATGCTCTTCCTTCATTCTTTTTTTTTAAAGATTTTATTTATTCATTTGACACAGAGAGAGAGATTACAAGTAGGCAGAGAGGTAGGCAGAGAGAGAGAGAGAGGAGAGAGGAGGAAGCAGGCTCCCTACTGAGCAGAGAGCCCGATGCGGGCCTCGATCCCAGGACCCTGGGATCATGACCTGAGCCGAAGGCAGCGGCTTTAACCCACTGAGCCACCCAGGCGTCCCTCTTCCTTCATTCTTGAAAATTCCAGTTTTTCCCTAATGCACTTTTCCTTCATCCTGAAGAACTTAATTTAGCATTTCTTGTAGAACATGTCTACTGTTGACAGAATCTCTTAGTTTTCCTTTTTCTGAGAACGTCTTTGTTTTCAGCACTTTAAAGATGTCCCACTGTCTTCTGGACTCCATGGTTTCTGATGACAAGTAGATCAAACAGATTCGGTCCCATATATATATATAAACATATGATGTTTTCCTTAGCTGCTTTAAAGATTTTAAAAAATTTATCTTTGGTTTTCATTAGTTTGATTCCAATATGGCTGGGCATGGTTTTCTCTGAGCTATTCTGTTTGGGTTCAAAAAGTTTCTTGAATCTGTAAATTTGTATTTCACCAAAAGTAAGAAGCTTTCAGCTAATACTCCTTAAAATATTTTTTTTTCTGCACCAATCTCTTCTCTCTTTTTGTAACACTAATGATATGAATGCCAGGCTTTTTGATATTGTCTCACAAGCCCCTGAAACTGTTCATTTTGTTCAATCTTCAAATCTTCTTTGTTTTGGTATTCTTCAGATTGGATAATATTTATTGACCTATTTTCCTTTTTTTAAGATTTTATTTATTTATTTGACAGAGAGAGACAGTGAGAAAGGTAACACAAGCAGGAGGAGTGTGTGAGAGAGAAGCAGACTCCCTGCTGAGCCGGGAGCCCGATGCAGGGCTCGATCCCAAGACCCTGGGATCATGATCTGAGCCAAAGGCAAACACTTAATGACTGAGCCACACAGGCACCCCTGACCTATTTTCTTTCCAGTTTTGCTGAGGTATAATTAGCAAACAAAAAAATGTATATATTTAAGGTGGATAATGTGATGGTTTGACATACACTGATTACTACAGTCAAGCTAACTAACACATCTATCACTTCATGTGGTTACCCTCTTTTTTTTAGTGGGGCAAGAACACTGAATATCTACTCTTTTAGCAAATTTCAAGTAGACAATACAGTCTTATTAACTATGGCCATTATGCTATAGAATGGATCCCCAGAACTTATTCATCTTATGACTGAAAGTTTGTACCCTATGATCAGATTCTCCCCATCTTACCCACTCTTCAGTGCCTGATAACCACAATTCTACTCTCTTGTTTTGAATTTGACCTTTTTAGATTCCACATATAAATAAAATCAAGAGTGCCTGAGTGGCTTAGTGGTTAAGTGCGAGACTCTTGGTTGCAGCTCAGGTCGTGATCTCGGGGTCCTGGGATCAGGCCCCACATTAAGCTCCCTGTTCAGCACAGAGTCTCCTTGTCCCTCTCCCTCTGCTCCTCTCCCCACTCGCTCATGTGCTCTCTCTCTCTCTCTCTCTCTCAAATACATAAATAAAATCTTTATTAGCTTAGAGAGAGCACGAACAAGCAGGGTAAGAGACAGAGAAAGAAGCAGACTCCCCATTGAGCAGGGAGCCCGATGCCAGGCTCGATCCTGGGACTCCAGGATCATGACCTACACAGAAGGCAGATGCTTAACTGACTGAGCCAATCAGGCACCCCATAAATAAAATCTTTAAAAAAATAAATGAAATAATGCAGTATTTCTTTTATTGACCTATTTTCTAGTTACTTGTTCAATCCTCTGTCGTCTCTAGTCTACTATTGAGCCCAGATGGTAATTTTTTCATTTCAAATATTATAGCTTTTAGTTCTAAATTTTCCATATGCTTCTTTTTTATATACGTTTTATTTCTCTGCTCAGAATATCTATCCATTCATTTCAAGTGTTTTTTTCTTAATTTCATGGACCAGAGGTATTATTGATGTTTTAAATACTTTGATAATTCCAACATCTGGGTTTTCTCAAGGTACGCATTTGCTGATTGTCTTTTCCTTTGAGGGTTGGTCATATTTTCCAGGCTCTAAATATGTCTAGTATACACATTGTCACTCAGATATTTTGACTATTGTTTAGACTCAAGGTCCTGAAACTTCTGGGGTTTTGGGAGAATGTTGATTTTTTTTGTTTTGTTTTATCAGGTAATCACCCTGTTAGGTTTAGACCATATATTCTGTCTTGCCTTACGTGGGTGGCAGGTCAAATCTTAGCTTTTAATGTGGAATAGCCATACAATGAATACTTTTCATTCTTAAAAAAGAAACAAAATATGCATATATGCTATAATATGGATGGACATCAAAAACATTATGTTAAGTGAAAATAACCAGATGCAAAGGACCACATATTGTATGATTCCATTTATATGAAATGTCCAGAAAATGCAAATCTATAGAGATAAAACATAGATTAGTTGTTTCCAGGGGCTGGAGTTGAAACAGAGTTTAACAGTAAACAGAAACAAGAGATCTTACTGGGGTGATGGAAATTGTCCTTAATTTCCTTTAAAAATCACTGAATTTTAAACTTAAAACAGATAAATTGTACATATGTAAAGTGTACCTCAATAAAGTTGTCAAAAATCAAATCTTGTTTTATTTCTTTAAGAAGCTGCTCTGGTTATTTGGATCTGTACCATGTAGGTATTGCTCAAGGTTGATGTGAGACTTGTGTGTATGATTCTAATCTCACTCCAACCCTCAAAGCCTTTGCTCAGCTCATTAGGGTCCACCCTATGCATGCATAGATCAGGAGTCCAGCTGAGACTTATACAGAATTAAGGGGCCCCTTCTCCAGCTCTCTCCCTACCGTGATTCCTCCCACACTATCCAGCTTTGTGGTGCTCCTATACTTTGTTCTTCTGGTCAGGAAGTTCATGATCTTTCTATCAGAGTTTTAATTCCAAACACCACCACACCACTGTGTGACTGGGACTCACTCTAGGCACAAAGGGAGAAAATGGAAACTCACCCCCACGCAGGTCACTTCTCCAAGTTTTGACTCCACTCCATAACCTTACAGCTTCTGTTAACTTTTTGGAGTCCTCAAATAGCAGGTTTTGTATTTTTTACATATTTTTCTGTCATAATCAGCCAGAAGGATGGGCTGTAGTCACCTTACATAGCCATAGCAGAACTACAACTATGACAGAGCTAGTTTTGAATCCTAGCTCTACCACTCACTAACTGTATGACAGCAGACAAATCATTGAATTTCTGAGTCTATTTTATTTTCATCTATAACTGAAAGCCTATTTTTACTCAAAAAATGATAGAAAAATGAGAAAGGGAAGGCTTCCTAAAGATAATTCCATTATCATTAGCTACCAGAGAACTGACTCCCCTTGCCTAAATGTATTTCTTCAGTTTCTGAAAATTAACACTCATTATACTTTACTGTAATGATTTGTTTAAGCTATCTTCTCTACTAGAATAGAAGTTCTATAAGGTCAGGGTCTATGTTTTCCTCATTTACGGCTGTATCTCCACAACACTTTCCACAGAATAGCTACTCACTATTCATCCAGTCAATAAAGATCCCTATGGACAGTCGGTCCACACAACACCCTACATGTCTTAACCTCAACACCTGTGACATTGACCTTCACTTCACTCTACCCACTCACAGCCATGGAAGTCCCTCTAGACCTTGCCATCACTAGAACTGCTCTACATCAGAAATCCTTAACTCCAATATCCTATTCTCTGACCTCTATCCCTTATGCTTCCAGCAACCCTTCCAGCTTCACTCTCACTATACATACTCTTGACCCCACACCAATTTGTTCTTTTTTTTCCCAGTCTTGTTAGAAGGCTTATGTAGCCCCTTTGATGCTGTAAAACACCCTTGGACAAATTTCTCAGGTTGCTTCCCTGTTTCCTTTGGGTCCCATTTGTCAATCATGTGGGTACAACAACATGTCTCTGTAGTTATTCTATGTATGAGGGATACATAAATGTAATACATTTAGATCATTCATATCCTAGCTTGAAGAGCTATATGCTTAGTGTGGTACATAAAGGTCCAAGCTCTGAAAAGCCAGGTTAGGTTATTGTAACATGACAAAACTCCATTTCCTCAAAAACTGATTCTTATTATGGAAGGTTTTCTCTTACACCATATATATTCTCCATATACTCATTTTCCATTGAAATGATATCTATTTTCATGAAAAGCATAATCTTGTAATTACATAGCCTTCTTGCTTTCTTTAAAATGGCATGGTGGAAAGACAATGTTTTCAAATAAGTGATTTTCACTCAGTCATTAGAAACAAATGTTTTAATGAAACTAGACAGATCAGTATAGCCTATCTTTTAATTCTGGGTTGCTGTTTGAGAATAAATTCCTCACAATTCTCTTTTGGTTCTTTAATCTCTTTAACCTAGGGCACTGGCAGGTTTGCAAGTGATTTATATTAGTTGGGATAAATTTACATGTCCTTCTACTTTCCTGTGTTAATAAAATTTTTACATGCTTTTCATCTTTCTAAAAGATTTTGTTTATTTATTTGAGAGGAGAGAGGAAGTGGGAGAGAGGGTGTGAGACAGAGAGAGAGAGAGAGAGAGAGCATGAGCAGAGCAGAGGGAGGGGCAGAGGGAGAAGCAGGCTCCCCGCTAAGCAGGGAGCCTGAACATGGGACCTGGTCCCAGGACTCCAGGATCATGACTTAACTCACCAAGCCACCCAGGCACCCCTTTACATGCTTTAAAAAAATCTTTGTGCTTAAAAATAGAAATTTTCATGATGATTTTGAATCATGAATTCTAGAGAATGGTAAATACTTCTTTGGGGAGGGTCGTTCTCTGGGGTGTAGTGAATGAAGGGAAGAGAGAGAATGGGGAAAGATACTTCTGCTTATTGGTGAAGCAAATTCTGACCCTGTTTTCCCTAAGCAATAACCTCTTCTGGTTCTCTTTCCCTCATCATTCTTAGCCTGCTAGAAAATACTGAATCTTGTTCATCCTAGCCCTACAACCATGTGGTTTCTTAGGAAATAGATCACAAATGTCATCTGTCTAAGACAACAGCTACATAGATTTAATTTATACTTGGGCACCCTCAAAGGGCACCAGTCAATGACCACTGAGATATCATTTAGTTACCATTCACATCATACACACACTGCCACACTACCAACTCATAGTATGTGATATAAAAACCTGAAAAGGATAGAACTGAGAGCAGACAGAGATAATATAACCTAACCCCTCATATATTTTACAGATGGGGAAACAAAGCACCTGAGAGGTTAATTGACATGGCCGAGGTCACACAGCTGTATCATTGTTTTCCATTGTACACTCATTCTGTACCAGTAGAACATTTTGTGATGTAATATAGGCTAACCACTCTCCCTGCAGCCACATAATGAGGTGTCCTCTTTCATCCTCATTGTAGAAAATATAAAAATAATCACAAATATCTGTTCATTGTCAGAAAGCCCAGTTGGCTGCTTTAGATCATAAGTATGAAATTGCATCCACTTGTTTTGCTTTCCATAGCTGCAAAATGCAATTTCATTAAATACCACTGATTCATTAATCTAGCAAAATTTGCAACTTTGTTCTTGAAACTAGAGGCCAAGGGTAATATGGGAAAGGGTGTTGTTGCAAACAAAATAGGAAACGCATTCCTCACTGCCACTGAAGAGCTTTGAAACTAGTTGGAGAAGGGAGCAAAATATGCAGAAAATGACTTAAGAACAAGGCAAAACTGTATGCCTGCAGGTGCAGAGGATTATGCAGACTGATTACGTGAGTGCTGAGATGAACCAGAATAATGATGAGACCTAAGTCAAATGGGGTTAATTAGGCAATTTCCTGGAAAAGGTGAGTTTCATGCAAGATTATGAAAGTAATTGAAATACTGTGGCATTGAAGAGTGAAGGGCACTCTCTGTGGGGTAATGAAAATAGTGCAAGCATGGGAATGAGAGGCTGAGTAGTGTGTAAGGGCAGATAGGAAATCAGTCTGACCAAAACAAAGGGACCTATCCTAACTAGGCCATAACAAACTAAGAGTGTTGGTGCCTGGGATAAATATGGGAGCCAGTTCTTACCAGGTAGGGTGAAAGATTTGCATGTTACCTTCTAAGCATCAGATATCTATCAGTTAATTAAATCAACAGTTATTGAATACCTAGTATGTACCAGGGCTTACCTCAGGCCAGCTGCTCTGCGAAGAGCTTCAAATACTGTCTCATGTATCCCTCACAACAATATTATCAGTTGTAATATATTTCTCCACTTTGTTTATAAAGAAACTGAGCCTCAGAGGAAATAAATGGCATTCCCAAAGCCACATGGCCAGCCAAAAGTAGAGAATCAGACCCAGAACTTCTGTCTCTACAGCTCCCACTTATAACACTAAAGGTATAGGCATTCTCTATAGGTTTTTGAGCAAGAGAAGAATATAAGGAAAATACTATTGGTAAGAGATTATCTCGGCAGTTATGTGAAAGATGAACATAAAAGCAAAGTTCATAATTTTTAAATGGCTCACATGAAATACTATCAATTTAGTAGCAATTAATATTAAAGTACATACAGTTTCCCTGCTGAATTTTTAAAAAATCATATATATGAGTGTTCTGATGTGAAAGGAGAAAGATTAAAACTTAATAGCACCAGTTTCCTATTCTCAGCTGTGCTGAACAATGAGAATAATACACACAAATTTCATTCTCTTCCCTGACATTCCAATATTCAATGAGGCTTTATTTATGTATTTTATGCATTTATTTAATTTTAATAGGACATAAAATCCAGGCAAATAATTACTTTTTCTCTTCATATATCTAGCAAAATTATATAGCAGTCAAATATCCCTTTTGCAGCAGTTTCATGATAAAAAAATGCCAAAATGAATTGTTCAATTAGTTTCTGCCTCAAAGAAGAGTTATAGCCTCAGATCAAAGAAAATATACTCTGAATATCACAAAGTTACTTCCACTGCCAGTAGTGAGATATCTACTGAAACATGAAAAAATAAATAGAAATCTATGGTGAGCATCACTGCCCCTGGTCACTGAACATGCAGGTTGAAAGCCTGCAATGAACCCAGCACTGAGCTAGGCGCTTTTATTTAATTGGTTTGCTTCTCTCCACAGAGATGCACAAGTTATGTTAGAATTTGTTTATGATTAAAGAAAGAGATGTGCTAGAAAATTTTATTTCCAGCATCTCAATACTAGACCAATTCTGCTCCATTTATTTGAAATGCCATATAAATTGTTGCAAATTTTTCATGAGTTCAGATGAACTCATTTTGGTATTTTAAGAGTCAATTCCCTTTCCCCTGAAAGATTGATCCACAGTAAATATAAACTCTGACCCTGGGCCTCAGCTGCCCCATTTGACAAATGAGCTATGAAGGGTCTTGGAGATAACTAATCTAACTCCCTAAGAGGGTAAGACAACTGCTAAGGAACTGCTAAAGTCCCTTCCAGCTCCAACATTCTCTAATCTACAGAATGTCAACGGGATTGTATTATGTTCTCTTCCTGTAGTCATTCTTCTGGCTAATATATAACCATCTTTATTTACTTTTGTGCTAAAAATGCAACCTGCAACCTTGAAGAAACTCTAAAAGAAGGAAGTTTGAAGTTATGTGCTTTTAAAAGGATACTTTTACCCCCAAAGAAATTGTAACATAAAGCATCAACAAATTGGAAAGAAACTGAGCATCTCCTAGATTAATGTCTAGCCTATTTCTAAAGCCAATCCAGGAAGGAAATTCCTAAACCTAACAAAATAGTGCCAAATATTTACATTCTTGCTCAAGACTGAGCAAACTTCGGCTCCTTGAAAATGTTACCCTCTTCAATATCCCCACAGTATTTCATGCTGGGCCACGTCCACGATAGGCTTTTTACACCTATTTTTAGATGTTGATCAAGACTGTTTTTCAGTGTAAGGCTGATGACGTAAGAAACTCAGCTCTTCCCATAGAGCTTAACTTGAAAAGAGTTAATAGTTTGCATGTACTGGAGGTGATTGATCTAGTTCATTTTCATTCACATCAACATGTAGCTTCTCAAAAATATTCTTACTGTTCAAGTTAGGACCAAAACAGATTAAACAGTCATTTCAAATTCTAGCACAGGCACAAGTATGTTTAAGCTGCTCATTTTCCAAGGTCTGGCTAGTTTAGGGAATTGGATTATCAAAGCAATGAGATCATTGTCCAGTTTTCAGCCCTTTTCAGCCAAAATTGAATCTGAACCTTTTTTAATTTTTCAAAAATCTCTGACATGAATCTACATATTTGGTAAATTCAAGTGTAAATTTGCATAAATGTAAAATGTAATGTAAATCTGTAGATTCTGTATATAAAATAAATATATGCATATTCAATGATACACATGCAAATTACATCTACATCTATGCTTATAAATATACACACAGATAAATATAGAACGGGCACTCAGATTACTGTTTTTTTTAAAATATGTGTGTGTTCTTCCAAAACATTAGTGAAAACTTGGGGGTTTGATATTTTTTCTCCCTCTTTCTTCCTACTTCAAACATTATCGGAGATACTACTCACACTAGCAGTGACTTCTAGAAGAAATTTGATAGTATTAGAATATTCATTTACATAGAATCATTATTCTATAAAATAAGAGCTTGAAGGAAGAGCAGACACAGTATCTACCAGTCATTGGCCCAGATCTACCCCATATTGGTCTAGTCTATGTTTTAATTGTTCCAACACTTAAAAAAGCAGGAGACATCACTTTATCTATCTAAAAATCCTGATTTCTGGGGCACCTGGCTGACTTAGTTGGTGAAGCATGTGACTCTTGATCTTGGGGTTGTGAGTTCTAGCTCCACATTGGGTGTAGAGATTACTTAACAATAAAATCTTTAAAAAAGAAAAAGAAAATATAAAGACCCAGATTTCTGAATTCTCTTGAGAAATCAAAATAACTGGCAACACAAGGCAACACACTTTCCAGTGTGATCACAATCAAGAGGAACGAAATAGCTGCTGCTCCCTCCAGATAGGGCTGTGTTCTTCAGAATATCACAGACAAATAGGCCATCTCAATCATCTCAATGAGTTCCACACTTTGTGGTCAATGCTGCTGCTTAGCCTCTCGGAGCCTCACTTACCTCATCTATAAAATGGAGTTAATACTAGAATGTACAACACAGGATTGTTGTGAGAATTAAATGGAAAAATAGAGGTCACCTTGCACATAGTAAGCAACTTGCAAAACATTCTGCTTTTTATTATTTTTATAAAATAAAAATCTTTACAGATGGAAAGGGAGAGGTGGCTCTACCCGGCAGAGTGAGCATCTAGTTGGAAAAGTATAGAACATAGTCAAGGACAGTAAGTATGAAATGGAGTTGAATCATAAGTGAAAGCAGCAGCCAGGTGCTTCCCCAAAGCTGGGGGAACTCATTCCCGGAGAAAATTTGTGAGGACACAAAGGAAAAGCAAAAGCCTGTCAGCCCATCCAGATGACAGCACCTTCCCACCCTGTTACTGCCCTGGCCAACTGGGAGCTCCCACCCTCTGCAGCCACACACCCATGTGATAAGCATAATAAGTAGATGTACAGTGGAATAGGAGAATGTAAGCTAGGGACAGCTGACAGGTCAAGGAAGTCATAAATATCTTTCTTAAAGAAAAATAAGTTCAGATCTCAATGATGAGTGTGAGCTGACCAGACAAAATGAAGCAAGTGCATTCCTAGCCAAGACAAAACCATGTTTTGTTTTTGCCACAGATCCTGTGACAGAATGTAGCATAGAGAGAATAGGCATTAAAGGAAGGCCAGTGCATTTGGGGCACAAAGAGCTAAAGCAAGTGCAAGGTGAGAGGACACTGAAGAGGGTGAGAATGGTTAAGATCATTCAAAGCTTTGTAGGTCTGGTTAAAACTTTTAAACTTTCCTCAAAATCAGTGGCGAGAATTACATGTTCATGTCTGTATTTTTAAGATATTTCTGCAGGTTGCGCTGCAGAAAACAGATTGAAATGGGGCAAAGGTGGATGCAAGAAGATGACTTAGAAGGTTTTGAAGGTGAGCGAATGTGAACTTCACTAGCTACTGGTGGTAGAGCCTAAGAGAAACAGAACTGAGAGATAGTAGGAGAAGAAATGGAGAGAGTTAGTGATGGATTGGATGTGGCAAGGAAAGGAGAGGAGATAGGTATCAGAGATGACTCTTTGGCTTGCATACTAAAACAGAGGGTGGCATGTTTGGTAGAGACCATTATTTGGAGAGGTAAATTTTAACCTTATTTTTCAACATGGTGAGTTTGCCTTTAGGATAAGAAGACACATCATGTAGGTAGCTCAAAGAGAATAACCTGTGCTAGAGATAAATTTTAGGTTATCGGAGTAAGGTGGTAATCAAGTGAGATAGAAAGACTGAAGGAAAGAGCACAGAGGAAGAGAAAAGGTCCTAAAACTGGCTAGGTAGTATAAGATGAACCTATACACAAGAGGGAAGGACAGAAGCCAAAGATGTAGGTGGAAAACGACGAGAGTCTTACATCAAGAAAATTCAAATAATCAATCATTTCAAGGAGTCAACAGTTTAAACTATAGAATGCTGGCAATTAGAGTCCAAAAAGCCAGCATAGATTTTTCATTTTGCTGTTAATTATATAAGCTCATTGCTAAACGTTGCGTTGAGTCCCCATCTTGTTGGCTTTATAACAGTGAAAGTTCTCAAGTGGATGCTTCTTCGTTGCTCTGTTATTATTTAAAGAGAATTCTGAGGTATATGAGAAAAAGGTGAGAGCCAATAGATAATCAAAAAGTACTGCAATTTCCTCCATGTACCCTTGAAGGGTTCCTATGTCCAATTTTGCTATGAAAAAAAAAACCTTAAGAAGCTATATTCTTATGCAATTTGTTGAAAACATTTTGATTCTCCTGTTTCTGTAATTGTGATCGCCTCTCCTCCAAATGGAGCTAACTAATCAGATGGCTGCATTTTAGAAAAAGTAAAAGCTGCAGCGCACATTACAATAATCACCAATTAATGTTAACACAAGCTTTGTGACTGGGTAATGTTCTCCCTTTTCCTCTCTCCACACAGCAGATGACAAAATTAGTTTAAAATCACCATCTATCTGCAAAGCCATTTTGATTTCTAGTTAACGCTATCTCACTCCGAAACAAGGAAAAAAAAAAGAAACAACCACTATCGGATGCCTCCAGATTTCATGTTTGTTGTTAAATAAAAGCAACAACGAAAAGATAAACTTCAACAAACTGTCAACAATCCACACTTCACTCTTTTCGTTTTGTAGCTTATCAAATTTCCCATTCAATGTTCTTTCTGCTTTCAACCATTGAGTACCTACTACGTTCCACTCTTTCCTCTAGGTGGTAACAATGAAGTCGTGAAGCAGACATAAATCCTTGCCCCGATGGAGCTTATCTTTGGCTTTATTTTAATTTTGCGAGGCTAACTTCAACGAACACCTCTTGCTAACTAGTTTACCTCCTTGCTTATGTGAGATTTGTATAATTGGAAGAAAAAATTCCTCAAGAACCGTTTGCTTTCCTTTCTCCTTTATTGCTCCTGCTGCCAGGCAACACATCCTGAGTCCTTTAGAAATTGTGGCAGAAAATCATTTGGGTGGCCTGGCCCTCTGTACAACTTTTATCCTTCTTCCTCTATTATTACTCTGTATTTTTTTATTTTTAATTTTTTTAAAGATTTATTTATTTATTTGAGAGACAGAGAGTGTGTGGGGAAGGGGGTGCAGAGGGAGAAAGAGAGAGAATCTTAAGCAAACTCCATGCTGAGTGTGGAGCCTGATGTAGGACCTGACCTCATGACTCTGAGGTCATGACCTTAGCCGAACCAAGACTCTGATGCTTAGCACACTGCACCACACAGGTGCCCCTTATTTTTACTTTTTAATTAACTAGGCTCCATGCCCAGTGTGGGGCTTGAACTTGTGATCAAGAGTTGCATGTTCTACCAAATGAGCCAGCCAGGTGCCCATCTTACTCTGCATTTCAAAAAGCCTGAGTTGGCATGTCCTTCAGCAGACAGGACTCCTAATAACCTCATCTGACATTGCAGCACACCCCAAATAAACCATTCACTACAGTATAAAAATACAAAATACCAGCAGTAACAACAAAAGAAATGCAGAACAAGAAATATTTCCCCCTTTGGAACTCTTCTTGCTATTCTCAAATCCAAACAGCTATTATGTGGTGATAGTAAAGAACACAAGAACAAAAAGGCATGATGAGGAGCATGTTTTTCCTCTCTCTGTGAAGGAGGAAACAGAATTGTGACCTGAAAGGGTATTCACATTTTAAAAACTTTTGATGTTGGGCACCTGGGTGGCTCAGTGGGTTAAAGCCTCTGCCTCTGGCTCAGGTCATGATCTCAGGGTCCTGGGATGGAGTCCCGCCT
>LNAC01000773.1:266847-377102 GCA_002007465.1 Ailurus styani
GCTCCCTGCTCAGCAGGGAGCCTGCTTCCTCCTCTCTGCCTGCCTCTCTGCCTACTTGTGAACTCTCTCTCTCTCTGTGTGTCAAATAAATAAATAAAATCTTTTAAAAAAATTAAAAAAATAAAAACTTTTGATGTTGCCAGATGACCTTCAAAAATGACCTTCAAAAATTGTATCCAGTGACACTTCCACCAAGTGGTGAATAGCAGTATATTAATTTTCTATCCTTGCCAACTTGACTGGCTAAAAATAGGTATCTCATTTTATTTTGTGTTTTTTGGGCTTTTTTGCTAATGAGATAGAACTTCTTTATGTTTCTTGATACTTCTTTATATTTCTTGTTATGTGAATGATGTGTTAATGTTATTTTGTCTGATTCCTGTTATCATGTCACTTCCCATCCACTGGCAGACACTTTAGATGCCTCCTCTAACACTCCACTGAAACCGTACACAAGATCACTGTCAACCTCCTTGTTACTAAATCTAAAGGACTCGCTTCAGTGCTACTATCTTACACAACTTCTCAGCAAATTTTTTTAAATGATTTTATTTATTTACGACAGAGAGAGAGTGAGAAAAAACAAGTAGGGGGAGGGGTTAGGATAAGCAGAGTGTGGAGGCCCCATGCAGAACTCCATCACATGACCCTGAGATCATGACCTGAGCCAAAATCAAGAAGAGTCAGATGCTTAACTGACTGAGCTACCCAGGCACTCCTCTCACCAACATTTGATACAGTTAACCATTTCCTTTTTCTTGAACACTGTCCAACCTTTGTTTCCATGGCACAACACTACCTTGGCCTTCCTCTTACCTACCCTCTCAACCATTCCTTCTCATCTTGAGAATTTTTCTTCCTTTGCACATGGCAGAGTTCTATCCCAGGGTTCTGTCTTATCCCTCTTATCTTCTTACAGTACCCAACTGTCTCTGGATGAACTCAGGACTGATGATTCTCTTACCTCTATCTCCACAAGTCCTCCCACCTGAGTTCCAGACTCAAAACTAAATTCCAGAAATTTCCATTTCCTTTACACACCTACAAATCAACATGTCCAGAATATTATTTATCATCTTACTTTCCAAAGCTGTTCTTACTTCTTTTTATCACCACTTCTAATACATCATATAAACCACTAAGTTCTATCAATTCTACCTTCTAAATAAATTTCAAATTCTTCCATTTTTCTTTATTACCACCGATGCCCTCCTTATCATTCCACCATCATCTTTCTACTAGGTTACAGAAAAATCCTCTTAAATGGACATGTTGCCCACTCCAATCCATTCTCAATGCCATAGTCAGTCAGATTGGCTAAAGCGCAAATCTAATCATGGTATTGCTTCCCTACTGAGGAGATTTCAGTGGCTTCCTTAAGAAAACACAAACTTCCAGGGTGCCTGGGTGGCTCAGTCAGCTGAGTGTGTCAGACACTTGGTTTTGACTCAGGTCATGATCTCTTGGGTCATGAGATCAAGCCCCACGTCAGGCTCTCCCCTCAACATGGAGTCTGCTAGAGATGCTCTCCCTCTGCTCCTCCCCACATTCATGCATACTCTCTCTCTCTCAAATAAAAAAAGTAAATCTTTTTTTAAAAAAAAAAGAAAACCCAAACTTAACATAGTTTCCAAAACTTGCATCATCTGACTTCTCTCCTTGTACTCTGTGCTTCAGCCATACTTAAGTGCCTTCATTTCCCCCAAATATACCATGCTCTCTCTCAGTTCCAGGTCTTCACATATGTTGTTTGCTATGAGTAGACTACTCTTCTACCCCTTCACCCCCAGCCCACTTCTATGTCTGTCTACATTCTACCCATTTTTCACCTTTAAAACTTAGAAGTTTTACTTCTTCAGGAAGCTTTCTCTGGCTCCCCAACTATGAACTAGGTGCCTCTTCTGTGTTCTGATTATAATCTCAACACACTAAATTGTAATTGTTCTATTTACTTATCTGTGTCTCCCACTAGATGACAAGCTCCATGATGTCAGGGAGTATGTCGTTGTTACTATTTTGTAAATATAGTAAGCATCCAAGAAATATTTTATTTTATTTTTTTTTTAAGATTTTATTTATTCATTTGACACACAGAGAGAGAGATTACAAGGAGGCAGAGAGGCAGGCAGAGAGAGAGGAGAGAGGAGGAAGCAGGCTACCTGCTGAGCAGAGAGCCCGATGTGGGCCTCGATCCCAGGACCCTGGGATCATGACCTGAGCCGAAGGCAGCGGCTTTAACCCACTGAGCCACCCAGGTGCCCGAAGAAATATTTTATATTAATATTTGTCCCTTTTTCTAATGAGGTGTTCATCTTTTCTCACTGAATTATAAAAACTCTTTATATATGAAATATGTCAATCCTCTGTCATTTTGTTTTAAATATTTACATAGCAAAGAAACTATTCTCATGTTTCCTGAGCAAATTATTCCTTTTACTAATTCCTTTCCTCTGTATGTGCTGTTCTCTCTGTTAGGAATATACTCCCTATGCATTATTTAATACATATTCAAATGGCATTTTGCCCATGACTCCCTAGGAAAGAATTATTTGATCCTTTCTCTATACTCCCATAACACCTTGTATATGTGTCAACTTCAAAAAACTTAATGTTTTTATTTCTAGTGGAATTATGTTTTTGCATGACTTTATCCTCCATTAGATTGCCAACTCCTTAAAACCAAAGATAATGTTATTCATTTTTGTATTTCCTATGTCTATCATTATTCCTGAAATATAGTAGTATCTATGAAATATTTTGCTAAAAGCATTAATTTGGACTTACAAAAGAACATGTTTAATAATAAAAAATATAAAAACAAAAAAATTTTCTGTGAATAAGCATAAATTCAGAACTTCAGGAAAGTCCTGCCTGACTACTAACAAACATCTCAGTTAATAGAAGCCTCAACAATTATGAAATGGAAAATCACTGTTGGTAACTAAGGGTAAGTCAAGAAAAGACTCTAAGTACACACACTATCTGTAACTGTGTGCAAAGCATTCAGATGAAAGGAAAAATGTCAGCTATTAATTAACGACCTTAATTCAGAAATTGATGAGTCACATACATTAAGTGTAAACCTGGGTTGCAGGCTGAATAAAGAGAAGCCACATAACCCATAGCTTTCCCTGTAACCCTTTAATAACTCTAGAGCTTACTGCTTTTAACCTCTGTGGTTTAACTGAAGGGGGAAAAGTAATTGACAGAGATTTATCCTTGGTTACTAAATTATGCAAGGCAAAAACCTGAGATAGAAATTGTTTTGCTAATTAATTTAATAACACTTTCTAATTGCCCTTTTTTAAGAAATTGTTTTTGCAGGATGTGTGGGTGGCTCAATTGGTTAAGCATCCAACACTTGATCTCAGCTCAGGTCTTGATCTCAGGGTTGTGAGTTCAGGTCGCATGTTGAACTTCACACTGAGTGTGGAGCCTACTTAAAAAAAAAGAAATTGTTTTCGCATTTGCTTTGGGTTCTTTTCAGAATCACCTGTAGCTTCTTACATTTCTAATTAGACTTTACTCTTCAAAACTTGCCATTTCTAATTGAGTTGAGAAACTTTTCAGTTATGGGGCACCTGGGTGGCTCAGTTGCTTGAGCAACTGGCTCTTGATTTCTTCATTTGGGCTCAGGTCATGATTTCATAGTTGTGGGATTGAGTCCCATGTTGGGCTCCACTCACTGGAGAGTCAGCTTGGAATACTCTCTCTTCCTGTGCCTCTACCCCTCTCCTGGACTCTTTCTCTCTCTTTCTCCCAAATAAATAAATAAATCTAAAAAAAGAAACTTCTCAGTTACATAACTCTTAAGAAGAAGAGTTTACTTTTTGCTCTGAGGTTTTTTTTCTGCTTAGTTGAAGCACAGGACATTTGAACTTTGCATTTTAGAATTGCAGTCTAGAGCAAGACAGGACCAGTTACAATTAAGCTTGTTCAACTACCTTATGTTTCGTACGAGAAAAATTGAGATTCAAGGAGGATGCTAAGTGTCTTGATCAAGGTTAAACAACAAGCGGCAAACCACACTTCTTGCTTCACATTTTACACTAAATAACAGTGCCTTTTGCAAAGGTTGGTTTGCCATTTAGCCATGAGTCAGTAATTCAGTAAAGGCTGATTCATGATTCAACAAACATATATTGAAAACTTACAATGTGCCAGATACGGTGCTAAGAGCATATTTTAATTTTTTCTTTAAACTTTGCAATTGCTCTTTAACACACAGGGGATAGGGTGAGTAAATAAGGCAGATAAGGTCTCTGGTCTACAGTCTGATGGAGGTACAGATATATTTCTTCCCTCCCCCACCCCAGCCCTAATTCTTATTTTCACTATTTTCTCTCTTTACTAAAACATTCAGTTCTCCTACAGGAGGAGGAATCTGATTGGCTGGATTCAATCACTCACTGAGCCATGTTATCCCAGTGACTGAGGTCCCTTTGCCTCCAAAAGCAGAAAAGAGGATTTACTTTGTCCCTTCTACTGTCTGCCTCACCTATGAGTAAGAAAGGCAGCACCCTCACAACTTCTGGATTCCCATATCAACAGACTCTGCTCTTTTCCTGCTCCTCACCAGGATGGGTAGATTGCTCACTTTAGCATCAGGGCCTAGGGGGCAAGAGAACAGGAAGGCCCATTTTAGCTTTAGGCCCAGTCTGTGTCCTCTAACAATTTTCCCTGTACCTCTGGGGTATTGACCACTGTTTCCCATTCTTTGTGTGCATGTTCAATTGGTTAGAACCCAGGAGGTTAGGCAGTGAATGATGATTATCCCTATAAGCCAGTCTAGTAGGAAAGATGGAATCAAACTAATAACTAAAAAATAATGAACTACACTCATATTCAGTGCTACAAAAGACAAGTTCAGAATGCTACAAGACCATATAGATCAGGGAAGATTTCCTGAGGGAGTGCTATTTGACTGGCACCTAAAAGTTAAGTAGGAGCTCAGGTAGGCAAAGCGAAGGGGGAGAAGGCAGAATAGTCCAAGCAAAAGGAAAGCATGTGTAAAGGCTCTGAGGCATAAAACACCATGATACATTCAAGGAACTGAAAGGAAACCAATGAGTCCCACTTAGACAGCATAGGAGACTGTCATATCATTCACTATTTAAAAAATAACACCTAATCACTATTTCTTGATAATACATAATCTCAATTTGCACTGATACAATTGCACACACATGAATAAAACTGGATAAGTATTATGCTTGTAGGGGTTCCCATATGTCAGGAAGCTTTGCTGCACAAATGAGTTAATGCTCACTTAAAACAATAACAAGTCCAGCTAACCAAAATGCCCTTATCTCCCACCAACCCAGCCAACTGAGGTACGAGCCAAAGGTATCTGTAAAATATGCACAGAAGACATATTGATTTCTCCCTCACCAAGCTAGAATTAATAAAATCTCTTTCATAGCTACCTGTTTATCCAGCCCCATCTTCAAACATGAGAATCAACGTTCAATTTATTAATTTCTCAATATTTGTGTTTGTCAGCCATTAGTTTTTCTTTCTTCAACAAGCTAAACAAAAATATCAAAAATAACTTATCTTTCCTCCCACTCATTAACCCTTGGAAATGGTGCCATATGCAATT
Organism: Ailurus styani; assembly: GCA_002007465.1. NCBI lineage: Eukaryota > Metazoa > Chordata > Mammalia > Carnivora > Ailuridae > Ailurus > Ailurus styani. The sequence goes on from LNAC01000773.1 coordinate 272,450, forward strand.
CCTTTTGCCTGGCAATATGCTCTTCTGAGAGGCCTGGTAACAGCCCACCACTTTAACTACACTGACCACCCCTCATCCCTGGAATGCTTGCTGAACTTCCATTTTTATCAGTAACTTCTGTTTCTTTAGGAGCCCCATCATCACTCAGCTATTGTTTAGCTGAAACAACCGGCTTTATTTTCGTTCTAATTGCTATGGTGAAAAGCCATTATGGTAGAATTTTAAATTAGGACATAGTTCAGACATCCACTTGTTTATCTGCACCATTTGCCCCACACACCATTTTCTTTCTTTTAGAAGTTTAAATTTTCACTCAAGCCTCTCTTAATTTATCTTCAGTGTTCTAGATAGTTGAGAAAGCTGGGGAAAGGGAAAATATACTTTTTTGTTTCATTCCCTACAGCAACAAGGCGCAGAATCATACAATTTATTGCTGAATGGTACCTTGGGGACTAGACCTTCTCCTCTCATTCAAAACCCAATTCCCCCTACTACTCCCTACATTCTTGCTGTCAGGAAATGATCTATTTCCTTAAAGTGAAATCCCCCTAAAATGTTCTCCCTGATCTACTCTTCACATATCATGTTTATTTCTATAGTTCTTCTTTCTCCCGTTCTATAAATCTCAAAGGGACAGGCACAACTTCACTTTTTTCTACTGCTAAAACATCTCTAATACTAAATTTTAGTTCTTTCCATCCTCTTCTGGCTGTTACTTTCAATGATGACGGTGATGATACTAATGAGGATTGTAACTAACATTAATTTAACACTTTCTCTGTACCCAGCACTGCCTTATTTAACCCCACCTCAATCACATGATACAAACACTATTATTATCCCTATTTGACAAATGCAGAGACCGTGGGCCTCATAAATGTCTGGACTTAAGGTGATTTATATTTTCTTCTTTGTATTTTCTGTGCTCTTTGAGTAGTTGACAATGAACTACATATCACTTCTAATATAAAACACAACAGATACAATAGAGTTTTTTTTTTTGTAGGGGGTAGTAAATGTAACAATCAGGACAGTTTACCTCCCATCTTTGATTCTTTCTCCACGACAACCATTAAATGAGCTCTTCCATCCACCAAAAAATACTTGAGTGTCTACCATATGCAAAGCACTGTGAGGGAAATAAAACAACATAAGCAGGAGCTGAGGACTGTTAACTATTTCAAAGTGAGTAATGTTCACCCCACCAAGAGTTTAGAGAAACAGGAGTAGGCCCAGCCTTACATGTGAGGTACTGTCAGATATCAGGAAAGAGAAGGCTTCTTAGAAAGGAAGGAAGGCATGCCAGTGTACTGAGTCCCGTCACTCTCTCTAGCTTTACTCCCTGCATGATACTTGGTTTTCCTGACTTAGGATGTCTGAGCCCTGGCTTGATTATTTTTTCCTATTCCTGCCTTTCTTGCCAATTTTTAAGTCATGACACCAAACCTTATGTATTTTTTTTAATTAAGCAAACTTCTAGCTCACTTTCAGACTTGACTTGATTCACTTGCTTTAGGTTCAACTCAGAGCAGAAAGTTTGAAGACACATCTATCTAAGAATATCTAACAGGAGATATAAGGGACATCTCCCTCAATCTTGTCTCACCTGAACAAACTGCAAAATGTATTTTGCACAATTGCAAGCACGCTGCTGGGCACGTTAAAGGCACTTAATCACTTGTTAAATGATTGATCACTAACTTCTATATCTTTAATTACCTTTGTTCCAACATTTCACAATAAATTACTGACTCCCAAAGAGTAGGGTTTCACAAAACCAGGTAATTTATCTCCGTTAAGATTTAGAGGTGTTTTTTTTAAATAACATTCTTTGAATTTAAGCTCTTTTCAGTACCAAAATAAGCTTCAAACCATAAATAAAGCCCATCAAGAAGCTGAGAACCTCACTATCCTGATCCCTTGATATATATACCTACAAAATCTAGATCAATTTAATAGATCAAAACATAAAAGTTTATTCTCTTCTTTCATCAACTATATAAATTCTGTGGTGTTAGTTGCCATAGCAAAAGACATAGCAGAAATCCTTAGAGTTAGAAGTTACTTCAATTCCATCATATACAAAGACGGAAAGATGGCTTCACTCTTTCTTCACTATTGATCTTCTGTCTCATTTTTTTCCCTCAAAACTGGCACTCTTTTCAATTTTGAAATGCTCATATCTAAAGTGAGACTTCCTGGGATGTCAGCATCTTGATGGTATCTTTCACATTAGGTAAGCTCATTTTTATCACCAAGTCCAAAACTATGGGACAGAAAAATAACATTTGCCCCTATAAGACCTTTATAAAAATAAAAAGGTATATGATTAATCATTACAATGGCCATAACATTTGTTTTTTTAAGCCCCCACCCTCTCCCTAGATGGGTTCAAGTCTAAAAGGAAATGGCTCTTGTTTTAATATATTGATTTATTTATTGACGAATTTTGCAGGTAAGAGCATCATGCACAATTATTATTAGTTTGGGCAAATTTATTTCTCCACATTGACAAATAATTAAAGAAGGTTCTATAATGCTTTTCCAGGGTGCATAACAGACTTACTAAGTGGAGAATTGTATAGTGAAATTTAAAAGGCTCAAGGAAGGGCCTTATTCAAGGAAGATTCATCCACACAGATTGAAAGTATTCTTTTCTCATTCCCCGTGGGTTCAGGCAAAAGGCCTGATGGGATCATAACAGCATGGGCCCAAGGGAGTGTGACAAACAAACACCAAGGCAGGGTGGTACCTCATCCTTGGTTCTAACTGGCCTCATTAGCCAGGAGAGAAAATCTCCCCTGTGGAGCATAGCAACAACAGGAAGTACTAAGCATGGGATACTTGAAGCCAGGAAGGGATAAACATCATAGTCTAATGTTTGTGATTCATTCCGAACAGACTTCTTGAACCAGCAAATGGTGGGTCTAAGGGACAGGATTTGATGCTTTGTGGGAAGAAACTAGCAAGAATTGGCTGCAGCCAGGCAGAGCATCAGAGCTTTGTGACAATATAACTTGGATGTGGAGACAAGATGCAGGACTGTAGGAATTGGGTACCTCGAAACAGAAGCTCAGCTCTGCTGATCAGGAGAGATTGAAATTCAACAGGTATGCCAATGAAATCAGATGTGCCTCTCTGAGTTTTAATTTCTCTCATCTGTAGAAAGGGGATAATACATTTTCCTATTCATAGAGTTAAGGGGACTTACCCCACCCTAGCGCAGAGGCAAATAACTAACTCTTTGAGTACATGCAATTATGAAGACAGTTATGTAACAAGGAAGCAAGGGGTTGAGTAGAGAGAATATAAGCAATAGATTTTCTATGAAAGTCAGAACAAATGGGGATCCCTGATATCATCAGTAGCATTGGGAATTGAGCACGGGTCCATGTTGATGATTCAGACATCTGTTATGATGTATTCCTATATATCTATGTCTATGTATCTACCATTTATTGAGTGCTTACTGTGAGTCAGGCAGTGTGTGAAGCACTGTAACTGAATATCTTATTTAATTTCATCAATACCCTGTGAGTTAAGTACAGTAATCATCCTCACTTTACCAAGGAGGAAACAGAAGCCAATGTAGGATGAACTAAAGTAAGGGGAAGAACTAGATCAGACTGGCAGTATTGGATTCATTACTACTGAATGGCATTGGTAGGAAAAGTTTGCATTGCATATGTATTTGTTTCCCGAAAACTACATTAATTATGATATAAATTATACATGGAATTCAGTTCAAGATGGTACTACCATGGGAAGTCACCAAGTATCAAGTGATTAAAAATAACTGTGGCTATTCAAGGTCAGCAAAGGGCCAAGAACCACCAAGGAATGGGTATAATGTTGTAAACTTTCTAGCTGGCCAGAAGGCCAGACTGGAGAAGAGATCCCATTTTGAGCATTGTACTCCAACAAGAGTTCTCATTTTCCCTACAGATAGGACAACAATTTAGGGCAGCAAAAAACAGTGAATAGTGAAGCAGATTTGAAATTATTGAGCTTTTATCATATGCCATACTTTTTACTAGCTTTACATATAGTCCAACCCCCCATCAACAATGGAAGATAATATTATTCCTGTTGTACTAAAATAGAAGCTGAAGAGAGTAATCCCTATTATTCCACAGTTACAGAGCTGGCAAATGTCAGAGCCAGGACTCAAACTCAAGTCTGCATAACTTCCTTCCAGATGCTGCCTCAGGAATTGATGCCAAAAAAGTGAACCAAAAAAAAAAAAAAAGGAGTAAAGAGGGGCACATGGGTGGCTCAGTTGGTAAAGCATCAGACTCTTGGTTTCAGCTCAGGTCATGATCTCAGGGTCGTGGGATTGAGACCCATGTCAGGCTGTGTGCTCAGCCGAGTCTGCTTGTCCCTCATCCTCCCCCTCTGCTCCTCCCTGCACTTATGCTCTCTCTTTCAAATAAATAAAACCTTTAAAAAAAAAGAAGCCAAGAGAGTCTAATACTGAATCCAATAATAGACATTGTAAAGCTGGTGGTAAACTGAAATAATATGAAGAAAGTATGGAACCTGGAGTTCATGCCCCAAATGTAATAATAACAGCAGCAGTAATAATAGCAGCTAACATTTATTGAGCATTTTCTATGTGGGATGCATTTTACATGTTTTTTTAAAGATTTTATTTATTCACTTGTCAGAGAGAGAGAGAGAGTGCACAAACAGGAGGAGCTGCAGGCAGAGGGAGAAGCAGGCTCCCTGCTGAGCAAGGGGCCCAATATAGGACTTAATCCCAGGACCCCAGAATCATGACTGGAGCTGAAGGCTGATGCCTAACCCACTGAGCCACCCAGGCATCCCACATTTTACATGTTTAATTCATTAAATCTTCACAACTCTATGACATAGATACTGTCTCCATTATACAGTTGCATGAACAGACACAGAAAATGTTGAATACTTAGTCCAAGGTAGTAAATGGCAGTGCTAGAATGGGATACTGAAATTCAAGATATGCTTTAAGTAAACTCTCAAAAAGACAATTCTAATGATACCATTGTAAATTATATTGATGTAGCAGAAAAAAAATAGAAGTGAATACCTAAATGAACCAAAGAGCTGTCCAGGGTGATGGATGACATGAGGAAAGTAGACTCTTTTAAATCCTATTTTGTTTCTGTCTTCCTTGTCAAAGAGAATTATTTTCAGGCTGCAAAGTGTAAAAAACAACCATTGCTAAGAAAAAACTTAAGCCTGAGATGGTTGAAAAGATTATAAGACACACACGCACACATACACATGTGTGCACACGCACAAAAACCTAGCATTCTGGTGTCTTAAAGGCCTTTCTTTAAAAAAAAAAGTTAACAAATGGAAGTGATTATATCTATTGCAATTCCAAGGTAGAAAAAGTGGAGCAGGGAGGGCCTTGTACCCCTTTACTCCCCACCATGGGGGATGGTGGTAGAGGCACATATATAATCATAGTACATTGGCAGAAGAAAAACACAATAGATTCCTAGCTAGAGGGGGAGAGATAAGACAACGTGCATGGGGGATCCCAGAAGGGAGACATGGGCCCTCAACTCTTCCCATGAAAGTTTCCCCTTTGGCCCCAGATGAAGACTAGGCTGTCAGTAGAGGCTAAGAGTAGCATGTCTTCCCACTCCCTAGCTTCCATGTTCTTTGTGCTCTGAGGCAAAGGAGTGCTGTGGAAAGAGACATGTTGTTTCTGCACCAACCCTCCTCTAGGCCACCAGGGAAATAGATTATTCCTCTCTCTTTCTCTCTCTCTTTTTTTCTTTCTTTCTTGAGAGAGAGAGCACATGCACATGCGTGGGGTGGGGGTGGGGGCAGAGGGAGAGGGATAGAGAGAATCTTAAGCAGCCTCCACACAGAGCATGGAGTCCAATGTGAGGCTCTGTCTCACAACCTGGAGATCATGACCTGAGCCAAAAATCAAGAGTCCGATGCTTCACTGAGCCACCAAAGCACCCCAGAGTATTCCATTTTCTTTAACTTCACTTTCCTTGGCTCCATGGCTTTGTTAACATAAGGCAATGTGAATAGTAGGCTCAAGATCACCTCTTTCAACAACAACACCAGCGCCTGGGTGGCCCATTACTTCTTCAAATGACTAAAGTTCCTTGGAGATAAAGAACTACCTCAGGGATTCTCATTGCTATTGTTGGCTTTCTGGAACAGCCTACACTCATGACCACTGGGTCTGCTTCCAGTTGGAATTCCTCATTGTTATTGTGGAAAGACAGGCTGCAAAACTAATTCAGGAGAGCCCAAACCTAAGCAACCTAGCTTCCATTTCTGTCCTACAACTCTTCTACTATTTGGTGCAGCGGACCATCCACTGGCCCTTCATGGTTTACTCAATGACTGTCTTCTGCCACTTCACATGGCAAAAATGGTTTAAGGTATATAAATCCACCTTTCAATCTCCTGTGACTTATGAATTAAATGCAAGAATGTATACAATTGGTGATCCTATATTAATTACCTTTGAGCAATCATGAAGAGAAGAAATTGTGGAAGACTGCTCAAGAGGCACTTCTTTTTTTTCTCTCTCTCTTTTTTTAAGAAGAGACATAAGGCAGGGGTACCTAGGTGGCTCAGTTGGTTAAGCATTGGACTCTTGATTTTGGCTCAGTTCATGATCTCAGGGTTGTAAAATCGAGCCCCATATCACACTCCATGCTGGGGCATGGAGCCTGCTTAAGATTCTCTCCCTCTCTCTACCTTCGCCCCTTCCCCCCCCCCCCCCAAAAAAAGAGGAAGAAGGCAGATTCCACAATTAAAGACAGGTAAACTGTCTCCATTCTACTCTTCTTTACAATTCATTCTCCAAACACAGCAGTTAGACTCTTTGAATAACGTAAATCAGATCGTGAAACCCTGCGGCTTCCTACAGCCTTCACTGCGCTTAAAACAAAATATACACTCTATCATTGCCATCCGACAACCCTCACTGAAGTTAGAAAAAAGTCTACACTTTTTAAGATGGCCATGACTTGTTGCCTCCCTTTTAAATTCCATCACTTATTATTGCCCCATTGTCCACTATGCTTCAATCGAATTGATCATCTTTCTGTTCCTTGAACACTCCAAGATTGTTCCCGCCCCAGGGCCTTTACAATGTTGTTATCTTTGCCTGAACTATTCTTCCCCTATATATTTATGAACTAAATCCTTGTCAACTAGGTCTAAGCTAAAATATCATTCTCTAATAGAGACCTTCCCTGACCCATATAGTTACTGTCCTGCCCCCATTTCAGGAACTTTTTATCCAATATCTTTATTTTATTTTATTTTATTTTATTTTATTTTATTTTATTTTATTATTTTATTTTCAGTGTTCCAAGAGTCATTGTTTATGCACCACCCCCAGTGCTCCATGCAATATGTGCCCTCCTTAATACCCACCACCAGTCTCACCCATTCCCCTTCCCCCCTCCCCTCCATAACCCACAGTTTGTTTCTCAGAGTCTACAGTCTCTCATGGTTCATCTCCCCTTCTGATTTACCCAATTCACTTTTCCTTCCCTTCCCCTAGAGTCCTCCATTTTATTCCTTATGTTCCACAAGTAAGTGAAACCATATGATAATTGACTTTCCATGCTTGACTCATTTCACTCAGCATAATCTCCTTCAGACCTATCCACGTTGATACAAAAGTTGGGTATTCATTCTTTCTGATGGTTGCATAATATTCCATTGTATATATGGACCATATCTTCTTTATCCATTCATCTGTTATTTTATTTTCTTCGGAACATTCACCACTACCTAAAATTATCTGACTTGTGTGTTTGTTTATTGTCTGGCTCCCTCCCTAGTACATAAGCTCCAAATAAGCAAAGACTTGTCTTTCTCACTCTTTTAGCCCCAGTGTTTAGAATAGTTCCCAACACAGAGCCAAAGCTAAATAACTATGTTTTGAATAAATGACTGACTACTTGAGTCATGGGAAAAATTCTAGAACAGACCATTAAAAGAATTTTTCATGAGCAACTAAGAATGTAAGTGGTGATTAGCTTAAACTAACTTCATTTCATTCTCTGACATGGCCAATAGCCTTAAAAATCAGAAATACATGGAGTGCAAAGTATACATACATGAAAGCATTTAACAAGGTCCTTCATGACATCCATGTGTTCAAGATGGAAATCTATTGGCTAGAAACCTTTCAAATAGATTTTTTAACTGATTGAATGAATGTGTAGCCAGAGTATTGATTTTTATGCCATTCTAGAATATGACTTCTTAATTTCTTTGGACCATGCACACCTTTAAGAATATGATAAAAGCTATGGAGTTTTGTCCCAGGAAAAATACATATATGTACACATTTGCATATATTTCATCAAGCTTCCATTGGTTTATGAATCCCAGAACTTCTAGGGGCACCTGCATGGCTCAGTCAGTTGAGCGTCCAATGCTTGGTTTTGGTTCACGTCATGATCACAGGGTCATGAGATAGAACCTTGTGTTGGCTCTACACTGAGCTCAGAGTCTGCTTGAGAGTCTTTCCCTCTCCCTCTGCCCTTCCCCCTTCGAATAAAATAAAGAAAATAAAGAACTTCTATACTAAAGTATTTCCAATAAAAAAAACCCTGGTTCATTTCTTTCTTTCTTTCTTTCTTTCTTTCTTTCTTTCTTTCTTTCTTTCTTTCTTTCTTTCTTTCTTTCGTCTTTTCTTCCTTCCTTCCTTCCTTCCTTCCTTCCTTCCTTCCTTCCTTCCTTCCTGGGATTTATTCCCTTGCACAAATGTATTCCCTCATAGTTCAGAAGCTATATGCTGAAATCATGTTATCAGCAGGATTGGTTCTTTCTAGGGAGTTGGTTCTTTGATGTCCAACAATTTTATCACTTTTTTAAATGAAGAACGAGAAGGGTGATCTGCCATGGCTTGGAGATGGCAGAAGCTGGAAAAGATAGAAGACACATTAAAAAGCATAACCGGGGGCGCCTGGGTGGCTCAGTGGGTTAAAGCCGCTGCCTTCGGCTCAGGTCATGATCCCAGGGTCCTGGGATCGAGGCCCGCATCGGGCTCTCTGCTCGGCGGGGAGCCTGCTTCCTCCTCTCTCCTCTCTCTCTGCCTGCCTCTCTGCCTACTTGTAATCTCTCTCTCTCTGTGTCAAATGAATAGATAAAATCTTTAAAAAAATAATAATAATAAAAAAAATAAAATAAAAAGCATAACCGGGCGCCTGGGTGGCTCAGTGGGTTAAACCCTCTGCTTTCGGCTCAGGTCATGATCTCAGGGTCCTGGGATCGAGGCCCGCATCAGGCTCTCTGCTCGGCAGGGAGCCTGCTTCCTCCTCTCCTTGTCTCTCTGCCTGCCTCTGCCTCTCTGCCTACTTGTAATCTCTCTCTCTCTGTGTCAAATAGATAAATAAAATCTTTAAAAAAAAAAAAGCATAACCAAAAATTTTAAAAGAGCATGAAGGGACTGGTTGTGATGGATTGTATATAATACAATGTTTAAATTAGAGTTTTTGTCAATAGTAAGTTTGATATGAGAGAACATTGCTATATGGCCACTAAAAGCACAATGGAACTGTCCTGCATTGGCCGCAGCATACGGTGAGTACACACAGCATTCTGGGTGGTACCCTTTAAGAAGTATGTGGACAAATACATTCAGAGGCACTTGACAGGGATGGTAAAGAAACATGAAATCAGTTCTCATAGGAAACCACTGACTGAAATGGAAATGTTATGCTGAGAGGAAAGAGTAGCAGAAGAGAGACCCTGTCAAACTTTAGTTTTGTTTCAAACATTCAAGAAGTCTTGAGGTGAAAAAGGTGATTAAACTTATTCCTTTTGGCTGTAAGTCCTAAATCTTGGACGAAAGATTATAAAAAGATACTTTAGTTTAATTCAGGAAGCACCTTCTAAATAGTAAAAGCAGTCCAAAGATGGAATGTTCTGCCTTAAGTGATAGAGACTGTCCATCATATCACTGAATCTGCTAAAGTGGAGGCTCCATAGTTAATTGGCATCAGTGCTAGAGAGGGGACTCAAGAATAAAACAGCAGGTTGGAAACTAGATGACTGTTCTACTTCTTTCCTACCTCAGGAACCAAATAAACGAGGTGACTGTGAAGACCAATGCTCCAAATTTCATGTATATGAACTCCATACCCAACCTATCAGGAGCAGTGAGAATCTGGTAGTCACTCTAATTTAGAATATTGTGGAAACTCATTCTCATCAAGCCTATTAAGCTCCTTCTTGAGTTGTTTTTTTTTTACCCAAACACATTATACTGGAAATGACCTTTTCTTATAAACATATGAAAAATGTTCTCATGGAAATGTGGTATGCAGCCTGGTGATTATAGTCAATGGTATTGTAGTGCATATTCAACAGTTGCTAGGAAAGTGGATCTTGAAAGTTCTCACCACAAGAAAAAAAACTTTTCTGTAACTTTTTATAGTGACGGATGGTGACAAGACTTAATGTGGTGGTTATTTCACAGTGTATACAAGTGTTGAACCATTACATTGTACACATGAAACTAATATAATGTTATAGGTCAATTACACCTCAAAAAAATTTTCAGCTATCTTCATAGCACAAGCAGAGAATTGCCTATGGTCACACTGGAAAAAAAATACAGCAAAACCATGGCTAGTTTTTTCCAAAAGGCAGGCTGCTGACAGTTTGATAGATTTGGGGAGAGGGGGAGTGAAAGAGTGAATTCAATCCGACCACAGCTGCAACAATTTTTGTTAGGTAAAGTTCTGATTACAAATTGCAAAAATGTTTCATGTTTCATATCTATGACAGGGTCATTTAAATATGTCACCCAGCAACAACAAGCAGATCCAATCAATTGTGGATCCTCTGTGCTCTGGTACATTTACTACCACGAGGACAGAACTTGCACAAAATGTTTTCTAAATGTCAGCCTCTAAATAAACAAGGACATCAAGCCACACAAGACACCCATAATTTCTGTAAACCCAGCTAATCTCCAGAGGGAGAGAAGGAAGAAAAGATTAGTCAGAACACAAATGGAAGAAAGCAAGAAAGAAATGGAGGAAGAGTATAAGATGAACATACATTATTTACTAGTTCTATGCTTGGTAACTTCACATATACTGTTAACTATTTCACACAAATAGGAAGTAGAAATAATCATCCTCACTCTTAATGGTCAAGTAGCATACTTAAAGCGGTTAAGTAACTTGCCTGATTTCCACAGTAAAGAAATGACTGATCATGGATCTGTCCAAAGATGATGATCTTTTCACTATGGCACATTGCCCCCTACAAAGTGTTGACTTTAAGAATATTTCAGTGGCATAACATTTAGTATCCTTCACTGACTTTCAACCATCTTCAGCAACTAGGCCCTTGCCCCTGTTTACTTCTCCAGATACTTCTTTCATTACCCCACCCCTCAAATTATAGCCCAGACAGACAAAGGCAAGGAGGCTGAGATAGCCTGGTACCTTCTCTTCTCCCTGGTTTCTTCCTTTGCCTACTTCCTCCTTTTCCTTCAAGATCAAGCAAAGCCTAACTTTTCCAGAAAGCCTTTCTTGTTTATCTCCAATAGGTGACGGCCTTGCCTCTGCTATTGCACAGTCTCTTGAGGATACCCTATATCACATCCTTTATCAGACTGTATTGTTTTACTTATTCTTTCTCTCCACTCTAAACTGAAGCCTCTCCAAAGCAAGAATTTTGACTTGTCTTCACATTCTATCTCTAACATCTAGGATAGTGCCTAGAATTTAGTAAGCACATATAAATCCTCAAATAATGAATGGATAAACAAATAGCAACAAAAACAACAAATGAACAAGTGAGAAAGGCAGGTCCAGTTTAGTAATAGGCACACAGATGGCATGTGAGCCTAAGGAAACCATCTCAGATGCACAATTTCACAATAAAACAGGGAATGTTCCATTAAACCAGGAGTCTTCATTTTCTCTTTGCTAAAGAAGAGCCATATCCTCCAACTGGACTTGGATCTCTTCCAAGTTACCCTTCTTCTTTAGTACCAAAATTAGAGAATTCAATAAGGAGTGGTCTACTCCCTTTAGTGTCAGCATCCACATCTTCTAGACTCTAAGCAATTTGGAAGCAGCATTCCTGAAACTACAGACTAGTCCATCTCTACTGAAAGAGACAGATGCAATTGCCTGTTTACACTCCACCAATGAGCAGATGTTTGTTTGTTTTCCCTAATGTATGTGCCCTCTGCTCCATGCAGCATTTGGATCGTCTTGTCTTGCTTCCAACTATTCCCCAGCTTCCCTTGCCTCTTGATCCAGAGACAAAAACAGAAAGAACAAAGAAATAAGCCACATATATCATTTTTCAATTTTCTTGTGTGAAACGCTGTGACTGCCTCATTTCAATCAGAAGGAAATTAGTTCTTTGCCCTTTGAAGTGAGCTGAGTCACTCATAATCTGAAAACAATGCAACTGTGGGGAGAGACAGAATAGTGCCTGGAAAAGAATGCATGCAAGATGACCTGGGTTCTTTCTAGTCGTAGCTGAACCACTAGCCAACTATGTGACCTTGGACAAGCCACTTAACCTCTCCAGGCTTTGGTTTCTTCATCTGTAAAATTAGAAGATTGGGCTATATGATCCCTAAAGTCCCTTTTTGCTCTTCAATTATGTCTTGAACACACAAGCATGGATGCAAAGTGGTTTCACCACAGTACAGAACCCTACATTTTAAAGAATTACTGATTCACTCCAGGTACAAACCGATAAGCCTATGTCCACTGTTCCATACCTCTGTTTTTTTCTGGTTGAAAGCATATTTGAAACATGTGATCCAAATTCAAATATGATACTTTTGTTCTGCCAAAAGGACATTGCTGGAGATTGAAGCCTTGCTACTTTATTCTAAATGTCCCAGACTAGCTTCTGAAAACTGTAATTTCCTGTGTATATGTCATTGTGTTGATCCTATGGGACGGGCCATATCCATCATTCACCTGACCCCATTCCCACCTCCTAACTCACCTGACTGGGTTTTCTGTCAACATTGGGAAATTACATTATGGAGTGAGGGTGGGAAACTGGAACTAAGGGTTTGCCTAAGATGTGAAATTCACAGTCTAAAAAAACTAATAGGTTAAAGGTTGCAGAAGGCAATGAGTCATAAGTGAAGTATTTATAGTTATCAGTAGAGATCAGTGGTTCAGAAACTAGGTAGACATGGAAATAGAAACCTCGAAAGCATATATACCAATGCTTAAAGAAAGAAAATTGAAAGTCAAAATTTGAGCATATAAACAACAGCCTGATGTGGTCAAATTCCAAACGACAGGATAGCTGGTAAAGCTCTGGACCAGTGGTTCTGGCCTAAGAGATCCTGCAGAATCAATAGCATAAGACAAGGCAGACAGGTGAACAGATAAGAGTTTTTGAGTGTCCAGGAGATCTTGATTGTAATCTAAGCAGATACATGCTGCTAGGAAAAAAAAATCATTCCAGAGCATGCACAGGCAAGTAGATGAGTGAAGCCATCTGTCTAGTCTGGGGAGTTAAAAGTACCTAACTGTTAATGGTAGAGTCGGACTGGGGTTCCTGGTTGGGCATCAGACTCTTGGTATCTGCTCAGGTCTTGATCATAGTTTCAGGGGGTCATAGTTTCAGGCCCCATGTTGGGCTCCATGCTGGATGTGAAGCCTACTTATATATTTAAAAAAAAAGGTAGAGACTGACTATCCATCTGGCTCATGGAAGCCTGTGGCATCATAGTGTCAGAAATCAGCCTCACAATACAGGGAGCTTCAGAAAAAAAAGTATGATATAACCACATTTCCGTCTAACTTACAAGGGGTGATCCCATCAGCAACCAGAAAAGTACACTGGTATCTAAGGCCAGATTCCCCTCCAAGACTCCCTAAATGTGATAGGAAATATTTACCCTGGTCATAGCTTACAAAGGTGAGAGAACCTGGGAGAACATCAATAAGGAGCTGGCCAGGAAAGATCAGACTGAGCTGATGGGAACTGAGTCTGAGAGATAGCTGCAACTCCCAATCCAGGAATGGCAATCACTTGGCAAATTTGCACCCACTTCCAGGTTTATGGCACACATTGCTATCGAATCTCAACATTCCTTCCAGATGAGCCCAGGGATCCTTCTCAACACAAAGCTCACTAATACTTGATGTTGTCATATGAGATTTAAGCATATTTTCCATCTGCATTGCAATTGGTAGAGAAACTATAGTCCCAGACTCCATGAAGCCTCAGAAAACTTTTTCTGTGTTGATCTTATAGTCTCAATCCCCAATGCCATATAGGTCACAGATGCTATGGGGAGGGGGCACAGGAGGGTGCTAGGATTAAGGACAAAATCATCTGACTCATGTAAGCTAGCTACATAGATTCACAGTTATTGACAGAGTCTACCCAACGATGCTTCTGTCTTGCATTCTGTGGTTAACCCCTCATGACCTGTAACACTGACCTTCATGTAATGTAACATGAGGCCAGCATCATTGCCCTCCTGACCCAGGCACAATAGATAGAGTCTTAGGTTTTAATTCTGCAGGACCATCCCACATGCCATTCATAATATTTTCCATTTTTCTAGAGTGATCCAATTTCCTGAAGAAATCATTCTTGAAAAGTTATTACCTTTTTAGTAATTCTTGAGGCAAAAGAGTTCCAGAAGCTGGTTGCAATGGCACCTTTCCAATGGAATGCATAAATCAGAAGGTTTGCCTTACTTTAAAAGAGTTCCTTCTATTAAGTTAAACTCTTTTTTTTGGAGAAGATTTGCTTCTCGTCTCCTTGCCTGGTTTACAAGCAATGTAAACAGACTGGGATTATACCCCCTTTATCATTTGAAGATTCTCAAACAAATGAAAACAGCTTGTTAAGTAGAGCAGTGACAGGCCATTTTGCATGATTGTGCTGAAGAAAATCCATTAATGATAAGGCAGCCTTAGGTTTTCTAAATAATTTTAAGGCACAGAAAACATCTATTTTTCCTAGCTTTAATTTAGATGAACCTTGATAACATTTGTTAATTTGAAACTAAACCAAAAGTAGACAGGTCTCCAGAATGATACTATATATATTTTTTTAATCCAGGAAAAAAGATTGTAAATTTTGTATTTGAAAGACAGTTTTAAAGGGAGGTGATTTTATTAGGAAGTATTTGCATCTATAAATGTAAGCAGTTTTACCTTATGGAAAAGAAACCTGTTTCAATGAATTAGAGTTACTGTTTCATTTTGTTGTTTAGCTATTAAAAAGAAGTCCCACTACTTCTCAAATACATCCTGAGTGCTAAAGGACTCTCTTCAAAAGTTAATGGTCCTTACAGATCTTGAGTATGAGTCAAATATTTTCTAAACAAGTATAGTAAACATTAACTGGAGCACATTCAGTGACACTAGAATTGCTGAGAGTCTTGAGATGCACTTTTTAAAGGTCTAGAGTAACTAACAATTTAAAAATAATATCATCTGATAATTAGGAATTTATATAATTCTTATTAAGACTTTATGCAGGAATTTATTTTAGGGCTCTCTATGCTGTTTTATTGGTCAATGTATATTTTTATGCCAGCACCATACTGTTTTGATTACAGCTTTGTAATACAGTCTGAAACCAGGAAGGGTAATGCCAGCTTTGTTCCTCTTTCTCAGGACTGCTTTGGATATTCTAGGTCTTTTGTGGTTCCATACATATTTTAGTTGTTTTTTTTTTTCTTTCTGTGAAAAAAATGCCTTTGGAATTTTGATAGGAACCACATTGAATCTATAGATGCAGTCAACTAATACTGGACAGGGGGACTAAGACTACTCAATGCAGAAAGGGTAATCTCTTCAATAATGGTGTTACAACTAGTTAATCACATATAAGAAATTAAATTGGACTTGCATCTTACACCACTTATAAAAATTAACTTAAAATCAATCAAAGATTTTAACATACGACCTGAAACCATAAAACTCCTAGAAAAAGAAAAACATAGTGAAAAAAACTCCTTGACATTGGCCTTGACAACTGTTTTTTGGATATGACACTAAACATACAAGCAACAAAAGCAAAAATAGACAAGTGGTACAACATCAAACTAAAAAGTTTCTACAGAGCAAAAGAAACAACAAAATGAAAAGGTAGCCTATAGAATGGGAGAAAAGATTTGCTAACCATACATCTGCTAAGGGGTTAATATCCAAAATATGTAAAAAATACAATTGTTGGCAAGGAGGTGGAGAAAAGGAAATCCTTGTACACTGTTGATGTAAATGGAAATTGGTGAAGCTACTCTGGAAAACGGTATGAACACCCCTTAAAAAGTTAAAAATAGACCAACCATATGATCCAGCAATCCCACTTCTGGGTACATATCCAAAGGAAATGAAAAAAATGCAAACAGGGAATCCAAAAGGTATCTGCATTCCCATGTTTATTTCAGCCTCACTCAAAATAGCCATGATATGCAAACAACCTAACTGTCCATTGATGTATGAATGTATAAACAGATGTGATATAATTATACAATGGTATATTATTCAGTCATGAGAAAGAAGGAATTCCTGCCATTTGCGACAATATGGATGGACTTTGAGGGCACTATGCTAAGTGAGATAAGTGAGACAGAGAAAGGCAAAGAAAAATGATCTCACTTCTTTGTGGAATCTAAAAAATACAAACTCATAGAAACAGAGCGTAGAATGGTAATTACCAAAGACTGTGAGTGAAGGAATTGGGGAGATGTTGGCCAAAGGATACAAAGTTGCAGTTAGATGATGAATAAGTTCTGGAGATCTAATGTACAACTTTGTAATTATAGTCAGCAATACTGTATTATAAACTTCAAAGTTGCTAAGAAAATAGATCTTAGTCTCACCACAAAATGAAATGATAAATATATGACATGATGAAAGTATTAGCTAACACTATGGTGATAATCATATTGCAACATATAAATGTATCAAGTCAATGCATTTTATACCCTAAATTTACACAATGTTACATATCAATTATATCTCAATTTCTTAAAACAGACTTTATTGTTTTAGAGCAGTTTTAGGTTCACAGCAAAACTAAGGGGAAGGTATAAAAATTCTTCATATACTCCCAGCCCCCTTACATGCATAGCCTTCCTCAATATCAACACCCTCCTCCAACCAGAGCAATAAATTTGTTACAACTGATGAACCTACACTGACACATCATAATCACTCACAGTCCATATTTTACATTAGAGTTCCCTCTTGGTGTTGTACAATCTGTGGGTTTGGACAAATGTATAATGTGACACGTATCCATCAAAATGGTGAGTATTTTCACAACCCTGTAAATCCCATGTTTCACCTATTCATCCCTCATTTTCATCCCCAACCCCTGGGAACCAGTGATATTTTAACTGTGTCCATAGTTTTGCCTTTTCCAGAATGTTATATAGTTGGAGTCATACACAATGTAGCCTTTTCAGATTGGCTACTTTCCCTCAGTAACATCCATTTAAAATTCTCCCTGTCTTTTCATAGCTTTAGAGCTCATTTGTTTCTAGCACTGAATAATATTCTATTGTCTGGAGGTACCAGTTTATCCATTCACCCTACTGAAAGACATCTTTGCTGCTGTTAAGTTTTGGCAATTATGAATAAAGCTGCTATAAACAACCATGTGCAGGTTTTTGTGGGGACATAAGTTTTCAGAACTTACATAATTTTAAAACAAAATACTGAAGGACTAGGTTATTTAACTTACAAATATTTGGAATACATCTGCCACATAGCTATTATACTTCTATTGAAAAAATTAAATTTAAAGGTAACACAACTTAGATTCTTCAAAGTTAAATTCATGATTTAAGCATTCTACTCTAGAAATAAAATAGAGCTGAGGTTTTCCAGGTTCAGATGTCTCATAATCTTAGCTGTTAAAAGCAAACAAGGATCCTCCAAATGAATAAATCCTGAAAACAAAGAAGAAGCAAAAGTGCACAGTTTATAGGTCTTGTTGTTAATGATTATTTCACTGGCCAGAGAAAAGGAGTAAAATTTCATACAACTTCCCCCGCTCCTTGCCCAGGGAAAAGAAATAGCAGATGCTTTAGCCTGGATGGCAATATCCAGTCCCATTACAGCAAAACTGAGAAGGGTAGGAAGGGAAAGAGAGAGATCAGAGGAAAACAATGGAAAGAGATAAGCAGAGGGAAAAAGGATCTATGCTGCAAAAACCAAGAAGAATTAGCAAGCAGCAGATCCACTGGTAGCTGTGATAAGAGGCAGCAGATCACAAACAAGGAGAAAAGCAGCATCTCCAAGTTGTCTGGGGACTTACCAGCCAAAGGGGAAAATAACCACTCACTAACAACTGAGAAAATCACTGAGCTAGGGAAAAGAAAGAAAAGAAAAAAAGAAAAGAGAAGAAAAGAAAAGAAAAGAGGGAGGGAGGGAGGAAGGAAAGAAGGAAGGAAGGAAGGAAGGAAGGAAGAAAAAGAGAAAGAAAAAAAGAAAGAGGGAGAGTGGGATGGAGAGAGGGAGGAAGAGAGGGAGGAAGGAAGAAAAGAAGTAAGAAAGGAAAGGAAAGAAGGGAGGAAAGAGGAGGGGAGGGAAGAAAGAGGAAGGGGGAAAGAAAGAAAGGCAATGAATCTGAAGATAGGAATTCACTATGGGTTCACACCGTATTCCAAACCTTAATAATTTCCAAAGATTTAGTTTCCAAAGTAAAAGAATTGACATTTCTTTTTTATGCATTCCATAGTTTTCAGAGGAGAGGAGGTGGACAGGGGGATGGGTTAAACGGGTGACAGGTATTGAGGAGGGCACTTATTGTGATGAGCGCTGGGTGTTGGATGTAAGTGATGAATCACTAAATTCTGCTCCTGAAATTAATATTACACTACATGTTAACTAAATGGAATTTAAATAAAAATTTGACAAAGAAACAAAAAAGAATTGACAGGTATAAAAACCCTGAGTCAATCATAGCTGAAAAATCTCTTTACAAAGGCAGTGAAGTTTACAGTACATTTTAGTAAGATTTTCACTATAAACAATCTTTGCTAAAAAATGCTTGAGGGGGGCGCCTGTGTGGCACAGTCGTTAAGAGTCTGCCTTTGGCTCGGATCATGATCCAGGGTCCTGGGATCGAGGCCTGCATTGGGCTCCCTGGTCAGCGGGAAGCCTGCTTCTCCCTCTCCCACTCCCCCTGTTTGTGTGTCCCTCTCTCGCTGTGTTTCTCTCTGTCAAATAAATAAATAAAATCTTTTAAAAGAATACTTGAGGGATAAATTTTTAGTTCTCTGTGAAAAAAATCACAAATTGGGGGCCCCTGGGTGGCTCAGGGGGTTAAAGCCTCTGCCTTCAGCTCAGGTCATGATCTCAGGGTCCTGGAATCGAGCCCCGCATCAGGCTCCCTGTTCAGAGGGGAGCTTGCTTCTTCCTCTCTCTCTGCCTGCCTCTCTGCCTACTTGTGATCTCTCTGTCAAATAAATAAATAAAATCTTTTTAAAAAATCACAAATTGAAGACACGTAATACTCAGATCATGTAAGACAACTAATTATTCTACATAGAAAATCTCCAAACTGTCAACTATTCTTTGCTAATGGGTGAATATGGATGGCACTTGGAGAGTTATTGACTGACACATTAAAGACGGTACACCACCGTGTTTAAGCATGAGGGTTCTGGACCCAGACAGTCTGGGATCAAATCCTGGCTCTTCTTTGATGACCTTACTCAGCTCTTCTATGGTGACCTCATCCTAAGTAACAATTTAGGTAAATTCTTAATTGCTCTGTGCCTCAGTTTCTTCATCTATGAAGTGGAGATGACAAATGCTACCTACTTCATAGTGGCTGAAGAAATCAAAAGAGATAAGACCAAAAATTAAAAAGGATTAGCACAGTGCCCAGCATATAGTAATGTTAGCAATTATTATCATGACACATAATTTGGGTACATCAAATAATCTGCCTACCTTTAGTCTCTCCTGACACCAATCCTTGCTACCCACTGCCATCACACCAGTTTTCTTAAAACTAACCTGCTTCTAAAAAGTCCATTGACTACCTGTGGTGTAAGTCCACATTTCTCATCTTAAAATGAAGTCCATTAAGGTCCTCCCAGAATTTGGAACCTTTCTCTTATAATTAATACTCATTTGGTATTAGTAGGATCACTCTCCAGTCTACAGACAAGGAAACTAAGGCTCATGCTGTTAAGAAAAATATCATGCTGTGAAAACAGCTTTCCAGCTTTACTTCTGGCTCAGCAACTTCTAATAAGCCTTGAAACTAAGCACAAGACAGTAACTTCATTTTAGTACCCAGATAATACTGCTTCTTCTCAGCTCACGATAACTTCATGCCATGGAGAAGAATCTGAAAAAGGACTAAAGACCTGAATGGTTCTGTATTTTCCAATATCTCTGTATTCTTGGTGGCAGCTGGGAAAGACTTTTCAAATCCTTCCTAACCAACTCCATGCTCTTTTATATTTCATAACACCAAGGAGTATGTGAAGAGGAGGAGAAATGGAAAGGAAGACCAAATAAAAACAAAAAGGAACAGGAGAGGGCCCCTGGGTGACTCAGTCAGTTAAGCTTTAGGCTCAGGTCATGATTTCCGGGTCTTGGGATGGAGCCCTGTGTTAGGCTCCATGCTCAGGGCCAAGTCGGCTTTGGATTCTTTCTCCCTCTCTCTCTGCCCCTTCCTCTCTCTTCTCTGCATCCTCTCTCTCTCTCTCTCCCTCTCTCTCTCTCTCTCTCAAATAAAAAAATTAAATAGATAAATAATTTTTTAAGAAAGGAATAGGAAGAAAGATAAAAGGGCTGGACCAAAGATGTTTCCATCACTGCTTGATAAACATTTTCTTTTGTTTTCTGAGAATAGGCAGAATAGCTCAAAGTATGCACCCGTAACAGTATCTTTCACAAGAGGGCACTGGTACACAGGATGACAAGATGAATATGAGTGAACGTTCCTCAGAGCCATGGAAGGAAGGTAATCTCTTCACTGGTGCTTGCTATAGAGTCATTCTCTTCCTGCATTTCACAGAGTATGCCCCTGAGGCAGAGTGTGCTCTGGGGTACTTGGAGAATAAAATGCCTTATTTGTCATTATATCGAGGTGAAGACCAGGCCACTTAAGCCCCAAATCAAAAATGAAACAAAAAACATAAATACTGCATTGCCAAAGAAAGCTGGGCACCAGAACCTATTATGTGAAATGGTCAATTTTTGGAACAATTTTTACAAAACCCTTTATTTTCTATTTTTTATATTGGCTAGTTTCACAGTTACCTATCCAAACCCACGAAAATTGTACCCTTGGCTAGATCTAGTTGAGGTGCTTTCTGAGCATTTTAACACAAATCAATTCAATTGGTCTGTAACACATAACACAACATAGTAGTGGTTGTTTTAACTTCTTTCTTTCCTCAGACTGAAAGGCCACTGGAGAGGCCATCAATCAGGTCTGAGCAAGGTTCTAAGTTGGGTATTAACTCTGATGTGAAACGAACACCATACCTAACTTGGGAAACTCTCAAAAATGCAATTCTGCCTGCGAAACTGAAAATGATCCTAATAAAAAAGAGGGAAGGTTGTGATGTCTGCATAAACCAATGTCATCACACAAGTAGCTTTCTGATGAATTATTTTAAAGGGACTTCTTTTTTAAATGGGAAGAAAGGAGAGGCCACTATAAAATATTTATACATTTGAAGCATAAATAACATTCTACAAGCTGAGTACTAATTGCAGATTTCCAGTTAGTAACACGCATGCAGGGATTCACTAAGCAATGCAAAAGGTGCTGTTTGTCTCCTCTGAAATAGGAATCAGAGAACAGTGTAGATAGCATTTAACAATTTGCATAGTGCTTTCATGTGCATTATTTAATTTGATCCACATGAGAAGCCTTAAAGGAGAAATTCTTATTTTCTCCATTTTATGGAAGAGAAAATGAGTGGTCAGAAAAAAATAATTGACCCGAGTCACACCACTAATAGGTGGTGGCCCAGAGACTAGAAGCCATGGATGACTTCCTGCTCCAAAGACCATGCTTGTTCTTTGCTGCCTACTTTTAGAATGAATGTACTGCCATGTAATTGAGAAAAGTGAGCCTGATTTTACTTCTGTTTCTATTTCATGGAAATAGATATATTTAAAATATATAACTTTTACAACTCTGTTCATTCTAAGACATAACAGGTTATGGCTATAATTAAATTTTCCACTGTTTTTTTCTTCAGCAACAATCCAAGGAATTCAGTTTATGTTCCGTTACCATGAAAAGTATAACTTTTTACATAATTGATCTCTTGGAGGCTTTGTGTATACAGAAGGCTTCATCACTTTTAACCTAAATTGGAAGTGCTTTTTTTGAAACCAGTTTTTTTTAATTTAAATAGGTTTTTTTAATCATTTATAGAAGTCATACATTATTATTGCATAACATTTGGAAAAGACAAGACAGAATTTTAGCACTTGAAAAACTATTTTTTCAATCATGCCTAAGTAATTTTATTCACATTTTGGTTTTACAAATTGCGAGCATGTGTTATTATACAGTATTATTACTTAATTTTTGTTAACAAAATCATTATCACTATCCACATTGCACAAAATACTTTTTGAAAATATGATTTTTTGTGGTTGTAAATTATTCATCATATAATGTACCCTAGTTTATTTAACCAAATCCTTCTTTTTGGAGAGGGTTTTTTCCAGTGTTTCATATTTTAAATTATGGTGCTCTAAACATGCCTGTTTATATTTGTGTAGAAAACGGAACTTTACTTGGAGCAGTTGGTACTGTTGAATCCCATCAAAGAGAGCAATGTTACTGTTCTTTTGAAGTTGAGTAAACAAAAATGCATTAGTTTAGATTGCCTACCTACTACAGACAAAAATATACTTTGAGGGATGGATTTTTTAATTAAACTTTCTATTTTGAGATAATTGTAGATTCACATAAAATTGCAAGAAACAGTACAGAGAGTCACATCTGGCAAAACTATAGTGCAGTATCACAACCAGGATATTGCCATTCCATTGATACAGTCAAGATACAGAATAGTTCCATCACCACAAGGATTCTCCATGTTGCCATTTTATTTTATTTCTAAAAGATTTTATTCATTTATTTCAAAGGCGAGAGAGAGCATGAACGAGGGGGAGGGGGAGAGGGAGAAGGAGAAGCAGACTCCCCGCTGAGCAGGGGACCCAGAGATCCTGACCTGAGCAGAAGGCAGACGCTTAACAGACTGAACCACCCAGGCGTCACCCAGGTGTCCCTCCATGTTGCCATTTAATAGCCAAACCCACTTCCTTCTCCTCCAGTTCCCTCCTTAAATACTGACAACCGTTCTTCTCTTCTCCATTTCTGCAATTTTGTCATTTCAAAAATATGTAAATGGAATCACACAGTATATAACCTTCTTCATTCAGTGTAATATTCTGGAGGTTCATGCAGGTTGTTCCATGTATCAGCAGTTCAGTTTTACTGCTGAGAAGTATCCATGTTAGGAATGCACCACAGTTTGCTCAACTTTTGCCTATTAAAGGATTGTTGTTTCCAGATTGGGGCTATTACATATAAAGTTGCTGTCAACATTCATATACATGTTTTTGTATGAATGTAACTTTTCATTTCTCTGGGAGAAGTGCCAGAAGGGCAACTGCTGAGTCATGTTGCTGCATGTTTGTTTTTCAAACTGCTAACCTATTTTCCAGAATAGCTGTACCATTTTAGATTCCATTATTAATGTATGTGTGATCCAGTTTTTCCATGCCCTTACCAGCATTTGGGGTTGTCACTTGTTTTAATACATTTGATAGGTGTGTCATGATAGCTCATTGTGGTTTTACTTGCATTTCCATAATGGCTAATGATGTTGAATACTTTTTTCACGTGTTTATTTGCCATCTGTATATCCTCTTCAACAAAATGTCTCTTCATGTTTTTTGCCCATTTTCTAGTTTTTTTTAACTGCTGAATTTTGAGAGTTTTAGGTACTATATGTATTGTAGATACTAGTCCTTTGCAAATATATGGTTTGCTAATATTTCTTCACAGAATACAGCTTTGTTTTTCATACTCTTAACAGGGCAATTTGTAAAAGAAAAGTTCTACAGTTTGATCAACTGCAGTTTATCAATATCAATATTCCCTTTTATGAACTGTGCTTTTGGTGACAAATCTAAGAACTCTGTCTATCCATAGAAATCAAAGATTTTTCTCCTTTACTTTTTAAAGAAGCTTTAAAGCTTACAATTTACCTGTAAATCCATGATCAATTTTGAGTTAATTTTTAATAAGGTGTTAGACTTAGGTCAAGGTTCATCTTTTTTTTTACTTCTGGATGTCCAGTTCCTCCAACACCATGGGTTTAAATGGCTCCCTTTTCTCTGTTTAATTGCTTTTGCATTTTTGTCAAACATCAGTCAGGAATATTTGTGTAGATCTATTTCTGGGTTCTCTATTCCATCCCACTGATCTATGTGTTTAATGCCTCCACTAATACTACACAGCTTTAATCTGAATTATATGTCTTGGAATGGGGTAGACTGTTTCCTCTCACTTTATTTCCAAGATTGTTTGATTCTCCTTTATGTATTAAGTTATTCTAGATCCAGTTCTTTTCCACATATTTTTATAGCTTCAGAAGTTGCGTTCAGTAATTCATCAGTTGTGTATAACACCCAGTGCTCATTCCATCAAGTGCCCTCCTTAATGCCCATCACCTAATTTACCCCATCCCCCCACTTCCTCTCCAATAACTCTGTTTGTTTCCTAGAGTTCAGAGTCTCTTATGGGTTGCCTCCCTCTCAATTTGCTTCTTATTTCATTTTTCCTTCCCTTTCCCTACATAGCTCTGTTTTGTTTCTTAAATTCCAAAAATGAGTGAAATTATATGGTATTTGTCTTTCTCTGGGTGACTTATATCACTTAGCATAATACCCTTTAGTTCCATCCACGTGGTTGAAAATGGCAAGATTTCATTCTTTTTGATGGCTGAGTAATAGTCCATTCATCTGTTGATGGACATCTGGGCTCTTTTCATATTTTGGCTATTGTGGACATTGCTGCTGTAAACATTGGGGTTTATGTGCCCCTTCAAATCACTATCCATGCAAATTTTTTTAAAGATTTTATTTATTTGTTTGAAAGACAGCAAAAGAGAGCACAAGCAGGGGAAGGGGCAGAGGGACAAGCAGACTCCCCACTGAGCAGGGACCCTAATGTGGGGCTTGATCCCAGGACCCCAAGATCATGACCTGAGCCAAAAGCGGACACTTAACCAACTAAGCCACCCAGGCACCCCACCATGTAAGTTTTTAAATAATCTTGTCTATATCTATAAAAATCTAACAGTGATTTTAAAAAGGATTAAGTTAAAGTTAAATACTAATTTGGAAAGAATTGATACCTTTGTATAGTAAGTGTTTCAATCATGAAGAAAGTATGTCTTTATTTATTTAGAACTTGATTTCTTTCATCAGTGTCTTGTAGTTTTCAGCATACAAGTCCTGTATATGTTTTGTAAGATCTCCCCCTAAATATTTCATTTTTTAAGCAATTGTGAATTTAACTTTTAATTTCAGTATTAATTTTTAATTTTGGGTTCCATGTATTTGTTGCCAGTATATAAGAATACAATTAATTTTTGTACATTTACCATCTTATAGCCTGAGACTTTGCTGAACTCACCAGTTGCAGGAGTTATTTTGTTGACACTCTGAAATTTTCAACATAGACAAAAATGTCATCTTCAACTAGGGAAAGTTATATTTCTTCCTTTCTGGTCTGAATGACTTTTATTTCCTTGCCTTGCTTTATTGCACTGGCTAGAATTTCCAGAACAATGTTGAATAAGCATGATGAGATCGACCACCCTAGCTTTGTTTCTGCTTAGGGCAAGAACATTCATCTTTCACCATTAAGTATAATGTTAGCTGTAGCATTTTTTCAGATGCTCTTCATCAAGTTGAGGAAATTCCCCTCTAGTCTATTTTTCTCAGAGTTTTTATCATGAATAGGTGTTCAATTTTGTCAAATGCTTTTTCTATGTCTATTGGGATGATATGTTTTTGTCCTTTATTCTATCATTCTCATTTTCTTTTCTTGTGATATCTTTGCCAAATTTTAGTATCATAGCATAAACGGGGAAGCATTCTGTCCTCTGTTTTCTGGTAAGGATAGTGTAAAATTAGTCTGAATTCTTTAAATATTTAATAGAATTCTCCAGTGAAACCATAACTGAAGTTTTCCTTTTGAAGAGTTCTTTTAAAAAAAATCATTAATTTAATGTATTTAATAGTTACAGGACAGTTTAGATTATCTATTTTATCTTAGTTGAGATTTTATAGCTACTGAGTTTTCAAGAAATGGGTGTATTTTCTAACTTGTCATATCTATGAACACAAAGTTGTTCCTAGCACTCTTTTATTAGCCTTTGAATGGCTACAGGATCTTTATTGATATCCTCACCTCATTTCTGATATTGATGATTTGCATATGTCCTTTTTTATTTTTGTCAGCCATACTAGAGTTTTGCCCCTTGTTTTGATTATTTTCAAAGAACCAGCTTTTCATTTCATTGATTTCTCTCTATTGCTTTTCGATTTCAATTTCATTGATTTCTCTTGCTCTTATCTTTACTATTTCTTTGTTCTTGCTTTAGGTTTATTTTACTCTTCTAGCTTCTTGAGGTAGCAACCTCCATTATTAATTTCAAAATTTTCCTTCTTTTCATTCAGCTCTATATCTATTTTAAATTCCACTGGAGATTTCCCCTATGATTAATGAATTATTTATATTTGTGCTATTTAATTTCCAAGTGTTTAATGATCTTCCCTTGCTTTCCTGTTATTTATTTCTTATTCAGATTTCTGGTGGTCAGAGAACATACTCTATAATTGAAATTCTTTTACATTTCATGAGATTTGTTTTATAACCCAGGATATTGCATATCATGGTGAATATTCAATGAGCGCTTGAAAAGAATGCATACTCCGCTGTTTTGAGGTGAAGTGTTCTATATATGTCAATTAGATACTTGGAGTTGTTTTGTTTAGATCTTCTATATCTTTGATGATTTTCTTAAACAGAAAATCTGCTAAATTTAGAGAAATACTAAATGTAGTTCTATTAGTTGCTGAGACTTGGGTTTTGAATTTCTGAACTACAACTGTGGGTGTGTCTATGTCTCCTTTCAGCTCTGTCAGCTATTGTGTCATGTAATTTGAAGCTCTGTTATTTGGTTTGTACACATTCAAGATCATTATATCTCCCTGGCATATTGATCTTTTTAGTATGATGTAATGCTTCTCTTTTTTATATATAATATTCAGAGCTGTTAGTTGTTCTTAGCAGGAGGAACAGGGAAAAGTCTGTGTATTCCTTGTCCCTGGAATAAAAGCCTCAAAACTTACTTTTAAACATGAATAGTATGAATTAACTTGAATTATAGGTTAACTCAAAAAAAAAATCAGTATTGGTGTATTCAAGGTAACTGATGAAGGAAATCTACTACAACAAAAAACAATGCTACAGGAATATTCCCAAAGCTGCAGAAAGAGGTATGTTCAAGGTTGTCATGCCGATATTATAAATTTCAACAAAGATGAGAAATAATCTAAATGTACATGAGTAAAGGATTGGTTAAATAGTTTATGGTCCATTCCTAGTGGATATTTAGCCAGCATGAACAAATGCAAATAAACCGGTTGGTAAAATATTGAAATAATTCCAAAATAGACTGTTAATAATTTCTGCCTTGACTCCCATACCACATACACCCCTCTAGCACTCTGGCCATCTTGGCCTATTCCCTAGGACACCTTGAAGTGCTACACAATCTAACAACAAAATTTAATATTTTTAACAAATTTAACATTTGTATAGCAGGAGGCTTTGGGGCTGTGCTTTACCACTATGACTGGTGCCCATTCTGATTGGTCAGAACTCATGTTCTACAAGATGTTAAATACTTTGTATATCACTCCTTGGTCAATACGTACCACAGAATACCATACAGCTATTGAAATGAATAAAGGGAGCTCCAAGTAAGCATGGCAGATTGAACAAAGACATTTATCTTCATTCATTCCTGAAACCTCATTAAAATGACAGCAAATAATTTTAAAAGTCATAAAACCCAAAAGGACAAAGAGAACACGAGAGATGACAGCAGAAGAGAAATGTCAACACAAGTTTTGGAAGCTGGAAAGCAGATAGACAGGTGGTAACTGATTTAGCAGAGTAGATAATACCAAAACCTAAGCCTGAAACTCGGGAGAACCCAAAAACAACAACAACAAAAAAGAAACCAAGGCAATCCACACTGCTGAATGACACAACGACATGGGATTTGGAAACATCAAGCACCTCTAGAGGCAGGACTGAAAACAGAGAGATTGGCAGTTACTATGAGGAGTATGTAGCCCCTCCTAAGTTCAGTCATGCACACCATGGAGTAATTTCTCTTTGACAATTCACGTAGAAGACTGGGAATTTTTTTCTTGCTGGACAAGTTTATTGCCTAAGAACTGGGGTGGATTTGCCACACTGAAAGTGAAGATGTAAAGTCTGCATATTAAATAGCATCATCTTTTGTCTATCCCCACTCCTTTCATACATCCCAGAACACCAGCATCCAGGCTTATTAACACCTTATAGGAAATTGGACTATTCTTTTCTGTGGAAACTAAATTGTCCAGTGGAAAAGACCTAAAAATACTGACATTTTAGACTAGTGAAAAAGCTGAGATTCAGCCTTCTCAACCTAAAGGGAAATGTACCACACAAAACAGTGCCTATTCATATATGAAGAACTTCTAATCAGCATCTTAGTCTCTTACTATTATATATAAATGGGCCATCCAGCAAGAGAGATAAAAACAATAAAGCAGAGGTGCCTGGCTGGGTCACTTGAGGTTGTGACTTCAAGCCCATGTTGGGAGATTACTTAAAAAAATAAAATAAAATCTTAAAAAAAAAGATCATAAAAACAATAAAACAGAAAAAGTGAGCTTGTAGGAAACAGACAAATCAGGGAACCAAAAAAAAGTTTTGAAAGACTTCTTTTTCAGAAAGATGAGAATATACAACATTCATTAATGATTGGGTATAAAAAATAACATTCAGGGAACTAGAAAAATGTTTTGGAAATTAAAAACAAGATAAAATATAGAAGTGTTGGGATATACTTTGGAGGAATCCTCATGAAAACTAGAATAAAAAAAGAATAAGGAGAAAAGATGATTTGGGGAATCAATCTAGGATGTCCAACATCTGGATAATGTTTATAGAAAGAACAGAGAAATGGAAATAAAGGAAATTATCCAAGAAATAATGCAAAAAAAAAAATCCTAAAATTGAAGAACATTACTTTCCTGACTAAAAGGGCCTACCTAGAACCTAGGATAATAAATAAAAATAGATCAGAAAGGACACATCATAATGAAATTTCAGACTACCATGAAATCAAAATGACAGGGTTGACTCAACAGCAGCACTGGAAGCTAGAAAGCAATGAATCAATATTTTCAAAAGTTTGAGGGAAAATTATTTGCCACCTAGAACTCTATACCCTGCCAAACTTGATGATAGAATAAAAAGATTTGCAGACATGAAAGGTCTCACTGAACATTTTCTCTCTCAAATAGCCTTGCACAGGAAGTTCTTGGAGGTTGTATTCAACCTTCCACAAAAGAGGAAGAATGTGTGGAAAATAGGTTTTCAGGGCTTTCCTTAAGAAGCTGTGGAACCCGTAGAAGGCTCCCTCCCATTCGTGGTTAAACCAGGTATAAACTACTTTAAAGAGAACATTTGATAGGAAAAAAGGTTGAACAGGTTGTCTTGATTAAAGGATAAAGCACTAAGAATGCTAGGCAACAAGGAGGTTTTTAAGGAAAGCTTTTCCAAAAATGACAAGAAGACACCCAGGAAAGTTGTGAACCGAGCAAGATGTCATAGGATTATACTTTCGCCACTTGTGTACAGAATCCCACCCAAGGTAGTCTTGAAAGTTACTCTGGTGGATGGATGGCAGAATGGCAACCAGGCAGCCTAACCTTATCTAGAAGTCACAGGTAAAGGCTGACTTTCAGGAAAATGGAGCAATCAGGTAAAAATGGTGTAAGCATTCTTTTTTTTTTAATTAACAGATAATGTATTATTTGTTTCAGGGGTACGGGTCTGTGATTCATCAGTCTTGCACAATTCACAGCACTCACCATAGCATGCACTCTCCCCAATGTCCATCACCCAGCCACTCCATCCCTTCCAACACCCTTCCCCATAGCAACCCTCAGTTATTTCCTGAGATCTGCTACTTCTTTTTTCTCTGCCTGCACTCAGATGCCTGATGCCATCATGCTTCCCTTGCCTACCCCAAACTTAACCATTCCTATAAGCAGACTTCTCCCCCGCCTAAACCAGTATCAAATCCTGCAGACCTGCCAACCACTGGAACCAATATCCAATCTTAATCTTGGCAGTCCCTTCCAGCTAATTATCAGAGGTCTGCTAAATAAATCTGTGCTAAGATGCTAATGACAGATGACAGATTCATATACTACCCATCCAGAGTTATTTGCATTTCAACGGACTATTCATAGAGACCAAAGACCTTCTAATTTCAAATGAGCTAGTGAGGGAAATATTTTTTAAAGGTAGGAATTCTCAAGTCTCACAACAGACACAGCCACCTAATTCACCGATGGGGAAAACTAGCTGGAAATCTGTGTCTGAAACAATATACTTTCTGAGACCTGGTTATTCACATAGTCATGGTGAGCCATAAATCACCGCTCCCCAAATAATGAATAGCTCCAAAAAGTAGAAATGTTTTTCAGATTATCACGTGGTTGTCCTGGCTTAGATTAAGGGAAGCCTTGAAATAATTATAAACAAGATCCAAGAAATGTTAGAGGTTAATGAATGTGCCACTAAAACATGCTCCAAATTTAAAATCTTGTATGTTTAGAATTAAAGCACTGAGAGGTGATCAAGTCCACTTAAAACCACCTTGTATCAAGATGTTATATTGTAATCTGATACAATGAAGTGTCTGAAAAGAAATATAATATTATTACAATAGTACATACAAAGGAATTGAATGCAATCAACTCATTTATAGTGGTAATCCAAATCACATTAAAACATGTAGACCAAGATAATTGGCAACAGAATCATGCCCAGAATAACACTTAAGTCATATCAGGTCATTCTGAGCAAACATACTGGACAATTCCATAACTTTGAAATCGAAGGAAAGTGATAGGGGACTGAGGGATTTCAGTAAACGCAGCAAGTACATATCTCATGTTTAGAGCTATCAAATTCGCATTGTGAACTTTAGCACAAATCTCACTGCAACTCAGGGGGCATGTTCTAATTCTGGTAATAACATTTACTGAAGTGTTCTGAGGACTTCAGCTAAATCATATCTAAGTCAAAGTGTAAAATCTAAGTTAGGGCATAAGGGAGAACATGAAAATCAATACATTTGGATATATGAGGTGAGGATATTATGTAAATACTTTGCAATGTACGATGAGGCCAGGAACCCACTTTGGTATGCTGGGTACAGTGGCAAGAGCCCAATATTCAATGCCACATTCTCGGAGGGGCAGGAGGCAACGATGCCATAACATTCCACAAATGTCCTTTCACACGGTAAAAATATTTCTGACAGTCACTCTGCCCAAACCTTCCTATTCATAACACTGTCAGCTGGCATGTCACTCACAGTGACAGGAAAGGAGAGAGGGGAAGATTGTGGAAAAGAAGATGGCAGGAGTTAAATCACTACATGGTGAACAAGCAAGATGCACCTGAACTACCCATTTGTCACACAGATGGCTGACACACTCCTGACTCAAAGGGTTAGGGCGGAAATATCCTAGTCGCCTCAAGGGAAACAAATAGTCCCAATATTCCAATGGTTGCAGTCTAAAAGAAAGGCAAGAAATCCAGTTGAATTAGAATGTCAAAAGATGGGAAATCCTAAAGGGATCTTAATGGGAGGGACATTTCATCCCATTATTCTTTTTTTTTTTTTGCCATGGTAGCCTAGCTTCAAATTGAATCCTATGCAGAAGTTCAGTATTTTAAGTAAGTCAGAGAAACCCATTTTGATTAAGGGGGCTATATAGAACTCCCCTCTCATTCTCCATAACCACCGCGTTCATCTCTAAGGTATTCATAAGGAATTCCAGGACTCCGGACCACACCTTTGAATAATGACATTCCCGGCAGAATATTATCCTGCCCAAGGTCTCCCGTGGTCAATCTAGATTTTTCTCCTAAGCTTATGCATCACTACGTCACCTGCCTCATGTCATGTGGCCCTCCTTAGTTTCCTCAAATAAGTATTTGACATTGTTATCTCTAATTCACTGAGCAGCTTCAGCAAATCAGAAAAATTTTACTAAAAAGAAATATTTAGGAATATAGATTATACATAAATGTAAGTGATGTTTACTTCAAAGAATACAATGTTAGAAACCAACTATGGTCAGTTTTAAGACATATACTACAGTTTGTTTTTATATCCTGGCAAAACTGGTTACCTGGCACAACGCAAGCCCACTCATAAAACAAATTGTGTTTGCTTTTTTTCTGATGAACATTCTGTGGCATTCTATGGCATTTTCAAAAAGGATCCATAATATGTCAACTGAAACATTGCCTTTTTAAAGTACATATGACATATATGGCTTTTTTTAGAAACTTAATTGTCTTTGTAGAAAAAATATTACCAAAATATTTGTTGCATATTTGGTCACGCTAAGCTGTGAACTATATAAAAATATGTGATTCCCTGTAAAGTTTATAGTCTTTATTTATTGTGATTCCCTGTGAAGTTTATAGTCTTTATTTATAGCAAACCCCACAGTCTTGCATTTAAGTACCTTCGTTTCCAAGAGGAAAAAAAATTGAATAGGTTTGCCTTAGGGCATCTCAATGATCAAAACAATCTCATCATTTCATTTCGGACTCTGTTCATAAAAGGCAGCAATAGATCAAAGCCAGGTTTTTTTTCCCTTGCCATGATCTTGTAATCATGGTCTCTTAGGACACAGAATCAATCTGATTTTACCTTCACTTCTACTCTCGTGTGTTCTTTCTGAATGACCCTCAGTCGGCCTGTGGTCAGGAGTCTCACAGCCACAAGAATTACTTTTCACTAGAAGCTGAACTTCTTTGTTTGGGATTTATTTCTAGGCAGCCTGAGACAGGTTTGTGATTCTTCTGCGCTGAGGTTTTTTTTTTTTTTTTTTTCCNGCGGTCTTGAATTTCTGCTTTAGGTCTGTTTGGTTTTTGAAAGGAGGTAATCAAATGGCCCAGGAGGGTAGGTGTTCACATCCAAGGTTAGCTGAGAATTTTTGCTAGCTCTATGACCTCCATCTATCCCACACTCCACTACTACATTCTGGATGGTTTCTGCTACTTCTACAGGCCATGCTGGATGCCTAGTTCTCTAATCAGCTGTCCTCCTTGATGTTTGGAAAGTCCTTTTACTTTGGATTCAGTCAAGATAAGGTTACTCGGGGCACCTGGGTGGCTCAGTGGGTTAAAGCCTCTGCCCTCAGCTCAGGTCATGGTCTCAGGGTCCTGGAATTGAGGCCCACATCGGGCTCTCTGCTCAGCGGGGAGCCTGCTTCCTCCTCTCTCTCTGCCTGCCTCTCTGCCTACTTGTAATCTCTCTCTGTCAAATAAATAAATAAAATATTTTTTAAAAAAAGGAATGATTTCTTGGAAATTATATCAGAAGTACAGGCAAGGGGACGCCTGGGTGGCTCAGTCGGTTAAGCATCTGCCTTTGGCTGAGGTCATGATCTCAGGGTCCTGGGATCCAGCCCCACATGGGCTCTCTGCTCAGCAGGAAGCCTGCTTCCTCCTCTCTCTCTGCCTGCCTCTCTGCCTACTTGTGATCTCTCTCTGTGTGTCAAATAAATAAAATCTTTAAAAAAATAAAAAATTTTAAAAAAGATAAGGTTACTCATTGTAACCAGAACATTTATAAAGGAAAATAAAGCAAAAACAGAAATACAGCAAGAGATAATCTTTCAGAGCAAGCTTGTTATTCTAACAGAAAGTCCACTTTAGCTGTTTGGCTAGTGCAATTTCAAAAAAAAAATGTTTATTTCCTTCACCTTACTTTCTAGGAAAAAAAAAAGAATATGCTAGAATAACCTATTATCTTTTAATCTGGAGTAAATTTGAGTTGACACCACTTTCCAATGGATGGGATCCTTACTTTCTCTTAGAACTTATTTCACATTCATTTCTGGACAGTAGTCCTCCATCTTATCCCCTCTGACCTTTGCTTATGTTAGACTTCCACTTGGCAGATGCCGAAACTCTCTTGAGTCCTATCCCACTCAGGTCATACTAGTTCTTGGTGCTCTTCAAAGTAAGGGGAATTCATGTTATGTCTCAAAGATTTCTCCTTAAGTTGCAGGTTGGCAATTGTTGATCTTTTAGCTACCTCTTTCACAGATCTCTTTGGCGATCTCTCTGACTACAATTTTCTGACTCATTTCTCTCATTCTTGCTCACTTCTTTTAAAACAGATTCATCAACTACTTGAATTCCTCTCTTAATTTTTTCAGTCATGGTAGCTCTTTCAAATTATCAGGGACTATATACCTCTTTCTTTTATTTTTTTTAAGATTTTATTTATTCATTTGACACAGAGAGAGAGATTACAAGTAGGCAGAGAGGCAGGCAGAGAGAGAGGAGAGAGAAGGAAGCAGGCTCCCTGCTGAGCAGAGAGCCAGATGTGGGCCTCGATCCCAGGACCCTGGGATCATGACCTGAGCCGAAGGCAGCATCTTTAACCCACAGAGCCATCCAGGCGCCCTACCTCTTTCTTTTAGATAGAACACTGTGCTCTTGGTGGGAAATACCCACTAAGTTCCATTTGTCCTCTCTTCATTTGGAGAGTAGAGCTCACTGGCACACCCTTGGCCAGATGGATGGTTAGGACATTCCAGGTTATGGGGTTTCTCTGTGTCCTCAGGGAGCAATCATCCGGAAACCATGATCACAATTTTATGAAGCCAAAAACTCCTTACATCCTCATTAAATATAACAATACTTTTTTTTAAATATAACAATTCTTAATAAAACTAATGTTTAGGGCGCCTGGGTGGCTCAGTGGGTTAAAGCCTCTGCCTTCAGCTCAGGTCATGATCTCAGGGTCCTGGGATCAAGGCTCGCATCGGGCTTCCTGCTCAGCGGGGAGCCTGCTTCCTCCTCTCTCTCTGCCTGCCTCTCTGCCTACTTGTGATCTCTCTCTCTCTGCATCAAATAAATAAATAAAATCTTTTTTAAAAATTAAAAAAAATAAAACTAATGTTTATTCATAACCACATTTTTCACTCTACTGAACTTATAAGAAGTCACCTAGGCATTTGTTCATTCAGACTGTTTTGTTAACACGTAAATAGCTAGATTGCTAAAAGAAGCCTATGGAGAAAATCCACCCAGAGAGTTGGTTAGTGTGGTTAGGTATCACAGAAATTTCTTCTTAACACTTTGATTCATCCTTTGCTTGGATACACTCTACAAAAGTGAATCCACAGTAATTTGGTCAAAAAGTAATGGTATCCCTCATTACTTATTCACGAATATGCATAACCTAAATATAAACAATATGTGAACTTAACTTTAACAATAGAAGCTAGTTAAGAAATTCACCTTTCAGTAGAATAGTATGCTTAACATATTTTGTAAGCAAAGATAAATAAGCATGTTTTCAGTTTATTAGCTTGTATAATCCTATCAAAACATAAACATAATTCCTTAAAGAGAACCACAGTGGGTGTAGTGTGGGTATAACAAAATATGGTAGTTTTTTTTTTTAATGGTAGTTTGAGATCAAATTGTTTTGTCTTTCAAGGGCTAATTTGGTTATGTGGGCACACCTCTCAACAGCCAGACATTATTAGCTGACTTCTCCCAATATCCATTCTTTTCCACTTGTATCCATTGTCCAAACTAAAGTCAAATTGCTAATTTAAAAAATGTAAATCTGGGGGAACTTGAATGGCTCAGTCAGTTAAGTGTCCAACTCTCGATTTTGGCTCAAGTCATCATCTCAGGGTTGTGAGCCCCACCATTGGGCAGAGCCTGCTTAAGTTCTCTCCCTCTCCTTCACTCTCCCCACCAGCTTGCAAACATGTACTCTCTCTCTAAAAAACAAATGTAAATCTGATAGTATGACTCCTCTGGTTAAGACCCTATAAGGGCTTTCCTTTGCATTTAAAAATAAATTAGAAATATTTTAAGACAACGCTACATAATCTGGTCCCTGCCTACTATTCCCATCTCATTTTGTGCTACTGTCTAACTATCACTTCAAGCTCTAGCCACACCGACCTTTTCAATTACTGCAACATGCCTTACACCTTCATAGAGACTGTTCTTCCTCACAGAACACTAGTCCACCTACCCTCTCCATGGCTGGCTCCCCATTCTTCAAATCTCTGCTTAAATATTGCCTCCACAGGAAGGACTTCCCCTACACTTAAGCTAAAAGCTAAATTAAAGTATGTAATTCCAACAATTTCTCTTTTTTTGTACTGTTTCTTTCATAGAATTTATCAATATTTGTAAAATTATATATCTATTTGGCCATTTAAATGTCTGTTGTCTGTCTCCCTCAAACTGAGAGCTTCATGAGGCAGAGAATGTATCTATTCTATTATATATAGTGTATTATTTCTTTTTTTTTTTTAGTTTTTACTTATTTATTTAGGTAATCTCAACCCCAGCGTGGGACTTGAACTCATGACCCCAGATCAAGAGTTGCATGATCTACTGACCAAGCCAGCCAGTTGTCCCTAACAATGTATTATCTAATATAGAGCCTGGCAGCTGGTAGGTAATCAATAAATATTTCTCCATTATATAAATGACAAGCAGATAATTTGTTGACAAAATTTATAGTTTTCTTTATATATGGGAAATAAGAGTAAATTAGCCAGCATAAAATAAGGACCTGATTTCAACCATGGTTATAAACTTGAGTGCAACCATAGAATGTTTTAGAAAGAAGCAAATATAATTTTAAATAGCATCAACATCAAGTTTTCCTTTTTTTAACATCAAGTATTTCTTGATAATTAATGTAAAAGAAATATAATGCAAGGCTTTTAAAAATGCTTTCTCTTGGGGTGCCTGGGTGGCTCAGTGGGTTAAGTGTCTGCCTTCGGCTCAGGTCATGGTCCCCATGTCCTGGGATCGAGCCCCACATCAGGCTCCCTGCTCATCAGAGAGTCTGCTTCTCCCTCTCCCACTCCCCTAGCTTGTATTCCCTCTCTCTCTGTGTCTCTCTCTGTCAAATAAATAAATAAAATCATTTAAAAAAAGCTTTCTCTTCCATTCAGTGTTTATCGGTTGAAAACAACTGCCTTTTCCTATACAGACATAATTGTGTATATTGTAAATTATTTTTTAAGGCATTTATTTGGTTCTCTATACATTGTAGTTAGATTAAAGCAAAGGATCTGAAACTGGGATCTATTTGTCTCCTTTGCTCTTAAAATGAAGGTTTCCAAAAGATGACTATGATGCTGCATTAACAGATGTGCTAATGTGGGTAACTACTGTAAGGGAATAAAATCTCGAATTACTTTTTAAAAGATTCTTTAGATCAGAGAGTAGGAATGGTGAGATACCTTTGTTTTAACCCTAGACCTACAAAAGAAAAATCCAGAGGTAAGTCTACCTGCCAAAATAAGCATTTCAACCCCCGTTGCATATACATTCACTTAAGGAGAAGGAAGCATTAGAAGAAATCCCTGTCCATGAAAACTATGCCCACTAGCTTTCCCTAGGAGTTTACAGACTGTCAAGGACTCTGACTTTCGGGCAGTGTTCCCTTCAAAATAATCCAGGAGCCCAGCAGGAAATCAACAGCTGCCACAACAGAAATTCTTTTACCACTATGCTAACACAGGTCCAAAATGGCACTTACCTGAACTTGGAGTAAAACATACTGAGCTCTGTTTCACGATATGGGTGCTCTATGGTCTCTGTTACATTTCTTTGCTGGTTTTTTAAAACTCCGTGTACAAGTACCATACTGTTTTAGTTACTGTAGTTTTTGAACAAGTTTCTATGATTTGTTAGAGTGAGTCTGCCTCATTAGCTTTCATTTGCAGAATATACTTCTTATTCTCGGCTATATATTCTTCGGAATGGAGTTAGCTTCATCCAGATACAAAAATAACCTCTGGCGTTTTTACTGTAAATTTTATTAAAACCAGGTATTAATTTGAGAGGACTTTACAACTACAAAATTTTTGTATTCTCATCCATTTTCAAGTGGTTTTTTTTAAGATTTTATTTATTTACGATAGAGAGAGAGAGCAGAAACAGGGGAAGCAGCAGGCAAAAGAGAGAGGGAGAAGCAGGCTCTCTGCTGAGCAGGGACTCTATCCCAGGACCCTGGGATCATGACCTGAGCTGAAGGCAGATGCTTAACCAACTGAACCATTCAGGATTCCCAATTTTCAAGTATTTTTTGTAAAGTTTTGTGGTTTTCTCCATTTAAGTCCTGCACAGTTATTGTTTGAGATTATGTCTAGATCTTTTATGTTTACCTGTTATGGGAAATGGACTCTACACTGTGTTTTATATCTGATTACTGAAATACTTAGGGAAACTGGTAAACTCAAACACCCATTCTAAATGCATTTCATTTAGCTTCTCTTGGGTTAGGGAATCATCTCATTTGCGGATATTAATCGTGTCTTCTGATTTCCAGAAGTGATATCTCTTATTTGTTTCCTGCTTTATTGCCCTGGTTAGGAAATAAGAAAATAAATAAATCATAATGGTGACAGCCATTCTTCTAGTTTCTGATTTTAATAGGAATACATGAGGGTGTTTTGCCACTGCATATGATGTTAGCTGTTAATTCAGGATGGATATTTACTGTCCTTGTAAGGAAAATATGTGATATTCCTTGTGAACTGACAGACCATTCTTCTCCCCATTGTTCCAAATTTAGCACATGTGTGTGGAAGAGAGGACTGCATTAGTCTTTAAATAAAACTGTTCTGTTGTATCTAAGTCTTCTTAAACATTTTGAGGATAAAGGTCAAAGGGTATTTTAAAAGCAACCAAAATTAAAATTAGGGCTAGTTAAGGTCTGTAGCAGATTGGAAAATATTAAACCTGAAGCATTATGATAATGAACCCTATTTCTATGGATATGAGCCATTCACCCAGAAGAAGGGGAAGTCAATTGAATGAGCTGGTAACTTGGTTTCCACTGGAGCTTTTCTCTGATTAGAGGCAAGGCATTTAGGAGGAAAATAAACACAAAAGGGAGAGAACCAGAAAGCCTTCTTTGCTGTGAATATTAAAGAAAAGAAGGCAAAGAACTGCCACTGCTCTCCAAATCTAATTAGCAGCACTAAGTAAGTTGTTTCCAGAAAGGATAGAAAAGACAGTTAACAGCTTTTGAAACCTGTAGGAGAGGGAGGCAGAGCTTGGGTATTTGACCATTGTTAGCTTGAGGATTGTTAGTTAAAGTAGTAGCTTAAGAAAACTGCCAGCCTTTGGCAGGATGCTGTGAAAATAGAGTGCCAGACCTTTTCAGTGCTTGGAAGCATTGTAGCTGAGGATGGTAAACGTTTTCTTGAACACGGAGAGAAAAACCAAGCTTTATTTCAGTGATTAATAACAGTTGAACATGGTGAAAAAGGCCGGCCTAAGTAGTGGTAGTATTTCTTTTTATTTCATACATAGTCTATATCTAGGTTTGATATAATGAGTGCTAAATGTGTACCCTGTTTTTTTCCCTCTTGTGTACAAGATCTTTATTCATTCTAACTTAAGATATATTTCCATAGTGCATTTTGGTATTTATTCTCTCTCCGTATGAACTATTGTTGCTTATAAAAGAAATAAGCATTTTTTAAATATTTAACTTTGAAAGTTTAAGAACATTTACTAACATTGCCTACTCTTTTGTACTACTTGAATTATCATGTGGGTATTGCTTTTTCAACTTAAAAAACTGGCCTATTTAAAAATATTTTACTAATAATATATATCCGTTGTGACAAATTCCAAAACTGGAAAGTGTGTAATGTGAAATTTGAAAGTAGCTGACACATTCCACCTCACTGCGCCTAGGTAGTCACTGTTAAGTGTCTGTTGTGTATTCTTTAAGACTTTTCCTTTGCCTATACAAACATGTAAACACAGTTGGGTTTTTTTTTTTAATGTGAACGTACTCTATAGATTTTCCGCAATTTGCTTTTCCCCCCAAGCAATTGATATATTTCC
The DNA here is from genome assembly GCA_002007465.1 of Ailurus styani. NCBI lineage: Eukaryota > Metazoa > Chordata > Mammalia > Carnivora > Ailuridae > Ailurus > Ailurus styani. The sequence goes on from LNAC01000773.1 coordinate 312,713, forward strand.
ATACCTACACAGTGATTTTAGAAACAGTCATATTTCTGTAGAAAAAGCAGAGGAACCTAAATTCTTACTTTTTGTGTGTTTTAAGGTGGCCTCGTCTGGGTAAATTCACTATTGTACCAAACCTGTAAGCCTAATTTAACACTGTCCACTTGGGGACAGCTACTGGAATTGTTAGCTAAAGACCTTAAGCAATGATTCTCGAATTTTTGCATGCATCAGTGTTGTACCATCTAATCGTTTTCTTACTCAGTCCCAGGAAGATGATATACAAATTTTTTGAGAGCAGGGCTGTGAAATTGAGACAATAAACTCTCTTCTGAGGACTGCTCTATCTCCAAATTATGCAACAAATTACCTATTAACAAGTCACTAATACAATACAGTTGTCCTCATAAGCAGATCAGGGAGAGAAGACATAGGACTTTGTCGGAAAGATTGCTCAGACCAGTGGTTCTCAAACTGCAATGTGCACCAAAAATCACCAGAGGACTTGCTAAAATACAGGCCGCTGGGTTCCACACCCAGAGTTTCTGATTTTCAGGCCGGGGCCCAAGAATTTGCACTTCTAAGAAGTTCCCAGATGCTGCTGCTCCTCCTGGTCCCAGGATCATATTTTGAGAACCACCGCCTCAAAAAAAAAAAGACTCGACCCCTGTAGTGGACATCCATTTTCCAATGTACTTGACTTAGACAAACAAACTTCACAATACAGAATTCACCAAAGTCAAAAAAGTAGACCCAAATGAGAATCTCCATATAAAGTACTCCTTACTCTCCAGCTCTTAAAACCTAACTGCAGTAAAAGTTACTTAAGCTCTCGTTTCTATTGCTGGGTTGAAAATACAGGTCTCTTTTTTTTCCCAGATCTTCTTATCTCTAGCTTAGGTCAGTTCCCCAATTAAGGCTGAACATATGCCACCTAAGAGGTTTTTTGAAACCTACCGTAATCCTAGAATAAAGAATGAAAGCACTGAGTCGTTAATAGCATATTTTGTTCAGACTAAGTAGAAGACCCTGTTAAAAAAATGTAGTCTTTCAAAAGAACCCCTTTTTCATTCTCAACACTAACCCAAGCTCCTCTTCTACTCTATTGTCCCACATTCTTCTGAGGGAGTGTAATGAAGGCAGAGAGAGCCCTGCTCCCGTCTCAGCTTCATACTTCTGGTCTGTGTCATCAGAACTCTCTACCTTCAGTTTCCTCATCTATAGCGTGGATATAATAATAACACCTACCTGAAAGGCTGTCAGTATTCAATGAGGCAATATACATGTAAATCACTTAACACAGTACCTGGCACATAATAAATGTTCAATAAAGATATGTTACTACTAATACTGCTACTTCAGAGTAAATAATTGGAATAGAGGATGGGGTTCTTGGTATATCTCTTTCTTTCAATGCAAGTATAACCAACAATGGGCCATAATTCTTTTAGTTCGAGTGTTATGTGGCCAAATATGCTCATTGAATGATCTGTGTGACTGCCTTATAGAGAATGAAAGACAGGTACACAAAGATGAACATGGGAAATTAGCTAAGACTCTATTGCAGTAATCAAGGGGACAGATAGTGGTGCCTTGGACTAAATTGATGGCCATAGAGGAGAGTATGAGATTAATAGGAAAGACTTTAGAGATAACAGACTTGGAAAGTGATTAGATACCAGAAAGATCGGAGGATCAAAAGTAGCTCTTAGCTTTTCTACTACAGGCAATGAAGGGGATGGTAATACCATTAGCAAAAATGAGAAAGAAGCAAAGGTTAGGAGGAGTGGCAATAGAGGCAAAATGACAGGAGTTGACAACAGTCTGCCATGGGCCCAAGCGATCCTCCAAATCATTGCTCAGTATGCCAAACTGTAAGTCTAACCATCCTCTGTCCCTGAACTTTTTCTGTAGCTGGTTACATAAATGATGAAGTAGGTCAAGGTCTAACAACCATGTCACTACCATGCAATTACTTGCTCACTGGTGTGGTAGTCTGGCTTGTTTACTGCTTGCTACAAAAAGTCCTGGGTTCCTCAGGTTGCAGTGCAAGTCATTGCATGCGTAGCCACCAAGTAGGCCCAGTGTGACATCACATGGGACTTAGGGCAGAGGAACAAGCACTACCATGGGAATGCAACCTCTGCATGTTGTCCTGCAATTGTCTTGCTCTGATCCAGATATCAGAAAACTTTTCCTGTAAGGGGCCAGACATTAAATATTAAGATTTATAAGCCATCTGTACCAATTACTCAATTCTATCATTGTTCTATGAAAGCAGCCACAACAACATAGAAATAAATGAGTATGGTTGTGTTATAGAAAAATCTTTATTATGGACATTGAAAGTTGCCTATCATAACATTTTCATGTGTTATAAAATATTATTCTTTGGACTTTTTTAACCATTAACCATTTACTCATTTAAAAAATGGGTAAAAAATAATTCTTAATGTATAAAAAAGGGTGGTAGGCTGGATTTTTCCAGGGGGTATAGTTTGCTAAACCCTTCTCTGAAAAACTGACTCAAATTGTCTTCCTTTGACACATATGGCACTGTGGCAAGCCAATATGTTTGCTTGCTCAGTGATCTCTTTTGGAGTTTTATTATACATTGGTGTTCTCTATGAGACTGAAATTCTTTCCTAACAATTGGATGCATTTTGAACATGTTTTATTGATGTGCCTATAGGAGTACAAGATATCTAAGTAGAGATACAAATTCCTGCCCCAGGAAAGAAATCAGAGATAAAGATACATATTTCAAAGAATTTAGTTTATAGGTGGCAATGAAAAGAAAGAGAACGGCTGAGTTTTCTCAAGAATAGCATGAATAATAAGAACAGAGAGCCAGGAATATGAGGTCCTGAAAAACAAGAACATGTAGACCAGTGGTTCTCAAATGGAGATAATTTGCCTCCCAGAGATACCTGGAAATGTCTGGAGACATTTTTGATTGTCACAACTGAGGGAGTGCTACTGGCATCTAGTGGGTAGGGGCTAGGAATGCAGCTAAATACCCTACAGTGCACAGGACAACCCTCCACCAAAAAAAAAAAAAAAAAAAAAGATTTGGGGCTCAAAATATCAATAACGCAAAGGTTAAGAAACCTTTTTTTAGGGGTGCCTGGGTGGCTCAGTCAGTTATGCATCTGACTCTTGATTTTGGCTCAGGTCATGATCTCGTGAGATCAAGTCCCATGTCAGGCTCTGTGCTTAGCGTGGAGTCCTCTTGGGACTCTCTCCCTTCCCTTCTTGCCCTCTCTGCTGCTTTCTCTCTCTCTCTGTCAAATAAATAAAGAAATCAATAAAAATATATTTTTAAAGGGTAGGAAGAGAAAAGTGAGTCACAAAATAATACTAGGGAATACACCCAGTGCTCAGATCTTGGGTTCTAATACCATAATAGTGATCCTTAAAGAAATGACTGATTTTAGGCCTGGAGGAGAAAATACAGAAGTGAGCTTAAAGCATCTTTTGGTGCGAGAAAGTAAGTACTAACACACATACACACACACACACACACACACACACACACAGAGTCTGATCAGGTATGTCAAAGGGATATAGGAAGCTACTAAAAGAGCTCCCAATGATCAAAGATGGAACAATTTGAGCAACAGAATAAAAACATTATGTTGGATTATAACCCAAAAATTAAATACAAATTCATGAGTCCATACTGATATAAATGAATGGGGGAGAGGAGACAATCTCACATGCATAAGAATTCCAAATACTTGGGCGCCTGGGTGGCTCAGTGGGTTAAAGCCTCTGCCTTCGGCTCAGGTCATGATCTCAGGGTCCTGGGATCGAGGCCCACATCGAGCTCCCTGCTCAGCGGGGAGCCTGCTTCCTCCTCTCTCCTCTCTCTCTGCCTGCCTCTCTGCCTACTTGTGATCTGATCTCTCTCTCTGTGTCAAATAAATAAAAAATAAAATCTTTAAAAAAAAAAAGAATTCCAAATACTTTATTCTACTTTCAAGGAAATGGAGTAGCACTACCCATTTTTTAAGGATGGTATGGACAATGCACAGTGACTTCTTTCCAAAAACTGCAGTATGGAAATGGTGGCGGGGGGCCTGAGTCACCTCAACCAGGTGATCAAGGTCAACATCAACAGTGATAAACCAGGGCGCCTGGGTGGCTCAGTGGGTTAAAGCCTCTGCTTTCGGCTCAGGTCATGATCCCAGGGTCCTGGGATCAAGGCCCGCATCGGGCTCTCTGCTCAGCAGGGAGCCTGCTTCCTCCTCTCTCCTCTCTCTGCCTGCCTCTCTGCCTACTTGTGATCTTTCTCTCTCTGTCATATAAAAATAAAAAAAATCTTTAAAGGGCGCCTGGGTGGCTCAGTGGGTTAAAGCCGCTGCCTTCGGCTCAGGTCATGATCCCAGGGTCCTGGGATAGAGGCCCACATCTGGCTTTCTGCTCAGCAGGGAGCCTGCTTCCTCCTCTCTCCTCTCTCTCTGCCTGCCTCTCTGCCTACTTGTAATCTCTCTCTCTCTGTGTCAAATGAATAAATAAAATCTTAAAAAAAACCTTAAAAAAAACAGTGATAAACCATGTTGATGTTATATGCCATTGACATAATGTGAAGAGAATGGCATTTTACCTCCGTGATCTTCTTCCCTAGAACCCATAACCTCAGTCTAATCATGAGAAAAACATCAGACAAATTAGAATAGAGGCACATTCTCCAAAATGCCTAACCAGTACTCTTTAACACTCTTAAAGTCATCAAAAACAAAAGGACTAAGAACTTGTCACAGCCAAGAGGAGCTTAAGGTATGACAGCTAATTATAATTTAGTATCCTACATAAATCCTGGAACAAAAAAGAACATTCAATTAAAAGAATAAGGTAACTTGACTAAAATCTGGACTAAGTTAATTATAATGTACCAGTATTGGTTCATTAATTGTGACAAATGTACCATACTGTTGTAAGACAGTAATAATAGGGGAAACTGAGTGTTGGGCAAATGGGAACTCTGTGTTATCATCAGAATTTTTCTGTAAATCTAAAACTTAGAAAACTTTAAAGTTTATTTTAAAGATTTTATTTATTTATTTTGAGAGAGATGTGGAGCATCTTTTCATATGCTTCTTTGCCATCTGTACATCTTCTTTGGTGAGGTATCTGTTAAGGGTTTTAGCCCATTTTTAAATCAGGTTGTTTTTTTCCTTACCATTGAACTTTAGGATATATTTTTTGTATAACTGTCCTTTAATAAATATGCCTTTTGCAAATATTTTCTCCTAGTCTGTGGTTTATCTTCTCATTCCCATTATAATGCTTTTTTTTAAAGATTTTATTTATTTATTTGACACAGAGAGAGAAATTACAAGTAGGCAGAGAGGCAGGCAGAGAGAGAGGAGAGAGGAGGAAGCAGGCTCCCCACTGAGCAGAGAGCCTGATGTGGGCCTCAATCCCAGGACCCTGGGATCATGACCTGGGCCGAAGGCAGCGGCTTTAATCCACTGAGCCACCCAGGCGCCCCCATTATAATGTTTTTGACACAGGAAAAGTTTTTAATTTTAAGAAAGTCCAGTTTACCGATTATTTCTTTCATGGATCATACCTTTAGTCCCATAGTGCCTTTGAACAAATTGAATAATCTCATTGTTGGATCCAATTTGTTTTGAAGTTATATACAACAAGCTATCACTAAACCCAAAGTCATCTAGGTTTCGTCCTATGTTATCTTCTTGGAGTTTTATAGTTTTGCATTTTTCATGTAGCTCCATGATCCATTTTGAGTTAATTTTTGTAATGAGCATAAAGTCTGTGCTTAGATTCATATTTTTGCATATAGATGTCCAGTTGACCTAGCAGCATTTGTTAAAAAGAATATCTTTCCTGCACTTCATTTCCTTTGCTCCTTTGTCAAATATCAGTTGACTATATACATGTGAATCTATTTCTGGGCTCTCTACCCTTCTCCTGTTTTTGTTTATTCTTTTGCCAATACCACATTTTCTTGATTACTGTAACTTTTTATTAACTCTTGAAATCAGGTAGTATCGGTCTTCCAACTTTGTTTTTGTATTATAATACTGTGTTGGCTATTTTGGAATTTTTGTTTCTCTATAAACTTCAGAATCAGTTTGTCAATATACATAAAAAAACTCAATGGGATTTTGATTAGGTCTGCATTAAATCTATAGATCAAGTTTGGAAGAACTCATATCTTGGCAATATTGAGTCTTCCATCACTTTTGAAGAATAATTTTGCCAGATACATAATTCTAAGTTGATGGGTTTTTATTTTTCTTTTTTTAAAGATTTATTTATTTATTTAGGGATAGTGCATGCATGCACCCACCTGAGTGGGGGGAGGGATGGAGGGTGGGGAAGAAAGAGAATATCAAGCAGACTCTCCACTGAGCATGGAGCCCGACGTGGGGCTCAATCCCATAACCCTGAGATCATGACCTGAGCTGAAATCAAGAGTCGGACGCTTAAAACTGAGCCACCCAGGGGACGCTGTGTTTTTTTTTCTCTCAACACTTTAAATATTTCACTCCACTCTCTACTTGTATTGCTTCTGAAAAGTCAGATGTAAATTCTTACCTTTGTTCTTCTATAGATAAGGTATTTTCCCCCCTCTGGCTTTTGTAGTTGTCCCATGATTCTTGGATATCCTGCTCTGGGGTTTTTTTTTTTCAGTATTTTTTTCTTTACTTTTCCATTTTTGGAGTTTCTATTAAGATATGTTCAAGCTCAGTGATTATTCCTTAGCCATGTCCAGTCTACTATTGTGCCTATCAAAGGCATTCTTCATTTCTGTTACTGTGTTTTTTATCTCTAGTATTTATTTTCTATTTTGTCTTCGAATTTCATCTCTCTGCTTACATTACCACCTTTTCTTGCAGGCTGTCTACTTTATCCACTAAAGCCTTTAGCATATTAATCATAGTTGTTTTAAATTCCCAATCTAACAAGTCCAATGTCCCTGCCATATCTGCATCCTGTTGTGCTACCTTGACATTTTCCTTGATAAACGGACATGATGTACTGGGTGAAAGATGCTACTCTAAATAGGCCTTTAGTAATATGGTGGTTAGTTGTGGGGGAGGGGTAGTGCAAGTGTTCTATAGCCCTATGATTGGATTTCTGGTTTTTAGTGAGTCTAGGCCTCTGAACTGTGAACTTCCACAAGTGCTTCTCCACTTATTTTACCCCTTAGGTGGCACAGGATGGATTCAGAGGGCTAGAATTAGGTCCTTCCCTTTTACAACGAGCAAGGCCAGAGAGGAGTTGCATTATTTCCCTTCCCTGTGGTCAGTCTCAGAAAAACAAAACAACACAAAACCCAATAGTTTAGGCTCTAATGAAATAATTTATCTTGAGGGAAAGCCTTATTAAGAAGAATAGAATGTTCTGGCTTATTTCAAAATGGTTATTTCTCCCCTCCCCCTGCCAAAAGCATGAGGGAATTTTTCTCTGATATTCTCTGTTAAAATCAGGTCAAACTCTTTGAGATAACATTCAGGAAAGTGAGGATCCCTCCCTATGACTGGGTCCTCCTGGAGTTTTTAACTCTCTGATTTGTCTACATTAAGCAACCAGAAATTTGTCCATTATAATACAGGGTTTCCTACCCCATCACTGGTTCTTGCAGAGGTTTCTGCTTATGGGCTTCTGCTCTGGTAAGATGTGATTACTTGTATTTACTTGTCTGTCTCTCCAATTTTGGGGGTAGCAGCTTTCCCTTTGACCCTACTTCTCTGACAGATCTAAGAGTTGTTAATTTTTCAGTTTGTTCTACATTTTACTTGCCAGGATGTAGTGGCAACATCTAAGCTCCTTACACGCTGGGCTGGAAACCACACATCTTAGTCCTTTTGGGATGCTGTAACAAAAATGCCATAGGCCAAGTGGTTTAAACAACATGTGCTTCTCATAGTTCTGAAGTCTAGGAAATCGAAAATAGGGGTGTCTACAGGTTCTGTGTCGGATGAAAGCCTTCTTTCTGGTTCATAGATGGCCATCCTTTTGCTGTGTCCCCTCAAGTTCGAAGGGGCAAGGGAGCTCTCGAGAGTCCCTTTGATAAGAGTACTAATCCCATTCATAAGGGCTCCTCCCGGGCACCTGGGTGGCTCAGTGGGTTAAAGCCTCTGCCTTCGGCTCAGGTCGTGATCTCAGGGTCCTGGGATCGAGGCCCACATCGGGCTCCCTGCTCAGCGGGGAGCCTGCTTCCTCCTCTCTCTGTCTGCCTGCCTCTCTGCCTACTTGTGATCTCTCTCTGTCAAAATAAATAAAATAAAATAAAATAAAATAAAATAAAAAAATAAGGGCTCCTCTCTCATGACCTATCACCTCCCAAAGTCCCCACCTCTTAATGCCATTGGGAATTTGGTTTCAACATTTGAATTTGAAGGAGACACATTCAGTCTACAGCACCAGCTGTTCTCAATTTTTCATTGCACTTGTAAATATACCTTAAAATAAATGATATTCCAATCTAGATAGCATGCTACTGTTTCCTCACAATATTACTAAGAGATTAATGGTTTGACAAAGATTGTGTCCACACCTGACATCAATATCCACAAGAAAACGATATCATCACTAATTCTAGCATTAAGGAAAGACAAAATGACACATCACTTAAAAGTGAAGTATCCTACAAGTCCATGCCAAACTCAGTACTTCTCATGTATAGGTTCCCCAACACACTTTCCCCGAAGAAGAGATATTTTTTGTTTACTGCTCTGTCTTGTTTTTTGTTTGTTTGTTATTTTGTTAACAGGCAACATTGCTAAAACTTTTCCACTGTTAGGCAAGTTATATGTAAAACCTCTCAGACCCAGAGGCGGGGGACCCGATCTCAGGGGCCCTTTCCCACTGTTGAGCAGTGGGATGGCAGGATCTCTTTGCAAAAGGGAAAAGAGTATGTCTGAATGGGACCATTTGGACTGGTAAGAGACGCAATGACTTCTCACTTCTGAGTGCTCATAGAAACTCTCTTACTTTCTACTCATTCAGTAGCCTAGTTTCCATTAAGCTTGCCATGCCAGGTGAGACAATTGCTTTAGAGGCAGTCCCCCAAAATAAGTAGCCCTCTGTGTCATGCTACCTTCATCCCCAGAGTTGCTTCAGAAACCTTGCAGAAGACATGTCTTTCTTCCAGCTAACTGATGGGAGTACTTCCTTATGAGCCAGATGCTGTATTATTAATTTGCTGGAAGACATACTATTATTAGCAAGATAAGGTATGCAGCTTCTTCGTATCATTTCAGGGACAACAGGAAGGTGCCCTTCGCCAAAAACATCTCTCCAGCCTGTTCTATGAGGCTTGAAGTCATTTAATGAGGACTTTGCATTCTCTTTCAGAGTTAGAGATAAAGATGATAAATCAGATACTCTTGGGAGACAGAGCGTTTGGGTTCCTACAGCATTTGGCTCATATCTCAGTAATAGCACTTAACTCTGTTGCTTTATAATTTATCTGTTTGCTTGGCTGTCTACCTCCATGAGGATGTGAATTCCTTGAGGGCAGGGACTGTGCCTCACTCCTCTCTGACTCCTCAGGATTTCTACCAATGCCTGGCAGAAAGCAGTGAACAAAATGACAGAGGAGTGAATTAATTAATGAGCAATTTTATATTTACTGTGATGTCTAAAAGGATGGAGAAGAAGACTTTTTTCTGGGATGAGGGCTAGAGGAGAAAACAGAAACACTATCAGACACCAATAATAACAGTCTTTTTTTTAAAAAAAAAAGATTTTATTTATTTATTTGAGAAAGAGAGCACAAGTGGGGGAAGGACCAGAGGGAGAAAATCCCCCTGAGCATGGAGCCCAACGTGGGGCTCAATCTTACAACCCATGAGATCAAGACCTGAGCCAAAACCAAGAGTTGGACAGTCAACTGACTGAGCCACCTAGGAGCACCAAGAATAATGACAGTCTTGAATAGAGAATGCCCATTGTTTTTTGTTTTGTTTTGTTTTGTTTTGTTTTTAAAGATTTTATTTATTTATTTGACACAGAGAGAAAGATCACAAGTAGGCAGAGAGGCAGGCAGAGAGAGAGGAGAGAGGAGGAAGCAGGCTCCCTGCTGAGCAGAGAGACCGATGTGGGACTCGATCCCAGGACCCTGGGATCATGACCTGAGCCAAAGGCAGAGGCTTTAACCCTCTGAGCCACCCAGGCGCCCGAGAATGCCCATTGTTAAAGAAGCTGTCATCTTCTCCTGTTTCAGGGTTACTTCATCCATTTACTTTTCAAGGCACTATATCTGTGCTGACTGATCTAAGAAAAAAAGTTAAACCACTGTCTAAACATTTCATTTCTCAAAAACACAGAAAGACCTAGCTGAATTTGCCTCCAAGGACTGAGCTTTGCTGCTCTTTTAGAAAATTCACTGTCACTGCAGAAAGTGATTTGTGAGCAGTTTACGAGAAGACCAACGTTAAAGTCAAACTCTGTATGAAATGAAAGCTTGTCCAAAGTCCAGATCTGGATTGGAAAAATTAAAAATCCCAGCCTGGCTGGTTCATTCTTATGTTCTACCTGTCTTTGGAAAGACATGTGCTGTTCAAATGATCCAACTATAAAGTCAGGTAGGTTCATGGTATTTTTATACGAATTGGAAAAAAAAAAGAAAACTCTAACCATTATATTTTCAGCTCTTAAAAAATTCCAAATAATTCATTTATTTTGCAAGTATTTATTGAGCACCTACCATGCAATAGGCTCTGTGCCAAGTGCTAGGCCTTTAGTAGTGAACAAGACCAACATGGTTATGTCCTGCCACAGACCATCTTGCCACACTTCTGACTCCCAATCTCCATGTGTGAGCTAGATACCTCCTGAGACTGGGTATGAAGGATGAAGTGGTGGATTGAAGTGCTACAAGTGTTTGTGGCATACATTGCTTATTAATTAAAAAAAACAGTTTTGGGGGCATCTGGGTTGCTTAGCTGATTGAACATCTGAATCTTGATACCAGCTCAAGTCATGATCTCTGAGTCCTGGGATCAAGCCATGCTTCAGGCTCTACACTTAGCACATAAGTCTGCTTGTCCCTCTCTCTTTGCTCTTCCTTTGGCCCGTTCTCATTCTCTCTCTCTCTCTCTCTCTCTCTCTCTCTCTCTCTCTCTCTCCCTCAAATAAATAAATAAATATCTTTTAAAAATTTTTAAAAAACATATTTAAACAAACAAAACCCTTTTCTTTTATCAAAATAGCTGTCACAAATTAGCTGTGTCATTCGGAATCAGTTTTGGTCAGGAAGAGCACAGAGGTCTTTGAGAGACTCTAATCCAGGCAGAAGGATCTCTGGCTCTGTGCTGAAGGCCTAGATTCTAGTCCCAGCTCTATCATTACCTTCCTACAAGATGTAAGGCAAATCAGTTAAACTTTATGTATCCATTTCTTCAAAGGCAAGGTAAGAATCATCTTCCCTATTTCTATACTATAAGATGATTTTGATAAGATTTATATTAATAAATAACAATACTATTAGTGAACATTTGGGCACACTTAAATGTGTACCAGACCAGCACTAAACCCTTTTATACAGTCTAATTTAATGCTTTGAACTCTATAAAATTATTGCTACTATTTTCAATTAGTTGACAGGTAGATAACAGTTCAGAGAGGCTAGGTAAGTTGTTCACAATCACACTCTGAGTGAGAGATGGAATTCAAGCTCAGATCTGTGTGATTCCAGAGTCTGGCCTAGTTGTGAAAGTCTATGCATGATTAGGCTATTTAACACATTAAATTGGAGTCAGATATTATACCTTAGAATGAACTTATTATATCCTGAGCTCTGGAATTTGAATGAAAAAAATGAGCTAATCATACTGTATGTGATTTCTAAACTTATCCCTCACCCTTCAACTTACTCTGAGTTATCACTGAAAAGAGATCTGATCACAAAATTCACACTAACACACTACTACCTGATAAATACTTCCCTGTGTTATCCTTCTAAGGATCATCAAATTATAACAGGAGACATGAGCCACAACAATTGCAAAGAAGGCATTTTTAGATTTGAGAGTCTCTTTTAATACCCCATGTATTACAATCATAGGCAATCACTTACTTTGCATATACACAGAACCAACATTGCAAAGCTTCATATAATTATCTGTATAAACTGAGACAAAGACTATAGATGAGAATCTAGGAACATGGTTGGAGGTCTGCTAATTCTAGAGCCATGCCTAATTTATTTATATAGGAAACTTTTGAGGATCTACTATTTGTGAGGCATTTATAAAAGCAGCATTTCATTTGATGCCCTATGAGATAGGTACTATTATGCCTAATTTTGTAGATGTATTAACTGAGAATTAGAAAGGGTAGCTAATTTGTCCAAGGTAACATAGCTAATAAGTGTACAAATTAAAATCATATACACAGTGGCATATGTGGTTGGTTTCCTAGCCAACAGTCATTTCTCACTCTTCCTCTCCCAACAGATCCCCAATATTGTTCTGGCAGCAATATGTCCAGATCTACAAAGTGAATCATAAGGAATTAAGCCAGGAATGGCAACTCTGCACCTCTTTGCCAATGACTTTAAATTGTCTGTGGCTTCTGAAAAAGTCATGGAAGAAGGAGGCTCTTCTGGTGCCACTGTTGCACCCTGTTTTGGACATAATGTAATGATATGGTACTTGGAACTTCAGTAGCCATTTTCAAACTATGAGGAAAGACCTTACTGGCTCACTGAGGAAGGCAGTGGGAGGATCAAAGCATCTTGGCTCCTAGTGACATTGTTAAAAGATGCCAGACCAATTCTGAAGCCACCTCCTTTTGAACAGCCCTATGGATCAGCTGCTATTAATTAGGCATTCTATTATTTGCAGCCAGAAGCATTTTTTAAAAGAGATTTTTTATTTATTTGAGAGAGAGAGAGTAAGCACATGGGAGTGGGGGGAGAGGCAGAGGGAAATGGAGAGAGACTCCCAAGCAGACTCCCTGCTGAGCACTGAGCTAGACACAGGGATCAATCTCACACCCCCCACAAAGATCATGACCTGAACTGAAATCAAGAGTGGGATGCTTAACTGACTAAGCCACCCAGGCACCATGGGCCAGAGACATTTTTAACAACTACTAGAAAATATAGTATATGATGAGAGTCAGATGAATGGCATACCAATTAAGAGCTAATTGAGAGCAAGAAGAAGTCCTGAGGGTTGAGTTAATCAGACAGAGGTACATACAATAGGACGACTTGGAGTCAGGTCTTGAAGGATGGTGGATATATTTAAAGATAGGAAGAACAAAAAGTATTTCAAGCCAGTACAACATTTGTCCTATTTACTGTCATAACTCCAATTTCAAGCATTGTATATCGCACATACCAGGTGCTCAATACATGTTTGTGAAGTGAATTAACAAATGAGAACAGAAGCAGGGACAAGAAAGCATGGGGCATTTTATTTTTATTTATTTATTTTTTAAAGATTTTATTTATTTATTTGACACAGAAAGAGAGAGAGAGATCACAAGCAGGCAGAGAGGCAGGCAGAGGGAGAGGAGGAAGCAGGCTCCCTGCCGAGCAGAGAGCCCGATGTGGGCCTCAATCCCAGGACCCTGAGGTCATGACCTGAGCCAAAGCCAGAGGCTTTAATCCACTGAGCGATCCAGGCGCTCAGCATGGGGCATTTTAGACAGATAATGGACAAGGAAAAGAATGCATGGGATGGGGAGTGGTGGGAGATAACGCAGGTGGGACGAAGAGTTCAGTCCCTGTCTCAAGAGATTTGTCTCTTCCTTTGACCATTCCTTACACCCCCCCCCAATTGTACAATCATAACAAAATCTAACAGGGGATTTGACATGGTGACCTACAGTATATCAAGTGTACATCTGAGTGACAAAACAAACAAATTAAAAGTCATGGGTCAGGAGCATTTCTGGGTGGCCTGAGAAATCCAAATATCACAGACAACATTAAAATAAAGAGTTCAGGGCACCTGGGTGGCTCAATGGGTTAAAGCCTCTGCCTTCAGCTCAGGTCATGATCTCAGGGTCCTGGGATCAAGGCCCACATCAGGCTCCCTGCTCAGTGGGGAGTCTGTTTCCTCCTCTCTCTCTGCCTGCCTCTCAGCCTACTTGTGATCTCTCTCTCTCTCTCTCTCTCTCTGTCAAATAAATAAATAAATAAAATCTTGGGTGCCTGGGTGGCTCAGTGGGTTAAAGCCTCTGCCTTCGGCTCAGGTCATGATCTCAGGGTCCTGGGATCGAGGCCCGCATCGGGCTCCCTGCTCAGTGGGGAGTCTGTTTCCTCCTCTCTCTCTGCCTGCCTCTCTGCCTACTTGTGATCTGATCTCTCTCTCTCTCTGTCAAATAAATAAATTCTTTTAAAAATAAATAAATAAATAAATAAATAATAAAATAAAATAAAGAGTTCAGAACCTGAAAAGTACCTAATTCTGCCTGTCAGCCTAGACATTAAGCCCCAAGCCCCCACCTCAACAACTTTTCCTGGAGATAAGAAATATGCCAATCTTGAGAAAGGCTTTTTTTTGGCTTAAGTGATGGCTTCTCTTCTGATAGCAATTTCCTGGAAAATGAGCTCTGACACCCTTAACAGTACTCCTCTGCAGTTACCATACTAAGTGCTCTGGTCTAAGAGATGAAATAATTTATCAGAAGTCATTACTGGCATAAAAATTAGAATTAGCATATCAAGGATATTTTCTTCCCCAATGCAGTCAAGAGAGCTAATTTTATCTTGTAAAACGACTTATAGACAGAGTACAATAAACATCATGTGGAATGAAATTAATCCAAATTGTTGGGGGGGGGTTAAGATTGAATTGGAATGCCATGAGATAGATCTAATACTTAGCAAGTATATTTTGTCCCCGATCATTTTCTAGCCCCTGACTGTACTCCCCACCCCACACTGTCTACTCTAGAATCCTGGCTCAGGAAAGAGTTTGAAACTTGCCCATGGCAAGAAATCAATAACTGACAATGGTAACAGCTACCATTTATTGAGTGCTTTCCACAGGCCAGGTACTATTCTGAGGGCTTTACCTACATTATCTTATTTAAAAATCGCAACCCTAGAGGCACCTGGGTAGTGCAGTTGGTTAAGTGTTGGACTCATGGTTTTGCCTCAGGCCCTGAGCTCAGGGTTGTGAGCTCCAGCCCTGCGTTAGGCTCCATGCTCAGCTCAGAGTCTACTTGGGTTTCTCTCTCCCTCTCCCTCTGCCCCTCCCCATTGCTCTCTTTCTCTCTCTAAAAATAATAAATAAATCTTTAAAAAAGTAAATAAAACTCACAACCCTACGAGATAGGTATAATTATAATCCCACATTTTACAGGTAAGGAGAGAGGCGGAGAGAGGCAAAGCAACTTATTCGATGTCATTCAGTAAGCAGCAGGGCTTATATTTGAACCCAGGCATTTCAGATGGTGCACCTATTGGCTACCCCATTCCCACATTTATTTTGCTTTTTTAAGGTGAGAGATAAAACATTAGAATAGAGAAATAAAATCCCTTAGGACTTCAGGATCCCTCAGCTATGGGGGCAGGTATCATTGGTTTGGTGTTCAAGCACCTTTTAGCCCATGTTGAGTACGCAAAACCCCTAGACTGGGGCCATTTCAGTTTTTAATTTCTTTAAAAAAATTTTTTTAAGTAGGCTCCATGCCTAATGTGAGGCTTGAACTCATGACCCTGAGATTAAGAGTCACACGCTCTACTGACTGAGCCAGCCAGCCCCACCATTTGAGTTTTGAGTTATTTTTTCAAAAAGATCATGTGGCTCCTGAAATCAACTCTTAATTTGATTTGTGTTGCTGTGATCCATATTCTTCTACAGCCTATCAAATTGCTGATGTGTTGATAGGATTTGAGTTCATGATGACTTAACAAGAAAGTTTTCAGCGTAAGGTTATTTGTATGCTATATCCTCTTATTTTCATGTTTATTTTTATTCTTCTTAAAGTTCTTTTTTCTAACAACTTGATTCCTTGACTCTCTTTTCCAGTATTTGTCTAACACACAGAGAGTATAACCCAGACAGAAATAGGTCTTGGTATATAGTACCAGTGGACAAGAAGAACTTTTAGCTTGTCTGCCCACTCTGCAGACAAGAAATCCTGATTACAGTTATCAAAGGAGAATACCAGTTTTAATACACCAATAATAACAGACAAAATGCTTAAATCATGACCTACAGGTTGAAAAACCTGTATGTAATGAACTATGTGTGTAATTTATTAAGCAGTTAACTTTAGTGTGAATATGTATAAACCAATATACAAATAATTTCAAGCATCACTAGAAGGGATTTGTGTATTGACTTACTTCCAGTCCTTCCTTAGGAAATCATGAAAACCTTAGCCAAAAGGCTGTGTGCTCTGGTTCTAGTCCAAGTCATCTTTATCTTTTGTTATCCTCTCTTCATCCGTGATCTGTGCCCTCATTTCCTTATATCAGGGCAAATATGCAAATCTCAAGTGATTCTCAATCTCTCTGTATGTAATTATTCAAAATTCAAACTTCTAATGCCATGATCCCCAAACCTGGCTGATCTTCAAATCTATTAAATCAGAATTTCTGGGTAGAGAAGCCTAAACTGTGTTTTTTAAAGTGACCTGGCAGATGCAGCCAGGTTTGTGAATCATTGAACTAAGCACAGTTTTCATCAAATATATTTCTATAGCTCTTGTTTTTTATTTACTACTGCAATGACTTTTATAAATGTTCAAAGAACTAAAGGTGGTGAGGGTTTTCCAGCATGTGATCTGTTAAATATTTTATCTCCAAAACTGAATCTATTACAGCTGCCTGGAAATACTTTCTTCACTGTGCTGTGGTGGGGTAGGATCTCTGTAGGGCAGCATTTTCCCCAAACTGCTAGTCCACACATTGCTAATGTCTTCCAGAATGTTAATAAGTATTCCTCACTACCAACGAAAACAAGATCTGTTGTCAAATGAAATTGGGAAATAGTGGGTTCAAGAAAGGCAAACAAGTTTCCCTACTGGAGTGATGCCCAACACTAAGAATACACTAATATTCAAGGCAAATACCTAGAGGAAGATTCAGTGTATGATATTTCCCACATTAATTTTTTTATTGTGGCAAAAAATACAGTCTTTGGCTTTTCATGACTGGCTTATTTAACTTGGTAGAATGCCCTCAAGTTTCATCCATGTTGTAGCATATGACAAGATTTCCTTCTTTTTCTTAAGGCTGAATAATATTTTATTTTATGTATATACCACATTTTCATCCATTCATCCACTGATGGACATTTAGATTGTCTCCATATCTTGACTACTGTGAATAGTCTTGCTATGAACATAGGAGTGCAGTTATCTCTTTGAGATTCTGATTTTGGATAAACATCCAATAGTGGGATTGTTGGATCATATGGTAGTTTCATTTTTTAATTTTTTGAGGAAACTCCATACTGTTTTCCATAGCAGCTACACCTTTTTACATCCCTTTCTCAAATTAATTTTGAACATGGAAATGTTCTCTCTTGGAAGCTTTGTTAACTTCTCAAAGAAAATAAGAATACCAAAGGACATAATTTGAGAGACACTATTATAAGGCACCCTGGATTTTAACAAGAAGAAGAGCTACTTCTAGGCTGAGTGTACCTCAAAAAGTATTCTTCCATCATGTTACGTACATTCTATGTTTTGCTACCAGATGTCCTGCCCTTGACATCTGGTAGCAAACATTCACATTTAACATTTAGAACAATAAAAGTATATGCTCAAGGCTTCAGTTTAAAAGATAAGAACATTCTTTTTGATAATGAAATAGTACAGAAAAGTGTTGCATTAAATAGTCTCATTTAAAACCTCTGAATTTGGGGCACCTGGGTGGCTCAGTTTGTTAAGCATCTGCCTTCTGCTCAGGTCATGATCTCAGGGTCCTGGAATCGAGTCCTGCATTGGGCTCCCTGCTCAGCAGTGAGCCTACTTCTCACCCTCACTCTCTCTTTGTGCTCTCCCTTGTGCTCTCTCTCTCTCTCTCTAGTAAATAAATAAAATCTTAAAAAAAGAGAGGATATGAGGAGAAGCAAGAGTCATCATAATACAAATTATTCATGAATGAACTGACCACTTTTAAAATTAGTCTCTACTCAAGCATCTCTTCCTGCCTAGTATGAACCTATGCTGATCATTGTCTGGCAGATTCTCTGAAATTGTCAGACAATACAAAGCAAACCAATTTCAAAGTGAAATTGCAAATCCTGAAAAATATTTAGGATTTCATGCAGTTGATAAAAGCGATGCTGAAGAAGTACTCTGATCATATGCAACACCGTTGACAACTGAGGATCTGGTAGAGTAAATCCAATTAACAAAAGAAGAATGAAAAGGGGACACTAACGAGGATGATACCAAGAAAAACACATAGAAGAAAATGATTTGAATATCAAAAGTTTAAGAGGAGTACTGGGAAAATTAAAGTCCTTGGCTATTTCAGCCTTTTGATCCAGAAATTGTGGAGAACTACAAGTTTTGCCCCAGCTTGGGTACATTTTGGTGAGAATAAATTTTACTTTCATTTTTTTGTTTCCACTTTATGAAAATTGGAATACTTTTGTCACTATCAAGTTTTGACTCCTATAGCTGTCATCACTAGTCAAACAGAACAGTCCTTTATACTGCTTGGAAGATTAGCCAAACACATTGCATCTTCTCAGCTATTTTGAACAAGAATGGCTGCGCTTTATTTACTTCAGTTTGCAAATATTCTAGACATTTGCAGGTGCCAAATATCTGAGCTCTAAATAAACAGGGTAGCATTCTACTTCATTTATCTCCCACTCCAGATGCAGTACCTGGCAGAGTACTGACAATTAAGTCAGTGCTTTAAAAATGATTAAATCAATGTGAACCCCTTCCCTGAAGATTCACAATCAAGAAAGTTTATCCACTTTGATTTCCAAAGCTTGAAAAACAAGTCCCCAAACACTTCACAACTGTATACTTGTTCAACAAAGAACAGCTAGGTTCTCTCTCAAGATGCAGCCATTATAAGAACTTTGTGGATGTGGGGCCCCTGGGTGGCTCGGTTAAGTGACTGCCTTCAGCTCAGGTCATGATCCCAGGGTCCTGGGATCGAGTCCCACACTGGGCTCCTTGCTCAGCAGGGAGCCTGCTTCTCCCTCTCCCTCTGCTGCTCCCCCTGTTTGTGCTCTTTCTGTCCCTCTCTCTCGAATAAATGCAATCTTTTAAAAAAAGAACTTTGTGGATGCTACAATGTATTTGGATGGAATCAGTGACTCCTAGGCAATATAACAATTTGAGTATGCAGATGAGGATACTCTTTGTTTCCTCAGATAGTTTCATCAAGGACCAAAGCATGTAATTTGTTAATTAAGATTAACATTATGTAGACATGATCTGAACTGGAAAGAACCAAAGGGTTATAACTTTTATTTCTTTTCAGAAGAGTCCCTTTTTTTTAACAAATACGTGGGATTTAGATGTACTATCACCAAAGTAAACTAGTTATATCATTCATAAAGTACAACAAATATATTAATGTGTTTTTATTTAAAAAATGAAATGTTTATTTGATGAGCACTGAGAAATGTACAGAACTGTTGAATTCTTATGTGGTACCCTGAAACTGATATAACACTGTATGTTAACTATACTTCAATTTTAAAAAGGACCAGCAAAAAAAAATTAAATATGTTTAAATGTATTTTACTATTCTTGGTGAAATGTCTGAAAGGACATTTTTATTGGCAAACTTGGAACAGAGATTCGTGATTACCATATTTACTTAAAAATTTTCCCCCTTTGGGGGTGCCTGGGTAGCTCAGTCAGTCAAGTGTCCAACACTTGGTCTCAGCTCAGGTCATAGTCTCAGGGTCATGAAATTGAGCCTGAATCCAAATTTGAATCCGAATCTGGGCTCTGCACTCAGCAGGGAGTCTCTTTCAGATTCTGTCTGTCTCCCTCTCCCCCTCTACTGACTCATGCACTCTCTCTCTCTCTCAAATAAATAAATAAAATCTTAAGAAAAACTCCACCTTTGAGGAGGCATTTTATCCATGATAAAGGACAGTATGAAGGTGAATCCCAAAATCACTGCTATTCCTAGAAGTATAATTTCCTCCATGGATAAGTTTTTGAAGGCATAAACAAGGAAACAAAAGAGGCTTGGGCGCCTGGGTGGCTCAGTGGGTTAAAGCCTCTGCCTTCGGCTCAGGTCATGATCTCAGGGTCCTGAGATCAAGGCCCACATCAGGCTCCCTGCTCAGCAGGGAGCCTGCTTCCTCCTCTCTCTCCACCTGCCTCTCTGCCTACTTGTGATCTCTCTCTCTCTGTCAGATAAATAAAAAAAGAGGCTTAAACAGTTATTAAGTTATCTTCCTTTTACATTCAGCAGAATTGTTTATACCTTCTCCACTGCTCTGACCAAGACTTCAGTGGGGTTACTCCTAGTAAACACAGTGCCTGCCTGGGAGGGAAATCAGACAAAAATAATTCCTTTATTTTTCCTCATCACTGGGGAAGAGAAATTATGAGGGAAGAGAATTTTATGAAAAAATGAAGTAAGGATCAAAATTGCTTCTGCCTTTGATCAACAATTGATGATTCCCTTCACTAAATGTATGAAACTTTCAGGGATGTTGTTGTCTATGCCAGAAAGTTTTGTTAAAAGGAGCAGTTCTCGGGCGCCTGGTTGGCTCAGTGGGTTAAAGCCTCTGCTTTCGGCTCAGGTCATGATCTCAGGGTCCTGGGATCGAGGCCTGCATTGGGCTCCCTGCTCAGCGGGGAGCCTGCTTCCCCCCCCCCTCTCTGCCTGCATCTCTGCCTCCTTGTGATCTCTCTCCCTCTGTGAAATAAATAAATAAAATCTTTAAAAAAAAAGGAGCAGTTCTCAAATTTTCTCATTCTTCAAGAAAAAATAAGCAAGACAAAGCAAAATGATTCTTCAAGCAAAAAAAAATATTGCACCATCCTTACCCACTCCCATGTACTTCTGCATTCCTTTTGATCCATTTACATAACCACTCATGCAGCCAGCTTCATTTATTGAGCATCTTACTATTTTCCTGCCATTTTAAATTTCGATTTTGAGATGGTTTAAAGATAAATCAGTGTCCAGAAAACTTCAGGCTCTCTAAGATATTCAAAATTCTTATGACACCTAGAAATTTCTTAGAGGTATTTCTTTCACAGGAGTTTCCTAATTCCTGATATTTTAGCTCCTGTTTCACTTATTCACAAGACATCCCAAGTAAATGCTAATTTGAAGAAAGAAGCATTGGACTCCTACTTTTTTTTGGCTTTGCTATAAAAATATAATCCTGAGAGGACTATATGGGCTCAGTGTGCCACGTGTTGATGTAAAGGAACATTCATCAAGCACATTTCCTGCAGAGCAAACCCTTCAACATCATTCATTCCAGCCACAACATCTGGATAATTGGCCCCAGGCTGGTGGGAGACCCCCCCCACACACACACACACACTACACAGGATTTCTGGATAATTCTTGATCATTAGGCATACAAACTCTCCTCAGTACTCACCTTGAATGTTTTTCTCCCTTCTGTCTTGTCTACAGTCTGTAGTTTCAGCTGCTCAACAACTATCAAAATATCTGAAGAAATTAAAAATAATGCTGTTTGAAATAAGCTCTCGTTAATTTAAGAAAAATGTGAAAATCCAGAAGTGATATGAAAGTTTCTTTTCCTTGTGGTGATGTAGATGATATTCTCCCTCCTTCCTAGGCAATACTCGGAAGGGTTTAGTTAACTCAACTCTTCCTGTACAGCTCTTTGGGGTCCCAGAATGGAAAAAAAAACATTCTAAATTCTTCTCCTATTGATCTTATAAAAAGGAAAACTCAATGCTTATCACCGTTAGATTATCCAAGTCATTAGGATCAGAGTTTCCCATCAGCCCAGAGTATTTCCTTTTCTAGATTTCAGAGGAAATTCAACATAATTTCCAATCCTCACATAATTATAGGAATAGCTTATAAAATTCCTTTAGCTCCTATGTCTTTTTTTTTTTTTTTTTTTAGATTTTATTTATTTATTTGACACAGAGAGAGAGATTACAAGTAGGCAGAGAGGCAGGCAGAGAGACAGGGAGAGGAGGAAGCAGGCTCCCTGCTGAGCAGAGAGCCCGATGCGGGCCTCGATCCCAGGACCCTGAGATCATGACCTGAGCCGAAAGCAGAGGCTTTAACCCACTGAGCCACCCAGGCGCCCGCTCCTATGTCTTATTACGATCAGTATTCTACACAGTGTGTGGCACATAGTAAGGTTACAATAAACATTTAATTAATTGGATGATTATTAATTAATTAAAGTCTGGCTTTATGCTTGTAAAATGCTTTAGTATTCATCTGGTGGAAATGTTATGGCCACGGCTGGTATTTGACTGATATGAACAATTACAGCCTTAAAAATTTTCAGGACTTCTAGATTCACCATTACTGTTGGTATTCATTGTTTTCTGATAAATATTTTTTCATATCTCTCTTAGCAGCATGAGGCCATAGCACAAAAGAAATGTATATTGTTTCCTTTTTTTTTTACTTTAAATATGTTTTCATAAAGTGTTTAGGACCCAGGCCCTTCCCTCTGAATAACAACAACTGGGTTAATCTGAGTTTAGAAGTGGTCAAGGATCAAGTAGAGAAATGAAACTATCAGGAAACAGGTCAGGCATTGGGGTGGGGGTGAAATCATTGTATCATGGCTGGTTTTAAACATGGAGACTAGGATGTCAAGTTATGGTTTTCCAGAGGTGAAAGTGTCAGGGACACAGGAAGTCAGAGTTAGATTGCTATTTATAAGTTAAGAAGAAAGGAGGTCAGATATCTCTTCAAAATTCTGTTTTCATTTCCTTTGGGTGTATACCCAGAAGTGGAATTTCAGATTGTATGGCATTTCTATTTTAAATTTTTTGAGGAATCTTCATATTGTTTTGCATAGTGGTTGACCAATTTACATTCCCACCAACAGTGTATAAAGATTTCCTTTTCACCACATCCTCTCCAGTGCCTGTCGTCTCTTGTCTTCTTGATGATTATAACAGGTGTGAGGTGATATCTCACTGTGATTTTGATTTGCATTTCCGTGATGATTAGCGATTTTGATCATCTTTTCATGTACCTGTTGGCCAGTTTGATGTCCCTTTTGGAAAAATGTCTCTTTAGCTCTTCTGATCATTTTTTATCATATTGTTGCATGCCCATCAGTGGATTAACTGATAAAGAAGATGTAAATATACACAATGGAATATTATTCAGCCATCAGAAAGGACGATATTGTGCCATTTGTAACAACAGGGATGGACCTTATGTATGTTATGCTAAGTGATACAAGTAAGAAAAAGACCAGAATTGTATATAATATCACTTATATGTGGAATCTAAAAAAAAAATCAAACCTGTAAAAAAAAAACAAAACAGAGTAAAATGGTGGTTGCCAGGGCAGAGGGAGCACAGGGGAATAATACAGATGCTGTTTAAGGGTATGAACTTGCAATGAGTCCTAAGTAAGCCATAGAGCACTAATGTACAGTGTAATGGTTCTAGACAACGAAATTGTACTATAATTATATAATGTGATAAATATCACTACAATGGCAACATATTACAATATATAAATTTATCAAAGTAACAGGTGGTACACCTTCAATTTACACGATGTTATATGCAAAATTTATTCAATTTTAAGAAAGAACAAGGGAGGGCGCCTGGGTGGCTCAGTGGGTTAAAGCCTCTGCTTTCGGCTCAGGTCATGATCCCAGGGTCCTGGGATCGAGGCCCGCATCAGGCTCCCTGCTCAGCAAGGAGCCTGCTTCCCCCTCTCTCTCTCTGCCTGCCTCTCTGCCTCCTTGTGATCTCTCTCCCTCTGTGAAATAAATAAATAAAATATTTAAAAAAAAAAAAGAAAGAACAAGGGAGTTCAGAAGCACAAGCAAAAACAAGATAGATCACAAGAGGCTCACCCTGTCTCAGTGTAGCAGAAAGTTCAGCTATACTGACACCCAGCACCCACTCTTTATCAACCATGGTCAGGTTAACCACTTGTTGCCCCATCAGCCTACTCTCCGACTTGGGCCTAAATAACATCTCAAATCTCAACTGCCAGCTAAATAGAAACTTTAAGCTTGTTCCCTTCAGGAGCTACTAAATTTTCCTCTTCCAGAAGCAAGGCAATGTTTTTGTATAATGTGTGTGTGTATAATGTGTGTGTGTGTTGTAAGGAAGGAATTAGTGTTGTGAAGTCAAATGTGCCAAGATATTCCATTTTACCTTGAAAGAGACTTTTTAAATGCTAGGCAGGCTCATAAGGTGCTCTTGGCTACTCGTGGGTCACAAACATGTGCCATTTTAATATTTCTCATCTTACTAACTTCATCGGACATCAACCTACTGTATAAAATTGTCAAATACTAAAGAAGCACATCTCCACCCTTAGTTCAGAAATGTAAATACCAAAATCCTCATCAAAAGCTCTCAGTGCTTACAACCCTGAGTAGCACCATCAGACTCAATATTGCTTGATGATTTCTTCAATAATATTCTGCATCATCACCTTGTATATGGAGAACATGGTAAAACTCTTGACTGGATTCAATTCAACATTTTTAATGGCCCAGAAAAAAGCTTTTAGATGGTGAAACAGTATTGCTAAATGTCTCCTAAATCAAAAGGACAGGTACCAATATTAATCCTGCTCAAAATATACAGAGTTCTGATCAATTGAGTCAACAGTACAGATAGCACCTGCCCCAAGATCTACAGGTCATTTCAAATATACCAAGCTCTGTTCTGGCTCTGGAGGATTCAATTAAAGTTGTGCTTCCTGACTTGAGTTTATAGAATGCAGATTCTCAAAAAGGAAGGGCCATTTTTGGACTTTGCCTTTCAAAATCTATTTTTTAAATGTCCTAACAGTATCACATAATCTCACACTACCCTACTTCAGGTAAGCATTTATGCTTCAAGGTAACAAAAGACAGAAGTTGGAGCATATTCAGAGAGTTGACAGCAAGACATTTCTGAATATTACAATACTTGCAGCAACACTAAGCAGTGGCCATGAGCATAGGTGGCATGGCCCTAACTTACTAAGGCACTTGCCACAACTCCATTCCAAAGGCCCAATCCTCCAAGGATATTGACCCTTCAGGAATAAAATAATAACAGTCGATGTGGCTGGAAACTTCCCCAGATATATGTAGTGTGGCTCCTCCACAGACATGCTAGCACTTCTTACAGTAAGAGGATGGAACAGGAACCTCTTAGGAAGTGACCAGATAAACATTTATATCCTTAGAAGTGCTGGTTTAGGAGGTGATAGCAAATTTCCTAAAGTATCTTCCAGAAAACTGGAAGGTTATTGGAAGTCCATGCTATAGACACTATTTATATGTATCCACTTATCACCTACCTCCTTCTGCCAAGGACTTGAAGTCATAAGCATATATAAAAGAAGAAAAAGCAAATAGTTTAAAGAAACAGGGAAAATGGAAAATAGTAAAAATTGGGGGGAAGATCAGTCACCAGAAATGTATACCTATGGTCCTATGAAGTTACCGAAAGTGGGCTTCAGGTTTGGTTTTAAGCTATCTATTGGCCCAAGTGAAGAAGGAAACTGGATCAGTTTTAAAACTTACTGTGGGCAGAAAAATAACTCTCTGAATGCAGCCTTTGCATCTATATGCTTGAAAGTTAAAATTGTATCTTTACAATTTAATAAAATATGGTAGCATCTGAACCTCAGGAACTCATATTTAAAGTGTTATAATAATAGTACCCATCCCTAATGTACTAAACACAAAGGACAGAGATATTAAATGGTAACGAATTTTTTTTAAAGATTATTTACTTATTTGGCAAAGAAGAGAGAGAGCACAAGCAGGCAGAGCTGTAGGCAAAGGGAGAGGAAGAAGCAGGCTCCCCACTGAGTAGAGAGCCAGATACAGACTGGGGCTCAATCCCAGGACCCTGGGATCATGACCTGAGCCAATGGCAGATGCTTAACCCACTGAGCCACCCACATGCCCCTAAACGGTAATTTAAAATCCATGAAAAATAAGCCTAACAGTTATTGAATGAGTTTTCAAAAATCAAAACATCTTGCATTACAAAAACAAAAAGTGAAAAACCTTGAAACTCTCAGCAACCAAAATTCAGATTTTAAACCACACAGTGAAGTTTCTAAAGAATTCTTTTGCTGCCAAAGAACAGATTGAAAGGGAAAAATCACGAAGAACTGCAAGGGGGAAAAAATCAGCTTGTGTTATAAACTGGCCAATATAAAAGCTACAGGCTAGCCCAGAATTGAAGGAAGTACCAAGTATTAAATTTGATCCAGATACAAAACAGCAGAACTCACAAAAATTGCTCCACTGAAGCAAATGGAAAGAGATCTTGAGGATGAAATCTAGCTGTGGAAGTAAAAAACACCTAGAAATTCTAAGCAACCTCTTGTAACAGAAACATCCCCATACTAAGGGACTCACTCTCCCATACACTCACACTCTTGTTTATTATAAAATGGTGCTTTCCATTATATGTTAATAAAAAAAAATAAAATGGTGCTTCTGGGGCGGGATGAATGTTGTGTATTTTAGAAGCCTAGTGTCATTTATTTGTATGCTAGAGGAGATGGGGACTACATGATTGTGCAGTTTTTAGCTGTAGCCAATTTCTATTGCTCAGCTTCTTCCTGTTACAAGAATCTCAAAACTCTAAGGAAAATAGATCAAATAAACTTGAAACTTTTGGATCAGATTCAGTCCGGTTGCTCCCATGCAGACATATAGTGAATCCTCTTCTGAAAAAAAAATGATGAGGCCAAAAAATTAGAGCACAAAAACAAAACAAAACTTACTAAAAAGCTGTTGAACAGAGGCTGATTTAATTAAAACCCTGGAATCCGCAGGGCTACAAATGTGATAGTGACATTTCCAAGGTGTTTGCCTATAAACCAGTAATTTATACATGTGAATTAATGTCACGAAAACGTTAAAGCATCTCTTCTCCTAGATTTAGAATGTTACTGCCTTAGCATTGAGAGAATAAATGAAATAAAATTAATTATGTTCTGCCAAAGTGACTGTTGATAATAACGAACATTCTTAGAACCTGACATGATTTTACACTATTTCTAAAAGCATTGCTTGGTTCTTAAAAGATTTATCTCTATTTCCCCCAGCTTTAGTATTAATTACTTAAATTAATTACAAATATACAAAATATTCTTCGGAAATAATTTCAGAACCCTAGGAATACATGAAACACTTAGCCAAACGCTAAGGCCAATGGGCCCACTATTCCACCCTAGAGATCAGAGATAAAGCATTCTGTAGGGGCGCCTGGGTGGCTCAGTGGGTTGGGCCTCTGCTTTTGGCTCGGGTCGTGATCTCGGGGTCCTGGGATTGAGCCCCGCATCACACTCTCTGCTTGGCGGGGGGGCCTGCTTCCCCCTCTCTCTCTGCCTGCCTCTCTGCCTACTTGTGATCTCTCTCTCTGTAAAATAAGTAAGTAAAAAATCTTTTTTCTTTTTTAAAAAAAAGCATTCTGTGGAGTTAGTCCCAATCTTTCTGGTTCAAATCCCTAGCTCCATCTATCCTAACACCAAGACCACCTGACACAAGATCTGTCATGGTCCCTCCCTTCTATCCCCAAGCCTCACCTAGGTCACACCTTCCTTTCCTAAATCACAGAGGATGAGGACCTCCACTTGTACTCTCTTCTTCCCATCCTATTTCTTATTCCATCATACACCTCTTCTTTCGGGGCCTCTTCAATCTCTTCCTCTCTACTTCCTGCTGCTCTCTACATTAAAAACACACCCCTTCCCCACCCCTTCCACAATGTTTTTAAAAGGCACTTTATTTACCCTGTGACTTCTTTCAGTTACTATCCTAATTCTCCCACCTGTGATATAACCATTTCCTCAACTGGCACCTCCCATCTTCTCATCATCCGATTACTCTTTACCTTTTGCAATCTGATTTCTGTCATGGAAACTCCAGGGAAGATTCCCTTTCCAATGTCCTTTTCGTTCACTCATTTAACAAATATACATTGACCACCTACCATAAGCCGGGCACCATGCTGGGAAAATGAATGTAAATATTGAAAAAACTCAATCATCATTAAGAAGCAATCCAACAAAAATGAATAGACTTCTCAACCTGACCACCCTTGTTTGCTCTGCAGATGTATTTGAAACTGTTGACTATCCCTTGTAAAAGAAATCTCCTCCCTTGTGTTTTGTGTAGATATTCTAGTTCTACTTCTTGAACTCTCCTCTATTGGCTTTGCTAGCTCCTTCTCTAACTCCAGTTGGTGGGTTTACTCCCAGGGTCAAACCTGAGGTCCTTTTCTCTTTCTATACTCACTATCTGCTAATAAAAATCTTTTAAAATAATTATAATGAAAAAATAATAACAGAAAACACTTATTGAGCACTTTCTATGTATATATAATGATATACATTTAGCATCACACAAACCTCATCATAACCTTATGGAACAGACTGTCATTATCATAATTTCATGGAAAAGGAAACTGAGACACCAAAAATTAAATAACTTGACCACGTTAATATTGAAGAAGGAAGGAAGGAAGGAAGGCAAACTCCAAACCCAAACACAGTACATTAAACTACTAAGGACCAGTAAGCAAAAATCCAAGCAGTGGGAATTTGGATTTTTTTTTAAATTAATGCTCTGTAATGATTCATTTTCACACAGTCCATTTTGCTGAATGTCAAGGACGTCATGACCCAGAAGCTGAGGTTATAAGAAGTTGACTAGAGAAAAGAAGGTTCCCATACTATTTTCTTTCTTTAATGAGTACCAGTGAGACATTTGAATATCTCCCTTACTGTACAATATAAATAATGCCTCTGAGTTCACTGATTCATCCATTTGTTTACTATGTGTTTGTTAAGTAGCTCCTATGAGCCTAAATTGAACTAGAATTTGAGGTCAATCTGCAATGTGCCATGAAAACACAGAGCAACAAACAACTGAGGGGATGGAAGACTCCTATAAACATGGTGCTTCTGAATTTTCATGACCAATAAACACTTTGGCATGGTAACTCAGTGACCCTGCTTGTACTCTTTGATCATAAGGGCATTAAAGACTCCCTTCTAATGTCAATACAAGTAGTGATATATGAGCCTAACAAGAAATGTCTTCATGTTAGTCCTTCTCAAATGGGGAGGAAAAGAAATACATAGAGATTTATCCAATATATGTATACCCAAACCCATTCTGTACTCACAAAGGCCCTAAAGAAACATACCAGGCCAAACAAACATATCTTGACTCAGCTAAGGTGCACAATGATGATAATAATTCATATTTACACTGACACTCCCAAACTTCAAAGTATGCTCAAAGAGATATCATCTCATTTTATATAAAAGGAAACAAAAACTTTGCTTTCAGCAGAATAATAAAACTATACTCAGTCTATCTTTCAGGCATCTATCCAGGCACCCCAAGTTATATACCCTCAAATCCACCCCACACCTTTCTGCCGTGTTCTTCTCATTCTACACATCCTCTGGACTTTTTTTCTGCCCCTATTACCAATTGCCCAACTCAGAAGAATGACTCTTTCAGAGAGAACATACTTGACTAATTCATTCAATCAAGAAATACTTATTGAACTCTACTATGTGCCAGGCACTGTGCTAGATGTTGGGAATAAAACTGCAAAAACAGAGAGTGTCTTCCTTAATTGGGCCTTGCTCCACCACCAACAGAAAACGCTGTAAGTTGCACAGGAGAGAAGTGTCCTGGCTCCACTTTATTGGTTCTTATATCAGATTTGTCCCTTCCAACTCTGGGTTTTGTTTGCTCTTACTCAGAGATACAGTTTATAAACTCAAGTATCAGGGTTTGGTTCAGCAGCAGCTCTACTTTTAGACTATATCCAGTGTTTGGTACCCTATATCCCATCTATAATGCTCACGGAATCTGCCAATTTGGCTTTGCTATTTCTACTTTAACGGTAAGAGCTCAATTGGTTTGTAAGCCCATGATGGATATTAAGATCCCTGTCTCCTTTCTTTGAATTCTTGCTCTTACATCTCTTTTTTGTTCAATTATCCTCTCATCTATCTTGGTCTTATTTTCCCCTTCCATCCCTCTTGTTTCACCCTTTTTATCCTCTGTCCTGTACCCTTTAAAACCCTGGTAATCTACACTGGTAATCTCCCAAATCACTCTTTGATAAAGCCTGCAAACCCATCACACATTTCTTAATGGACTGTGCATATTTTCCAGACTTCCTGGATACCAAGCTGACATAGCTGCCAAGGAATCCAGCTTGCCCAGTCAAAGAAACTTACTTTAGTGAAATCCTCAGAGTTTCTCAAAGCCAACTGATCTTTTCTGGAATGTGGGAAGTTCTTCAGCAGTCAGCCTTCTTAAAAACATCATCCTCTGGGTCATTGCACTTCATGGTCATCATCATTGCTGAGCAAACTTGCACGCTCCCTGATTTGGTAGAGGTAAGGCTTTGGATTCTGGTCTTCTCCAGAGGTTTTGAAAACCTCACAAATTCCATGGCCGAAGAAGATGCCCATATTGCCTCAGTGGAAGGCTGGACCCTAGTCCTCAAACACTCCCTGGGAACAATGTAATGCAGTAGAATGAATGCCAGATTGGATAACAGAAAGTCTGGGTTGTCCTCCTTGTTATGCCACTGATTTACTGCGGACAAGTCCTTTGGGGCGGGCTTCTGGTAACTCACATGCAGAATGTAGACGCCATCCTAAATCATACTCTGTTGCCAGCTTGTGGTGTCCACAGATCTATTTCTTAACCTCTATAACCAATTAGATAGATTTCTGTGCCATTTTATTCTATTTGGAAAGACACATGTTTACGGTTCTTTTTTTAAGATTTTATTTATTTATTTGACACAGAGAGAGAGATTACAAGTAGGCAGAGAGGCAGGCAGAGAGACGGGGAGAGGAGGAAGCAGGCTCCCTGCTGAGAAGAGAGCCGGATGCAGGCCTCGATCCCAGGACGCTGAGATCATGACCTGAGCCGAAGGCAGAAGCTTTAACCCACTGAGCCACCCAGGCACCCCATGTTTATGGTTCTGAGACCACATGGCTATGCTGGGAGGGCTACATAAAAACAAACAAATAAACAAACCATAACCAAATTTCAGAATAGCACAGTTCACAGTGGTCAGTGTCCTGGACACCACTACCTGGGAGTGTTGGAAGAACCACCAGTGAACCAAAAGCACCAGAGCTGGTGGTGAAGATAGAAGTGGAGAGGCCAGCATTTCTTCCTTTAATTGAACCACTCCGGTGGCAGGAACCAAAGAGCAACCCCCTTAGACATTTAAATAATGTTCATATTTTAGCACTTGAGCATCAGTTCTGTGAATACCTAAAATGGGGCTAAGTGAAAATTGGATAACATTTGCCTGACATTGTCATTGGCCTTTCTCTAATGTCAAAGACGGATTTGCATAATTATGCTGCAAGCTAGGGAAACTGCACCCAGCAGGAGGTTTCCTGGCTGGTTTTAGGTTTTAGTCATGCTCCAGCTGTGACTCTCAAGATGAAGAAAATCTCCCTTCAGAAATGAACAGACAGAGCGCACACTTTCTAAGACAGTAGAGTAACGGCTTAACGACAATTTAAATCGCATACTGATTTCCAAGGTATAATTAAGATAGGCCTGATAAGCAACTATTGACTAAACAACCTTTTATTCGGTATCAAAAGGGCCTCAGAGAAGAACAAGACCACGCGATGTTACCTCATAAACCTCTTCTTGATTAAAATTCTTTTTAAGCTGTCCAGATGCCTGATAGAAGCCAACTTCTAAAGATTGCCACTGTAACAGGTGTGTGAGATTGTGTAATCCTCTCTTTCCAAGGTCACTGCAGTCATAAAATGTCTCTTTAGATTATGTCTACAAGGGAAAAATGCTGAAGTAGGTGAGGCCTCTTTAGCCTCCAACTTTTCCCCCTTCCATGGGGGCACGGAATAACCTCGGGGTCTCTATCCTGAAATGCTTTTTCATGATCCACCCCTGCACTCACAAAAGGATTTGAGAACCCTTCTCTTAGTCCCTGAAGACTAATATAGAGGGTTACTTCTCTTTGTCTGTCACGAGGTTGTCTAATTTTGTTTGACTTTCGGTTGTAAACAACACATCCCATTTTCTAAAAATTTTAAAGGATACACGAGCACTTGCAATACACTGAGAAGAAAAATTAGGAGAAGAATAAAATTCTTAAGGTACTGGAATGAAGCTCCAACTAAAAGGGAACATTCAAATGCAGTTAGCTAGTGGACAGACACATTTCTGAAGGCTGCAGGCTCACCTGGCACCTGGGAAATCACAGCATTTGTATCAGCAGTGAGATGGGCTTTCCAAAGGAATATTTTCATGCAGACCTAACAATATACTGCACATTGAGATTTCATGGCTTACAAAGCCTTTTCATCTTTTCATATATGACACATTATATATTTTTCATTCTTCCATTGATTAAAAGAATTTCTATACAAAGTCTGGATTTCACTACAGAATTGATAAGGATCTAGGATTATTTCGTGGGGAAAAGCAAAAATGGCAAATAACCCTTTTTCATTCACTCCCACTACTTATTAGGTTCAAAACATGGTTGTTTCTTTGTTTAGTTGTGCTGCTTCTAAGGCACTATCAATGAGAATCTGTGTGCATTGTTCTGCTCTGATCATTTTATCCTGTCCTGTATAGAAATAACTTTTACCAGACTTCAAATGCCGCGTAGCATATCTTCCAGCTCATTTCTGGTTTGAACCAGAGTTGCAGCTTGTACAATTTGCTAACCGGCAATTCGCCCTGGAACAATCTCATAAACACAGAGTAGGCAGATAGATTGATTCAGAATTTCTGATTTTTTTTAAAGGGCAAGAGGGCAAATGACTGGCTTCTCTTAAGGCAAAAAGGAGGACAAATGACTAGCTTCTCTAAGGCAAAAAGGCAGCTGCAGAAACCAAAGCCACATTCATTTCTTACCACATTATTATTATTATTAAAACACTGCACTTGGACAACACTTTAGAATTTACAAAGCCCTTCTACAACCATTATTCTTTTGATACTCAAACACCAGCCTTATGGGACAGGTGCTCAGCAGGACAGGCACTTGACAGATGAAGAAATTCAGGCACAAAAAGGTTAATTGACTTACCCAAGGTTGCCCTTTGATTTCGTATGCATAAGAATCAGTTGCCTTTTGTGCTAGATAAAAGAGGAAGGGAGGTATCTGAAGAACTCACAATTCTGTCCCCTGTGAGTCCTGATTGAGAGGAAAATTTCACGGCAGTGTGTGGCATGCTCATCTTTATTTCCACTAGTGTTTTCAGTGTGTTAAATGTGCAGAAGCAGCAGACATCCAGGCTGCTCAGTGAAACTGACATGATGCAGATGTGATTGCTAATGTTCAATAATGAGCGAATGCTCAACATTATGTGCCAAATAATCAATGTGCACTGCAACCTAAGCCCCGCAAAACTCCATGATTAAGGTGTGGATTAGCTTGGGTTTCGTGTTTGTTTATTTCTTGATAAACTTGGTAAATGAAAATCTACCCTTCTAGGAAGTCAGGGAGTAATTTCCTTATGGTTTGATTTTTACTAACCATCAGCCAGCCCACCTGACAAATGTCAAACATTAGCCTGTTGTTGAACATTTACGGTGACAGACACAGCTCAAGACAGATATTCCATGAGATCTATCGGGATTAATTTCCAAGACCTAAAATAGCCATGTTCCCCAACCTCCCTGGAATTTAACAACAAATACCAATTAACGAGAACACGACAAAATCTTTGGCTCCCCTCCCTGCTGAATTTTTTTTCCAAAAGGGAAAAAAAATAAAAGAAGGTTGTAGTATATTTTATGAAGGCAGGCTTTCAAAAATAAGAAATGGGAACTTTGCAACATTTGTAGCAAACTATCCTTTCCTTAGAGATGTTTTTAAGGTAACTTGATATTCTGTATTCTAAAGGCCACTTCTTGGGAGAAAATGAAGTTTATTCACCGAATTTTATGGTGAAATATAGCTACTAAGCCTGCTGGCAGAAATGTGTTTATGTGGAAAGCTGCACTTTGAAGAAGGTAATTACTACTTTTATATGTTTCCATTTCCACTGCTCAATTTTCATTTTCATAGTTGAAAAAGAAAAACAGGTTTAAATCATGCAATGCTTATTAGTGTACGAATATGGACTTAATTGTCCCTTTTTGACTCTCAGAAGTAATTGGCAATGTCTTCTGTGTAAGTGGATTAAGAAATGTGCCACGGATGCAATTATAACTAAAAACATTCATTTGGAAAATTGCAACCTTATCTTCATTGTCTTTTAGTAGTGGCACAATAGCTCCCCGTCACTCTGCACTTTCCTTAGAGGATCTGGTCTAAGGATATGTGTAGAGCAGTAAAAGCAAGCGTACCCAGTGTATTGAATTATATCAGAGTGCCTGGTAGCACTCCAGAATACCGCACATACTCAGGTTGCACTGAACAAAGCCAAAAGGAGAATTGAAAAATAAAAGCAAAATGGTTATTTGGTATGAAGTAGACCTTGAGATAACCCTGGTTTTTTTTATGTGATTTTTTTGTTGTTTTGTTTTGTTTTGTTTTGTTAATTGGATTCAGTTTCCTTTTCAACTGGACAAACTGATTCAGGAAGTAGCATGGCCTGACTGTTCTAGAATTTTCTCAGAAATCTTTTCAGTGACCTTTTCTAAGACTCAAAAAATGTTTCCGCCTAACACTGCAAGTTTCTTTTTCCTACCAGCTTAGAAAATTCCTGTTGCACTTCAAAACATGTGCTACATATTGATGAGATTTTAGTTAAATTTGCTTGATGATTATAAACACTCATTTAAAAAACACTAGGCTCATTTCTATATATGATTGCTCAACCTGGGAAGGTAAAAAACTAAAAAAACCAGATTTCTTTTTCGTTGTGTATTGCCAAATACTAGTTTAGCTGATTGTGTTTGTTTGTTTGGTTGGATTTTTATCCAGAATGACTAATCAAATTGCCATTTCATAGACCTTCATATATATGAATTTCAAAATATCCTTGCTATGTATATTCCATGAAGCCAGTTTTCAGTACATTTCTTTTATGTTATACTGACATCTATGGACTCCATAAGAGAAATTCAGCTTTTTAGAAAAATTCTGTTGGCTGCTTATAAGCAACTTAAAATGTAACTGAACAGTGTAGACGAAGAATCTCTAAATCTACTCTCAGCCACTGACTAATCTTTCAACCTTATCACTTAGATCAAACTCATTACAAAGCTCTCCTACCTTCATAGAAAACTTAAGGAACAGGCACTGAGTCTCCACTAGTAAAGCATTAGCATCTCCCCTTCAAAGAAGAGTGGTCCTTATCAGTGAGACAATAAGGGGGATCCTGTCAGTACATACACACTTGTTTACTGTATTCTTAACAATAATATCCATTACTGTACTTACTGTGCGCCGAACACTGCAATAAACACTAAGGATATAATGATGCATAAAAAGACACTGGCCCTGTCCTTAAGGAACTCAGTCTAATGGAGGAGATGGAGAAATAAGACAGACAATTTACAATAGAGTATGGTAAGTTATACGATAGGATGTATCTGTCAGGATAGGCTACATGCTATAACAAATCTCAAGATATCAGTGGCTTAACTCTGTAAAGGTTTTTGTTTGTTTGTTTGTTTGTTTGTTTTGCTCATGCAAGTCAAAGTCCAACGTGGAAGGAGATGGAGGGACCTCTAGTCTGGCTAGTCATTTAGATACCCAGAATCTTTCAATCTTATAATTATACCACGACCTTCAAAACATGGTTTCTAAGATCGTTATGGAAAGGAAAGAAAGAGAGTGAGGGAGAAAACACATCCAC
This sequence comes from Ailurus styani, assembly GCA_002007465.1. Lineage (NCBI taxonomy): Eukaryota > Metazoa > Chordata > Mammalia > Carnivora > Ailuridae > Ailurus > Ailurus styani. The sequence goes on from LNAC01000773.1 coordinate 348,598, forward strand.
TCTTACCTGTCTCTGCCCAGAAGAGACACAACACTTGTGCTCACACTTCACAGGGGAGAACCAGTCAGATGGCCCCACTTAGACAAAGGAGAACTGGGAAAGGCAGGTCAGCTGTGTCCCTATGAGAAGGAAACAGGCTTGGTGAAAAAGTATTGATAAGTAGATGTACCTAGTGGCAACTAGAGGAAGCCAAGAAAGTTAAAAAAAAAATCCTCTCAAATCTAACCTTTATTCCTTGTTAGAATAAGTAAGAACTATAGAAAACAGGAAAAAAATGGTGGAGAAACTAATAACTAGCTAACTAAGAACTAGATAATGAACAACTTGAGTAAGCCAGGAGGCTTACAATGATACTTTCAACTCTAAATTCTCATTTCTTATTTGAATAACCATTGATAACTAGATGTAACTAGTGTTGACTACACAACCACTTAAGTCAAAATAACTAGAAAAAGCAGAGTAAACCAATAAGCTAAAAAAACTCATTCTTTCCAAAACTAACTTCTTCTTTTTTGTTAGAATAGTGAGAACCACAGAAAACTAGAGAAAAAAGAGACAAATTGTATAATTAGTTAACTAGTAACAAGATAACTAACAGCTACATACTATAGACAACTAGAATAACTGGAATAAGCCAAGAGAATCAGAAACACACATTCTATTCAATACTAATGTCCCATTTCTTATTTGAATAACAATGGGTTACTAGATATTGCTGGCAGTAACTAGGTAAATAGTTGACTAGAGAGAACTAGAATAAATGAGAGGACATTCTTCTCAATCTAGCTCTGGATTTCTACATTATTGTAATATGTTCCCTATTACGATGCCTCACTGTTTTACTGTAAACCCTAACTGCTCTTATTTCACACTACCCTGATGCTGAAGACCCAATTTCTTGACTGTATGGCTACTTCCAAAATGTCTGCTCCATTACAAGTTAGAGTTCTTATACTGCTGGATTTTGCTCGGTGGTAGTGGGCCACAAAGAGCCAGGTATGGAGTGAGGTCCTGTTTACACAAAAGGAGAAGGAGTTGCTAGAACACGGAATATATCTGAAATACGGAGAGATCCAGGCAACCAGACAGACAATAGCAGTTATGGCAAAGTACATTTGTGAGTGACATAATCCCAAATCGAAGTCACTTAGAAAAGAAAAGAAAAGAAAAGAAAAGAAAAGAAAAGAAAAGAAAAGAAAAGAAAATTATTGGCTCTATAACTGGGAAATCTAAGGTACATCTGAAACATCTGGACCAGACATTCAAGCGATACCATCAGAAATATTTCTGTCCATCTTTTGCCTTTGCTTTCCTTTGTTGACCTTATGCACTTCTAATATGTTGTTAGGTTTTTCCTTATGGCAAGGATGATGACTCCTTCTAGATTAATGACATAGAAAGCAAAGACATGTTTCTCTAGCTCAAAATTGAAAACCTCAAGGAAGGACTCAAATTGGCTAAGCTGGTTAAATGCTCAACCCAGAACAATCAGTGTGGTTAGAGAAATGAAGTTTTATGTTTGGAGGGGCCTGGGTCAGAAATCCATCTGTATGACCAGTGAGATATGGCACTGGAATTAGCAGCTGCCTCACCAGAATCACTTGATTGGACAGAAGGAGCATTTCCCCAAAGGAAGCGGGGATGCTGGACAGAAAAACCAAGATATAACCAGCACAGGGTCCAAGAACCTATAATCTATTTTTCCAAGGAAAGTCCAGACTTGGACCTCTATTCATATATTATCCAGGGGTTTGACACAGATTGGAAGTAAATTTGTTCTAGGATGTTACTAGCTGAAGAATATTTGTGCTGTTAGAATCTTTATCAGGAAAAAAAAAGAATCTTTATCAGGCACTCATGTATAATTAAGATACCAGTGGGCATGACTGGAATTGAAAGATACAAAGGTGAAGCCACATTTGGTGTAGAATGGAGGATTCTCAATAGATATGTAATCTGTAAGATATGTAATCTTATAAGAAGTCCAGTGAGGGTTGTAAGGCAATCTGCATATCTTGCTATGATAGGTATAGAAATGGAGTCATTGCTCAAAAATCTGGAGATGATGTATAGAAGAGAAGTGTAATGTAATGAGTAAGGGGTCAAACATGAACCCTAAAGATCAGGAGAAGAATCTGGGCCATAATTGGAAATATAATGATCAAAGAAAGATAGAGAGCAGGATGTTTGCCCAAGGATGCATATATTTGTGCATATTTTTGAGAGAATCCAGTTTCAAAACAATGGATGGCATCATAACTCCAAAGTTGTGACATACCCATGGTCAAATTATGAAGGTCCATGCACAAAATAGTGTTAGATATACTAAATTATATAATGCATATAAAGTATTTAGCACAATGAGCACATATTAGGTATTCAGTCAATGGTTTTATTATTACTATTACTATAGGCATGGCATTATGCCCACACAGTATACACACTATGTGATGATAACCCTATTTAATACGTATCGCTACTCTAATTTAAACAATTTGCGAAGATAACAGAAATGTTCATTTGCAGGGATGGAATTTAAATCTAGCAGATCTGACTCTAAGGTGTGTGTTCTTACCATTATGCTACATTTCACAGAATGCTGGTGAAATCCCATGAAACCTAGAATGACCAGGTAATTTATGGTCTATTTTTGATGTTTAGACCATGGTGTAGACTTTGGTAGTTAACATCTTTATCGCTTATAGGATGAGAAATCTGATGTTTAGAAGGTTGGCTTGACGTTTCTGCAGTTTTTCATAGAATTAATGATGCCACTACCTCCCTCCAGAATGAGATGTTCTATTCACTCAAGCAAGGATATTAGAGTACATCATATTATTTCTGTACATCACATTATTGCTAGAGTAAACTGAAATCCCACGCTGTTCTAGTGCATAATGAAATATCATGTTCATAAGTCTCTGGGAGACTTCAGGGTTGTTATACATAGGATAGCGATCTGGCATTCACATTGTCTATATTCAGTTGGAAAGTAGATTTCTCTTTATCTTCCTTCCAAATGTATATCAATTTGTATGTCTTCCAGAAACCTAGGCAAAAGAAAATGTAGCCTAAGAAGTCATGGATAAGAGGTTTCAGTCCTCAACCCTGGACAGTGAAGACACTGAAGCCTCAATAATAGTTATAAAACTGGAGCGGGAATGGGATGTGGTTAGGCTAGCTCTTTTTAAGCACTTTTTTAAAACCTTTGAACTAATGGATTTATACCTTAGTTACAGCTCTTGGCAGAAATCAACACCCTAGGCACTTTGGCAATAGTCTAATCACACTTAAAAGTTAAAGATACTGCCTTGGCATCTTGCTTATTATTAAGCCCAGTTCTGATTCCTACAAAGCTGGGATGCTTCCTCGGGGCAGTCTTTGTCAATTCCTAGATGGTTGCTACCTACTCACTGTGCTTCTGGGCTCCATAGAAAACTAGGGTCCTGGGCGCCTGGGTGGCTCAGTGGGTTAAAGCCGCTGCCTTCGGCTCAGGTCATGATCCCAGGGTCCTGGGATCGAGGCCCACATCGGGCTCTCTGCTCGGCAGGGAGCCTGCTTCCTCCTCTCTCTCTGCCTGTCTCTCTGCCTAGCTGTGATCTGATCTCTCTCTCTGTGTGTCAAATAAATAAATAAAATCTTTAAAAAAAAAAAAAAGAAAGAAAACTAGGGTCCTACCACATATATATTGATGTTTCTAGGGAGAAAAGTAAAAATAAAGTAAGATAAAATAAAAATAAAAATAAAATAAAATAACAGCATGGGGTCAAAATGTTTGGGAAATAGTGGGTAAATTTTCAACAGGTTTATTATTCATTATGGGACATCTTAGAGGTGTTAGTAAGCTCGTATAGGCTATGAATCTTTAGGAGAAGCATCTAGTATAAACAATGTTCCAAATGTATTTGACCAGGGTTTTGTTTGTTTCTTTTTGAGGACTACATACTACCATCTTATAGAAAACGAGTATGTTTCCTTGAAATACAGTTTAAGCAATACTAGTCTAGGCTAGTGTTGCAATAATATGTATGATGTATATCCACTGTATCTACACTAGAGGATTAAGGCGGTGTCAGAAGTTTCTGGTAGCCGATCTAAAAGTTCTCAAGTCAACCCAGAGAAAGCTCAATAAGAAAGCCATCCCCACTAGGAAGCTTGTCTGACAAGTCTTTAAAACTCAGAAGTCAGTGTGTCTGAGGAGGGTCCTATGAGCTCCAGGCCCACCTGGGCTATATACCCTCCCCCTTGACTTGCTCTGCTCTGTTCAGTGTTGAAGGTTGGCCTTTCTTGGCTCCAGGAGCATGCTGCAGTTTTCTCACTGGCATGGAAGCTCTTTTCCACATTTCAGTCATTATGGCATTAACCTTGACTGTTTGCCTAGTTCTTGTCATACCCTTCTTGCCGGCGACTACTAGATGATTAAATGATTGACTATGATGAGTAAATAAAATCACATACATCTTAAGAGCTAAATTAAATTACATATGTAAAGCACTCAAAACAGTGTCATATGGCATCCATTCAGCAGATGTTAGTTCCCAAATGGGTCTTGAAAATCTCTTTTAACAAAATCTGTACCCTCCATTCAATGCTTTTACTTTTCATTTGTGCACATTTTGATATTATTCGGAATTTTTTTAAAGCACAAACATGAATCGCTTTTATTTTAAAAATTAAAATAACTATAGAAGCTAGTCACCAAAAGACAAGAACTGTAGGATTGCATTTATATTAAGTACCTACAGTAGTCAAATTCCTAGAGAGAAAAAGTAGAATGGTGGTGGCTAGGGGCTATGGGGGAGGAGACAATGGGGAGTTACTACTAATGGTAGGGAGTTTCAGTTTGGGAAGATGAAAAATTTCTGGAGATGGATGGTGTTGACAGTTGTATAACAATGTAAATACACTTAATGTCACTGAACTGTATACTTAAAAAGTGGAAAAGATAGTAAATTTTGTGCTAGGTGCATTTTACCACAATTTAATTGTTTAAATTAAAATTAAAAATATAACTAAACACAAATGTTTCTCCTTCTCCCTCTTCTCCTTAAAAGATCTTGGCCTCCCTTTAGTCTCCCATTCAACCGATTTTCCATACTGCCACTAGAATGCCGAGTCTGACCACAATCCTCCCTATTAACCACTATGAGAAAAAATGCAGTCTTCAGCCTGACATGCAAGGCTCTTAGCCTAAAGCCCCTACCTACCCCCATCTCCTAACACTGCCCTATTTCCTATCTCTGGTCAAACCATACATATTGTTCTTATTTTTTCCAAATGTAGTATTTCATGACTTCTTGTCTTTGCCTAAAATGTCTTTTCGGGGGCACCTGGATGGCTCAGTCGGTTGAGCGTCTGCCTCTGGCTCGGGTCATGATCTCAGGGTCCAGGGATGGAGCCCTCCATCAAGCTCCTTGCTCGGTGGGGAGCCTGCTTCTCCCTCTCCCCACCCCCACACATGCTCTCTCTCATTATCACTCTCTCTCTCAAAATAAATAAATAAAACTTTAAAATAAAATAAAATCCATTTTCAGACTCCCTTATCTGCCTGAGAAACACCTCATCCTTCAAGGTAAGGTTTGGTGTGGGCTCCATGGAGCCTTCTTTGACACCTCTAACCCCTCAGGGCAAGCAAATTTGTGCCTGTCACTAGACTGGGAGGACCTCAAGGGCTCATTCATGTTTGTATCCCCAGGGTTTAGAGCTCAGGGCTTGCTACACAGGAATTGATTAATGCATTGTTGAGTGAGTGAATAAATAGAAGTGGCAGCACAGATCTGTTCATTTTTATCCTGGTTTCCACCACTACTATCAGTAAAAATCCCAAAACACAGTCCTTCAAGAGACTCTGTGTCGTCAGGGCAGCAGGTAGACCGATACCTGGTGATGGAAAAGAAAAAGAGTGGCCAACCTCAAATGCCTAAAAGTTCCTGCCTTATTTCTTCTTTTCTGCCCCTAAAAAAAAACACATCAGGCTTGGAACCAAGAATGTTTCCCTTTCACACTGTCTAATAAAGGATTCAGAGTTGGGGTAGGGAGCCACACTGGAGAGGATTCTCTGAAGGAAATGGAAATTTATTCTGCTTTTCCCACGTTGGAGCTGAACTCTGTGTTTCAGAGAAATGCTATTATATATGATGTACACACTACTTTACTTCAAGCATATGATGTGTTCAGTAGCCTTGGGTGAACTCGTTTAGGAGTATGCCAATAATTTATAACGTTGTTTATATGCGAAAATTGTTTCTGAGTTCAAAAAAAACAAACCCTCGGAACTTAACTTGGTGACTTCCAGAATTCTTTTAGAAAGTACCGTGAGTGTATCAATGAAAATCTAGAGATACATGAAAATGGAGGGTTTTAATCAGGAGAAAGCAATGATGTCCATATTTAGCGGTCACACTATAAGTATTATGACTAGATTATATACCAATTCTGTTCTGTAGTTCTTGAATTACACATTATTGCAACCAGTATCATATTCCATAATAAGGTGATCAAAATAAAGTCAAAAAATGCAAGTTTCCATTTTAACCCCATCTCACAAAAGTCTACCATCCAGTATAACCTATGAGTGTCATACAAGATGCCTGCAACTTTGCTTCAGGACACAAGCAGCCTGCAAAAGTGACGCACTCTCTTTCAAGCACTTTGACAGCAAAATGTCAGGCCATGAAAATGACTCACTGACTTAACAGTTTGTCATCAGGGTAAAATATTCCCTGAAATAAAACAGTCTTCTGTAGGGACCCTCTGTGCGTAAACAGATGCATTTGCAACTCCACATGACCTAAATGGTTATTTCTGGCCATTCTCCTTCCCACATCCAAATGTTTGTGATATATTACTATGCAGTTGAAGGCTGCAAGGCAATATGCATGATTTGAGAGGAAACAGTTCATTTACTGACACTACACAGAAAAGTTGAAGAAAGAGGCTTTCTTCTTAAAAAAAAAATAGAAGCAAGAATCTAAAACTGCTTTTAAGAATCACCACTTTCCTGTTAGAAAAAACAATCATGGATATCTGTCAAATACTAATGACAGTCTGCCAATCACACCTCAACCCCACCCCTCCCTGTTTTCAAGAGCTTGTCTTCTTATTGTAAAACTAGCTTTTAACTATTTCCAAAGCAACAGAATTATATTGCTGTTATGTGTGACTGAAATGTGTGACAGGTTGTTTGGATTGCAATCCCAAGGCCCCACTTATGACCCTACCAGGGAACACACTCTCCTCATTCAATAGAGCCTGTGTCTACATAATGTCAAACAAATGGTAGGGCACTAAACAAATAATGAGCTGATTCAGTAACCTGTGGAGTGTCTCAGGTTGTGCCTACACCAGAGGTTGGCAACTCGAAATTCTTCTGAGAGGCACAGTCAAGCTTGTCCTGTGAAGTTAAGGAATTGTCTGGGCCAACCCTCCCACATCTCATCTTGATACACAGTTCTGAACATGTAGAACACATTCATTCATTAAGCACTTCAGTGAATGAACCCTAAGGGAAGACTCTCAGATCTTTCTGAGATATACTAAAATCACCTGATTTTGTCCTATTTTAACCAGCTGATTCATACTCACTTAAAGGAACCATCTACACAGGCGTGCAAATATTTAAAATATATATATATATTTTAAAATGCTCTACCAGGGACATCTTAGGCTAAGGCAAATTAAGGGGACTGCTCTGCTTGTCTGCTGACTTAGGGCAAGGCTGGGCTCAAAAGATGCCATATATTAAGGGTGGGTCCTGTGGAGGAGAGGAGTGGGCATTGGGCTGAAGTGTTCAGGAAGGGTGACAGAGAAGATAGGAGCCCTGGGCCCTACTTTTTCAGAGGGGTAAACTTGTCCTCTCTACCTCTGCTTTTCTATCTCTGAATTCATCTTTTCATCTTTCCCTCTAACGTCAACACAAGTCTTATACCCAATCATTGTCCGAGCTCAACCTTCCTGCCTTTCCTATAAACACTTTTATCTTTTTTATTTTTTTAAAGATATTATTTGTTTGTCAGAGAGAGAGAGAGAGAGAGAGAGAGAGGGAGAGAGAGAGAGAGCACAATCAGGCAGAGCGGCAGGCAGAGGCAGAGGGAGAAGCAGGCTCCCTGCCGAGCAAGGAGCCCGATGCAGGACTCGATCCCAGGACCCTGGAATCATGACCTGAGCCCAAGGCAGCTGCTTAACCAACTGAGCCACCCAGGCATCCCCTCCTCTGAAAACTTTTAGTACTGAGTGTCACTTTTAGCATGGACACCTCTACTGACTAATACAGCCAGCACCACGACTTGTTTACATAACTGGATTATAATCTATTGAAAGAGAAGGACCTTGACTTCTATTTCTTAGGTTGGCTATGCGATGCTGGGAATCTCTTCTCTTCCTGCTTCTGGTGGATTTTTTTAAGATTTTACTTATTTATTTGAGAGAGAGAGAGCCAGAGAACGAGATGGGGGAGGGTCAGAGGGAGAAGCGGGCTTGATCCCAAGACTCCAGGACCATGACCTGAGCTGAAGGCAGATGCTTAACGGACTGAGCCACCCAGGCGCCCCTCCTGGTAGATATTTTACCTTGATCTTCTTTGCTAACCCACATGCACAGGACCCTCTGGTAAAAACAACAAAAACATAGCAAGTCTGCCTTCTCTTCAATCTGCTTCTCTTCTTATTATATATATATATATATTTTTAAGATTTTTATTTATGTATTTGACACAGAGAGAGAGATTACAAGTAGGCAGAGAGGCAGGCAGAGAGACAGGGAGAGGAGGAAGCAGGCTCCCTGCTGAGCAGAGAGCCCGATGTGGGCCTCGATCCCAGGACGCTGAGATCATGGCCTGAGCCGAAAGCAGAGGCTTTAACCCACTGAGCCACCCAGGCGCCCTCTTCTTATTATATTCTTTTCTCTAGGTGATACCACACAGTCTCAGGATTTCAACTATCAGCCATGAAGATGATTTCTTGCTGGTGGTCTCCAGCTCTGATTTTGCCTCAGAATTCCAAAGTTACCTCTCAAAAGGGACTGATGACCTGAATAACTCGCTGTCATCACAACTTGGTCCTGGGAACAGAATCCCCCTCTTCCTCACAAACTGGCTTTTCCTCCCTGACATACAGATTCCCGCTAATGGAGTAAGAGCCTCCAATAAGTTCAATAAGTTAAGCTTATTTCAACAATTAATCATTTCAACACTTATTAATTATAATTAATAATAAAGTATTAATTATTCCAACAATTATAATTAATGATTAATTATTAATTCAACAATAATTAGTTAATTTTAAGAAGTTTAAAAAAAACATAAATAAGACATTGAGCCCTGAAATCATGCAGGCATCTTTAAATCTTCCCTCTCATTCTCTGTCTTCAGCCTATCCAGAGGCTCAGTCAGTTTTTGTGAAACGTCACTCATGTCGAAACCTTCCTTTCTATTCCCTTTGCCACCCACTTCAGCAGTCCCAGGATTCAAGGTTTTAAAGTTTGCATTATAATTGCCTCCTAACCATGCTAGGTATCTCTCATGCTAGGTATCTCATACTAGTACCTCTCCTTTGTCTATCGCAGAGGTTCTCAAACTTTGCTGCATATTAGTAATACTTGGGGATCTTTTTAAAATCCTAAGGCCCAGGCTACATCTCACACCATTAAGTCAGAATCTCTGGGTTAGGACCATGGTATCAGTACTTTTGTAAAGCCTCCAGCTGATTTTAATGTGCATCCAAGGTTGTGTATGAATCAATGTTTATTCCATTCCACTCACTACTGCCAGGACTTCTACCAACACTGCCTTTATTATGTAACTTACTGACTCAAAACCTTTAATCAGCCTCCACTGACCAACATCAAGGCTCCTCATAACTTGATCAATTCAATCTCATGAAACCTATCCCTTCCCACCTCCATGACCATTTGCTGAACACCTCTTCTCTGCCTATCCAAATCCACTCATCCTTCAAGGTCCAGTCCATCCAAGAAGTAGCTTTCCCTAAGGAATCCAGACCACAGTGATTTGATTACCCCTTGGGCACCTCTAACACATTTGGCCCACATCACCTTGTATTGGTTAACATTTTCAGCTCTTATGTCTCATTTTCCTAATTTGTTTTTAACTCCTGGGGATATAGTCTACGTCTACCTTACACCACCCACTGTACTTATTAGCCTACTGCTATGTACATTATAGACAGGCAATAAATAAGCTGGCTGGTTTATGTCCAATCTATCATAAGAAATGTTTCAATCAACAAGTAACTAAATTTATATGTTTGTGCCATGTTGTAATATTATAAAATTAAGCAGTATGCTTAATCTCTACTCTTGTCAGTAGACAGACTGACAAAAAACAGGACAACATCACTTTCAGATGGGACTGCTTATCTTGAATACCTCCTGGGTATAGCTAAGGCATGTAGATATACTGTATATAATAAATCCAAGGGAGGCTATTAACAATTCAACATTTCCTGTTCGTGTGGGAATGCTAATTCCATTTATCAAACAAGGACAGAAACATTGTTTCTTTAGGCTGGTCCTCCCTTTTTGGCTCCTCGGGGTCCAAGGCTATAATCCCTATGGAGCCAGAGAAGGGAGAAAACCCTCCCACTGACCTCCTGACCACTGGCTTAGAAAGTCAGGCTGAAAATAAAGATTTCTATGTTCAGAAATGTTGAAATGGGCCATTTGTAGTTGGAGGTAGTTGTGGTGCACTGTAAAAAGCACTAGACCTGGGGCCAGAGGAGCTGGGTTCACATCCTAGCTCTGTCACATAAATGTCCTGTGATTTTAAGTTAAACATTGAGCCTATATGGACCTCAGTTTCTTCATCCATGAAAGAGGATTAGTAATAAATAGCAAAGTGTTTGGGGAATTAATAAGAAAATATGTGTAACTATCCCTAGAACACAGTAGGCACTTAATAAATGTTAGCATATTTGAATAATAATGCTAAAATATGCTATTTATTTAGCATAAAATGCACATATTTTAACAAAGGGGAGACATCCAGTTCCCCAGTTAATGTTTCATACATTTTTAATTGCTTTTTATTTGGTAATAATTTCTAACTGGGATGCCTGGGTGGCTCAGTCAGTAAAGCATCTGCCTTTGGCTCAGGTCATGATCCTAGGGGATCGAGCCCCACTTCCCACTTTGGGCTCTCTGCTCAGCGGGGAGTCTGCTTCTCCCTCTCTCTGCCTCTCCCCCCTGCTCCTATGCTCTCTCTCACACACAGTCTCTCTCAAAAAAATAAATAAAATCTTTTAAAAAATGTTTAACTTAGAAAATTTGCAAGAACAAAAGAACACCCATATACCCTTTACACAGATTCACCTATTATTAGCATTTTACCCCATTTTCTTTTATCTATATATCCAATCTATCTATATTCCTGAATCATTGGAGGGTAAGTTGCATGTATCATGACCTTTTGCCCCTAATGCTTTGGTGTACATTTCCTAGGTATAAGGATATTGTCTGACATACCACAGTCCATTTAACAACTTCAATGATATTAACATTGGTATGATATTTTATCCAAGCTTTTTCAGTTGGGCCAATAAGGTTCTCTGTAGCACAGGGTAGGACTGAAACATTTACCATTTGCTTCATCAGTATGTCAGTCCTTCCTGCTTCCTCAAGAACCGTCCTTTCCCCACCTCAATGTTTGCAAACTAAGAAAACAAATATATTGTCACACTGAAAGAATTTGAACAAAGAGCAATTTAAAAAAGAAAGTAAGCAAACCTAACACAATGGGGATGGACATACCATTTGTCCAAGTAAATTAAGATATTAAAAGCATGGCCATTCAAAAAAGATTATACATATATTTTTCCCTCAAAAAGAATGTTTGGGAGAGAGAGTGAGAGCTTGACCATGATGGAGATCAAGACTAAAGCTAGGTTTGGAGAATGATTACGTTCTCCAAACTTAATAACCAGGAAATGCTATTAGGAACCTGGGCTCATTCGGGCTCCCCCCCACCCCCGTTGTGAGTTGAACTCTGACCCCAAAAGACACGTTGAAATCCCAGCCCATAGTACTTGTGAATGTCACCATTAGAAATAGGGTCTTTGCAGGGGTACCTGGCTGGCTCATATGTGACTTTTGATCTTGGGGTTGTGAGTTCCAGCCCCATATTGGGTGTAGAGATTACTTAAATAAATAAAAATCTTTAAGAAAAATAAGGAAAAAGAAAGAGAGGGTCTTTTCAGATGTAATCGAGTCAAGATAAGGTCATAAAGGTGCACCCTAATCCAATATGACCTATGTTCTTAAAGATTTTATTTATTTACTTGAAAGAGAGAGAGAGAGAGAGAGAGAGCACACGTACGAGTGAGGGTAGGAGCCGGAGAAGCAGACTCCACACTGAGCTCGGATCCCCACATGGGGATCCATCTCATGACCCCAAGATCATGACGTGAGCTGAAATCAAGAGTTGGACACTTTACTGACTGAGCCACCCAGACGCCCCAGGTTGGTGTTCTTATAAGAGGAAAAGGGACAGACACATAGAGAGGAAAGCACTATGCAGAGATATAGAGACACATGGAAAAAAGATGGTCATGTGAAGATGGAGGCAGAGATTGGAGTTATTATGCGGCCAGAAGTCAAGTGTCGCCTGGGGTTCCCCTCACATCTTCAGAGGGAGCAGGGCCCTGTTAACACCTTGATTTTGGACTTCTGGCCTCCAGAACTGTAAGAGAATAAATTCCTATTCTTTTAAGCCACTCAATTTGTAGCACTTGGTTTTGACAGCACACTATTCATACACACTATTATCTGGCCATCGATGAGACATTTACTGAATAAGAACCATGTGCCAGGCACTCTGCTAGGCACCAGGGAATTACAAAGATAAGATGGGTTCTACTCTTTCTTTAAAAGCAGACTCCAGGTTTCTGTGATGGATTAGGCTATTTTCAGGGCTGCAGTGATGCCTTTTCCTAACCTGTAACCTGGCAAACGCATGTTTTTTGTCTTATTTGCTCATGTACATAGAGTACTCATGTACTCTAAAGACCAGGTTTCTCCTGACATTTCAGAGTATTCCATTTACTCAGGGACACAGTTACTCAAACAGCTCCCTCTCCTTGGGCTGGCCATGAGAGAAGAGTAGGGAAGGTTCTAGAACAACTTTCATTTTATTTCTTGCCTGTATCCTTCCTGCTGTATTCATCTTCCCAGTGACATGTCTCGTGCTCTAAAATGAGGAGCTCTTCACACATGTTATGAAACACTATTCGGGGACCACAATGTGGCACTGTTTCATTCCTAAAATTAATAAAATATACAGTTCATTTTATGTGACAACATGAGGACTTCACCTCAGAGTTTATAGTGTGGGGAGGGGAGAGTGCATATCCACAGCCAATTAAATGTCAACCTCAGTAACAGAGTCCAGGCCTTATCTTTTGAACCCTGGTGCCCCCATAGCAAGTCCTTGGCAAACTGATGAAGTAAACAGTATTTGTCTTTATTTTACTCCATTATTCATGCATTGAGACCCCATTTTCCGTAATGTTCCAGCTTCTCCCTTCTGCCTACCCCCAGTAAGGTGCCCTGACTTGTGTCCTTGCCACATTCTTGCTTTCGCTGTGGTAATTTTGCCTACTAAGGTAATAACTGATAGCAAGGGATCAGCTTGAGGTGTGACCCCTCATAGAAGTATTTTATTCTTAAAGGGGCCTACCTTAGAGATCGAAAAGCTCCCAAAACCAAAAGAAATACAGCTTTAGTGATGGACTGGTATGCAGTGGATCAATCCTTTGGGGCAGGAGTCCTGTACTCTTTCATATTTTTTTCAATTTTTATATGTCTCCTGTGATTCTGGCTTGGATAACTAGGCAATGAGGTAGATAGTGGTGTCACCCAGGGATAAGAGGGATACAGGAAGAGGCAGATGAAAATGATGGGTAGGGATGGAGGCAGAAGATATGTTTGGTTTCATACATTCATTATAAGATGACTATTCAGGGGATTTCAGGAGGCAGTTGGATATATGGATCATATAAGAGATCTGGAATGTGGTATTGATTTTGGAATCATTAGTCAACATGTTTTCTAGTTGTTCTGTGAGGTCCTAATAAGTCTTTGGTTTCTGACTCTTCAACAGCAGGTGTGTGAGACATTTTTAAAGGGGTAGAATCTTCCAGGTATCCTTGAAACACTTTCATGGTCTTGCCCATGAGCTGTCTTAGCTCTCCCAGCTCAATCTAGTGCTCTTGACCTAGGATAGGTGTGTGGACTTTGGTTGTGAAGTGTGACATATGCAGTGGTTAAGTTATTCTTTGGAGAGTGATAAGAGACCCTAGAAAGTCCAACGTGGGGCCTGTCAGTCTTGTTCCCTCACTAAATAACATTTACACATCAAGAATAGGATAGAATGAATACGAGGTTGTACACTCTTGGCTTTGACTTTCTTTCTTCTTAATGCTTTGTAAAGTCTACCTGGCCTCCAGTTGGTACACCCACCAAACCATTCTGGACACCACCAGATTACTCTTCACAAAACAACACTTTCATCAGTCCCCCAAACCTCCAAAAGAACAACTTCCAATTATTCTACTTTGTGTTCAAGTTCCTCAAAATTCTGGTCCTACCTTACATAGCTGAACTAAACCTTTCCTATCCTCCACACAGACTGTTTACACACTAGTACTGAAAACAAACCAGAGATTTTCAGGTTGTAAACCCTTGCTAATCCTATTATTCCAAGACCTTGGAATACCATCTACTAACTTCTCTACCTACACTGACTCTTCACTGAACACATACTATGTACCTACTTTGCCAATCAAAGTTCATTCTGCTCTCTCCCCTCTCTTCCCTATTACAATGAGCAGGGTTACAGAAACCATATATTTCAGGATCAGGTGACAATTTGGCAAATATATGTGTGCTCTGGGACAATCAGGGAGAAGCTATTTAAAATTGAGGCTATTCACTCATCTGAATTGTATCAGAGAACCCCTTGCATTGTTATTTTAGCATTTGTCTCTCCAGTCACACTGGAGGTTTTGGAGGCTGAATACCAAGTTTAGACTTCTTTGTACCCCACATGGCACCAATCACATGGTAGGTATGTAATAGTTTTTTAGTAAGTATTTGTGTTAGGACTAGCTGCTGATGTTCTTTGTTTGAGTTTGGCAACATTCTTTAGGTGTGGCCCACCCTCTAACTACGAAGGTAGAGCACAAGGAAAACCAATGAAAGTAGATTAAATTCGGCAGAAAATACATTTTAACAGGGGAGATTAGCCCTTCTGCTGAGTAAGCTGAGCCCTAGTAAACTGATCCTGCCTTCTTCCAAAGAGCTACGGAAATAAATCACCTTGTGAGTGAAACAGAGTTAGTCTTCATTTGCAGGGGGATTTTAAGTGTCTCCATGGTTTTAGTCCTCCAGAAAAATCTCCCCGTATTTAACATCTGCTCTGTCTTCAAATTACCTTGGCATTTTTCTAAGACTCTGTGAAAATGAGCAAGGAGCTCTTACTTTCCAAACTGTCCACCAAAGCCAAAGGGACATTAAGGAGAGGCAGGAGGGGAGAGAGCAAGAAGCCGGTCTCACTGAAGGAGGTTAGTTCATTCCCTGGGAAAGAAATGAAATGTAAGTTCTGGAGGTAGAACAGAAACCCTTTTAAAACTCTTCATGGCTAGACTAGAAATTGAATGGAAGAGATAGACAAGATGATAAAATGTGGCAATAAATAAGTCAGAAATTTCCTGTAACCTTGGGAGAGAAGGTGATAGGGTCAAACTGCTCCGCACTGTTTTTGGGTATCAGGAGAAACTCTGGAAGTCAGCAAATGTTTTCTGTAAAGGGCCCGATAGTAAATGATTTAGGCTTTACAAGCTACAAACCTAGAGTCTTGGTGGCACATGCTCCTTAGTTTCTTTTAATGACCCTTTAAATATATTTTTTAAAAAATTGAAGCAGCATTTTGTCCACCTTTACTCTGAAAGATGGCATATGTGTACATTTTAATTAGATTTCAACTTGAAAAAAATATTTTCTTGTGGTAGGATTAACTGCATAATTGGCAGTGGAAACATCGGCAGTGAAAACCCTCTCGGGTAAATGTGAAGAGGATTTTGAATTAGGGAAAGACTAAAACCCAGGACTGTCTAATCAGGGATCCTCAGCCAGCAAATAGAGCAAATACTCTGAGCGCTGAGTGCTAGCTGGAGGAGGGGAGCAGGTTTGGGTGAGTCTAAGAGTCTGTACAAAAGCTATTCAAAGTGAAAAAAAATTGGTGAGTGAGATTTGAGCAGGACACTGAGCATCTGGCCAAATTAAAGCTGGGGAACTCCCCCAGGAGCTTTCAGAACAGACCCAAAGGCAGTCTGGAAGCTGGGGTCAAGGAGAGGCAAATACTGAGGGTGTTTTTTGACCACAAAGGCAGGGGGAAGTCCTGGGCTTTGTAATTACCAAGCAGCTGAGATGCACTTTGGGAATAAGTGAAATTTCTGCAAAATGTAACTTACCTGCCTGGGATCAGTCTAAAATACCTTACGCGGCACACCCTGATGGATGTAAAGAAATTATGCCTGAAAAATTGGAGTCTGGGGACACTGGGAGTTCTGGTGCAAGAGAGGAAGAGGTTAGAAATGTTCCCTTTCCCCTTCCCCCACAGGAACCACTTTCCACTAGGGAGCACAAAGCAGGCCAGAAGGTAGAAAGTAGGAGTATCTAAAGCACACCTGACAAATACGCTTTTGAGAAACCACGCTTTTGAGAAACCACAGGAGGGGCTCCCCTCCAAATGCTGACTGAAAAGACCCGAGGGCAACAAGTCTTAAACTGAGATCAACTTGTCAGGAAGATAGGAAGAACAATGCTTTCCCCCCACCCAGCTATGCCCCTGGGCTAGAGGGTTCAAGACTGAATAAATGCTCAGTGCCTAATTGGGAGGAGGAAGGGTTAGTGTGGGTGGTAACCATGCTTACCACAGGGGTCCTAAGAATAACCGTGTATTTCAGTTTCCAAGGTGTTTTCACAATGGTTGTTTGATCTGAAGCTCACAAGCCAGTGTGATCCTCAAATGGGACAGAGATTATTTTCCCAAGTTTTATAAGATAATGAAACTGAGGCTCACAAGGGTTGAGCTCGGGCGCCTGGGTGGCTCCGTGAGTTAAAGCCTCTGCCTTCGGCTCAGGTCATGATCTCAGGGTCCTGGGATCCAGGCCCGCATCGGACTCCCTGCTCCGTGGGGAGCCTGCTTCCTCCTCTCTCTCTGCCTGCCTCTCTGCCTATTTGCAATCTCTCTCTCTCTCTGTCATGTAAATAAATAAAATCTTTAAAAAAAAAATAGAAGGGTTGAGCTCCTTGTCCAATTTCACACAGCTTTCAAGGAACAGAGGCACGCTCAACTCTCTCAAGATTCCAAATGCAATGCTCCTGTTTACACTACTCCCTGTGTTCTTAGTCAGAAAACATCAAGGTGGGAAATGGCTGGCCAAGAAGTACATCCCTGGGAGAGGTGACCCACTTGGGAGCTGGAGAGGGTAGGATGGAAATGAACAATCAGAAGGTGAGGATGATACAGTTGTGAAGAAACGTAAGGCTTTCTGAAGGCTGGGAATTGAAAAGGCTCTTAAAGATTTATTTACTTATTTTAGTGAGCGAGTAAGAGAGAGTGTGTGCGCAGGTGCACGGGAGCTGGGGGGAAGGGGCTGGGGGAGAGGGAAAGAGAGAACCTCAGGAAGACTCTCCGCTGAGCATGGAGACTGACATGGGTCTGGGTCTCAGGACCCTAAGATCATGACCTGACCTGAAACCCAGTCCAACGCTCCACCCACTGAGCCACCCTGGTGCCCCTTTAAAGGCTTTCAAATGGAAACAGTTCTGAAGCCAGAGTCTGCATTCCAAGGAAATGGGGAGATGAATTTTTAAAATGTTGAGGGTAACCTGGGAAAGCCACAGAGATTGGCTTTCCCAGGGTTTTCACCTGGGACAGAAGGATACACTACAGCAATGACTTTACCTACTCGGTTGGTCACAGATACTGAGAAAAATAGCTTTGACTTTGTATTTAAACACAAAGTAGGATGGGGGAATTGAAAAGGGTTATAAATGCTAGGTGTTGGGGATACAGCAGCGAATAAGACACTGTCCGTAACCTCAAGGGAACCTAAAGTCTAGTTGGGAATCCAGGGAATAAATAGCTACAAAACAATCTGATAAGTAATCTGATAGAGAGAGGAACTAGGATGAGACCTGAAGCCTAGGGTAAGGGGGAGGAAGTCCACAGCGCACCATGCTTCCCTAACACCCTGACCCAATGCCTGTCCCACTCCAGCGCAGGAGGGGAGCAGAAATGTGATAGTACGTGAAACATGACACCTTGTGAAATGAACTACATAAACTGTGAAACATAAGTCATGGCTCTATTGTTCTATAAGAAGGTAAAAACTGTAATTTTTTTATCAAGCTAGAAACTATGAACCATGAAAACCTATGAGCGGTATTCCCTTCTTTTCCTCCTTCTGACACTGTGCTTCTAGAAAGGAGGCTATGGGACTATAAGGTTGGAACACGGAACATTTTTGGTTGGTTAATGTCACCTGGGTGGGAGCATGACTGGAGTGATTGTAGGGTAATGTTATGATCCCAGATTTATGCTCTTTGATTGCCTGGAGGTAATGAAGGAGAAAAGTTTATTCAAATGGAGTCTCAACCTACTGCTTTCAGCCACCCTGGGCTAAATTTTGCCACAAATGGAACTGCTGCTGAGGAAACCATAGTAGAAAAAATATTGCCACTTTGGACGGAAAAACTCACAAAGCCTCTTGCTATTCTCATATTGCAAGAATCTCAAGTACTAGGCACCTGGGTGGCTCAGTGGGTTAAAGCCTCTGCCTTCGGCTCAGGTCATGATCTCAGGGTCCTGAGATCGAGTCACACATCAGGCTCCCTGCTGAGGGGGGANGACAGTATGGTACTGGCACAAAAACAGACACATAGACCAGTGGAACAGAATAGAGAACCCAAAAATGGACCCTCAACTCTATGGTCAACTAATCTTCGACAAAGCAGGAAAGAATGTCAAGTGCTTTGTTCAAGCCATCTATTGTCTCTTACATAGAAATTACTTGGCTTCAACATGCAGAACAATGAAACTGGATCATTTCCTGACACCACACACAAAAATAGACTCAAAATGGATAAAAGACCTCAATGTGAGAAAGGAATCCATCAAAATCCTCGAGGAGAACACAGGCAGCAACCTCTTCGACCTCAACCGCAGCAACTTCTTCCTAGGAACCTCACCAAAGGCAAGGGAAGCAAGGGCAAAAATGAACTATTGGGACTTCATCAAGATTAAAAGCTTTTGCACAGCAAAGGAAACAGTCAACAAAACCAAAAGACAACTGACAGAATGGGAGAAGATATTTGCAAATGACATATCAGATAAAGGGCTAGTATCCAAAATCTATAAAGAGCTTCTCAAACTCAACACCCATAAAACAAATAACCCAGTCAAGAAATGGGCAGTAGACATGAACAGACATTTCTCCAAAGAAGACATCCAAATGGCCAACAGACACATGAGAAAGTGCTCAACATCACTCGGCATCAGAGAAATACAAATTAAAACCACAGCGAGATACCACCTTACACCAGTCAGAATGGCTAAAATCAACAAGTCAGGAAATGACAGATGTTGGCGAGGTTGCGGAGAAAGGGGAACCCTCCTACACTGTTGGTGGGAATGCAAACTGGTGCAGCCACTCTGGAAAACAGTATGGAGATTCCTCAAAAAGTTGAAAATGGAGCTACCCTACGACCCAGCAATCGCACTACTGGGTATTTATCCTAAAGACACAAAGGTAGTGATCCTCAGGGGCACGTGCACCCGAATGTTTATAGCAGCAATGTCCACAATAGCCAAACTATGGAAAGAACCTAGATGTCCATCAACAGATGAATGGATAAAGAAGATGTGGTATATATATACAATGGAATACTATGCAGCTATCAAAAGAAACGAAATCTTGCCATTTGCAACGACATGGATGGAACTGGAGGGTATTATGCTGAGCGAAATAAGTCAATCAGAGAAAGACAATTATCATATGATCTCTCTGATATGAGGAACTTGAGGGGCAGTGTGGGGGGTCGTGGGGGGTAGGGAGGGAAAAATAATGAAACAAGATGGGATGGGGAAGGAGACAAACCATAAGAGACTCCTAATCTCACAAAACAAACTGAGGGTTACTGGGGGGTGGGAGGGTAGGGATAGGGTGGATGGGTTATGGACATTGGGGAGGGTTTGTGCTTTGGTGAATGCTGTGAAAGATGTAAGCCTGATGATTCACAGACCTGTACCCCTTGGGCAAATAATAAAAATAAAATTAAAAAATAAAAAAAAAATAAAAAAAAAAGAAATTACTTGGCTTCACCTGAGCTTGTTTTCTTTGTTTCTTTTTGACAATCTTTTCTATAGAAATTTAAGCTTGTATAGAAATTACCTGGTTTCACAGATGGTGATTGCTTTATTATACAATAATAATAGCTACTATTTTTTGAGTACTCACCATATTCTAGGACTGTGTAGACAACATCATGAATCTTCACAGATTTAAAGGTCTACCCACCATTCCCACATCCCTGAAAATCGTAATCTTCATAAGGGCAGGCATTTGCCTGTTTTGTTTACCAATGTATCCCAAGTGCTTAGAACAGTGTTGAAGACATAGTGGATCCTCAATACATAGTCAATAGATTATAAAATTGAGACTCGAGAGGTTAAGTCATTTATCTAAGGTCACATAAGCAACTGAATGTGAGGATCTTAACCCAGTTCTATCCGAATGAAAATCTCTTTGTTTCTTCCACTGTACTAGGCTGCCTTTTGGTAAAATCCATTCCTGGTTTATGGTTGTGATGGGCATAGGAAGTGACACCACCCATAAAGTCATCTGGAACCATCTTCTTGCCATCAAAGGCACTGATGACTTTCTAATTCAGCTACTCTCCAGCACTCATGCCATTCCTTTCTTCTGATCTTGAAGCATTCATTTGCTAGGCACCAAATAAACATACCACCTTCTGCTGAAACAGTTCACACCCACATTTCCACACCACTCTTCAAAACTCCCCATTATACACCTAGATCAAGGCACTGGGAGGAAGGAGGATGTGGATGGCACTTCTGATACAGCTTCTCACTTCGGCATTCAGAAAACGTGTCAGCACTCTGACAACTGTCAGCAGTGGACAGTTGCAAGAAACCCTAAACATCATCTAGTTCAATGTCCTCACCTCGAGCAGAAATAATTCTAAAAAACAACTAACTCAGACCAGGCCATGAGCATCACTAAAGGGGTAGAGAAGAGAGCGCCAGGGTGTACACAAAACTACAGAATAAGCCTGAAGCTTCTTCCTGGACCAATAATTTTCTAAATTGGGAGACAAAGTTAAGTAATTCATCTATTGAATAATTTAAATATTTTTTTATGTCTAAACCACTTCTGATATAGTTTATCACAGGGAATACCTAATTCACACTAATGTTTAAAGATAAACAGAAGGGGCACCTGGGTGGCTCAGTTGTTAAGCATCTGCATTCACCTCAGGTCATGATCCCAGGGTCCTGGAATCAAACCCCGCATCGGGCTCCCTGATGGGTGGGGAGCCTGCGTCTCCCTCTCCCACTCCCCCTCCTTGTGTTCCCTCTCTCACTGTGTCTCTCTCTGTCAAAAAAAGAATCTAAAAAAAAATCTCAAGATAAACAGGAGACTGGGGTAGAGGTGACTGCTCCTCAGGGAATATTTCCCGGAAGAAGTGATATCTGAGTTGAGGCCTAATGAATAAGATTCAGTTAGCAAGGGAAAGAGTGGAAAGAGAGTAGAGTGGAGGGAGGTGTGTATAGTGTCCTTGGCAGGAAGAATAACATGTACAAGCAGAGTTTTAGGACAGGGAAAAAATGCAGGATTTAAAGAGCTGGAGGCCTGAGTGTCCCAGGCCCACACTCCACAGTGAGAATGTTCATTTATCCCAGGATCTCTTGCAGCCCCTCCCAGGAGTCCCTTTTTGCTCACATCCTGCCCAAATGCTGAAAATATTGGGGGAAGAGATCCAATAGCCTGGAACTGAGATGTCCACAGCTGCTCCAGCATCACCCCCAAGTTCCTTAGCTGAGACCAGGAAGCCAGGAACACATAACTATCATGGCTTAAGCATTTTCAACATGCTTGCTAAAACCACCCACTGGTTTAGATTAGGAACTGCTTAGTATAAAAAAAACTAGTCAGCACACTGTACAAACCATTGCAAATAACAATATCGGCTAATATTTATATATTTGATCTTCACCACCATGTCTTGAAATAGGTGCTATTATTACTCTTACTTTACAAATGAGGAAACAGGCTCCAAATGTACCCAAAGTCACACAGCTAGTGAGCAACAGAACAAAGACTATGACACTAGGTCCCTTTGGTGTTACAGCCCATATACTTAGTACCACACTGCACTTCTGAGCAGAATTCCTAGAAGAGTGATTACGAGGGCCTTAAATCCTGCAGGCCACTAAGCAAACCTGTTGTCCTACCCCCTGGGATTCCCTAAAATCGAATGGACAGGCATGAGGAAATAAACTGTGTTAACTAGCTACTAAATGCCAGGCATTATGATAGATAATCCTAAATGTGTTATTTCATTTAATTCTCACAGCAACTCCTCTTGGGGGAAGAATTATTATCCCCCATTTACACATGAGGGAACTATGGCCCAGAGTGGTTAAGCTATTTACCTCATTGGTAAGTACTGGGGCTATGACCGGAATCCAGGCTCTAGTGACTCCAAAAAGTCTATACCTTCTCCATTAGAGCACACCAAAGATGGCTTAATATTTAACCCTTCCCTGGTTACATATTTGCACTTTAACAAGGATCTTTCCTGTGTGAATCTCACAGGACCATGGCAAACTGGGAAGGAAGGCTGATTGGGGACGGCAGGGTGGGCCTGCCTTAAATCACACCGGAATAGCATTGGCCTACCTTCTTCCTGTAGTTCCTGAAGTGGGGCAGTGTGCCAGGGAAGATAAATCTCTACTCCTGTCCCAGGCTTCTCCTCCAACTGGGATAACAGCTCTCAGACACTCTGGCAACTACAGAAACAGACAGAGAGCCGAATCAATCAAGAGTTTATTTGCAAAGGGTAATGTCAGAGGACGGACTTCTTTTAAATCCTGCTAACTCTGTACAGTTAAAGAGCTTACTGGCTCAGAAATTTGATTTCTCTCTGACTTGCTTTCAGTGATTTGTTTTTTATCATTGACTAAATCATCTTCTTTCTCTCATCCCACCACCTGCCTTTTGGAGTGCAGACTTCGATGTGTATTCCTAAGTCTTGCCACCTCCCTCTTGCACCAGCTAACTTAGGCCTTTGCAAACAAACCCTACTGAGAAGTATGGACAGCCTGGGCTTTTCCAAAAACTCAAGCCGCTGAAGGAGATATGGTATTTAGTTAAACTGAAGTGAAGCCCTGCATAAATCATAAAGAGGTGAGCCCAGGTTACTCAAACAGGACTCTAGGAAGTACTTGGGGAATAGTCTTGCAGGCAACTTTATTTTTCTACAGCCGATTTACTTCCAGAATGCTGGGACCCACAAGTACCCCAGGAGTAACTTGGCTCCCAGATGCTGGAGCAGGTCTTAGCCTTGGAGCACAGTTGTGGTGTTGTTTCTTGAATTCCCACATTGCTGTTTTCCACACATGGATCAGGCTTCAAACTTCCTGTGTCTGGACCATTTGTGTGCATGTGCACACGTGCACTCGTGCGTGTGTGTGTGTGTGTGTGTGTGTGTGTGTTTATATGCTTGCAAAGGGTGGAGAAGGGGGAGGGGAGGTCCAAAAGGAAGAGTTTATATTGCATATCTGTCCCTTTGTTCCTTTCCCGTTCAGATAAAGCTGCTATATTCTGGTCATCTGGCTTCTGCATGTGCAAGGCTAGTATCCTTGTGAATAAATAGGAGTGAGTTTAGAAGTTGTCCTCAAGAAGGCTACTTTTTAGTGTTTGGCTAATGTATTTTGGAGGGTGCTTTTCTGGAGGGGGAGGGGAGAGTTATGCAGAGCCATAAATCCTTAGGATTTATTTTCCCTGGTGTATGTGCTTGCCTCTGCTTTTGTTTCTAGATGCATTTAAATGATTTAGTTGTTCACCGGGCAGTTAGAGGAAGATGTGCTCATTTCACACTCCCAATTGAATTGGTGGGTGGAGGAGAATGCCCCTCAATATAAAGCACCATGGGTTTGTGGTCTTTTCCTCTAGAAGCACCTAGCCAGGGATTAAGGAATAGATTACAAGCCAGGTTCTCCTTCCTACTTTTCCTATACGCTGGGCAGAATATTGCATGCAAAGGGAAGGTTTTTAAAAATTAGAACATTTCTTAATTGCCAAAATTAAGATCCAGGAAATTTTACATTAAAACATTTCACTTCTGGTTTCTGTTTCAGAAGTCCTGGACACATTGGGCCTGCATTTCCCCTGGTGTTAATCAAGCTGCCCCCTCTACATGACCCCTTTGTTTCCAAGAAGGTGGCCTTCATCATCAGTCTTGTCTCCTGACACCTAGCCTGAGGGTTGTTACCTTCAAAAAAATTTTTTGTGCAGTAAAATGCGCATAAAGTAAAATTTACAATTTTAGCCATTTTTAAGCATACAATTCAGCAGCATTAAATACATTCCAAATGTTGTACAACCATCACCACAGTCTATTTCCAGAACTTTTTCATCATCCCAAACAGGAACATTAAACAGTAATTCCCCATTCCACCCTCCCCTCGGGCCCTGATCACCACTATGCTACTTTCTGTCCCTATGAATTTGCCTATTCTAGGCACCTCATATAACTGGAATCACACATTTGTCCCTTTGTGTCTGGCTTCTTTCACTTACCGTAATGTTTTTTTAAGGGAGAAACTGATTTTTTAAGTTGCCTTTCTTTTTTTAAAGAGCATAGACACTGATTTTTATTGCATGTTAAAGGACGAGTTGCATTTTATTAGAGAAAAAAAGACCAAACAGGACAAGTGGCTTGGTATAGAGTCTCTTTATAAGCTTAAAATGATCATTATATCCATTATTAATATACAGAGGGTCTTAATGTACTTAGGCAACCCAGTGTCTTTACACAGGTGTTTTACAGTTAGTGGTTAATTCTCCGGGTATCCCCCAGAGGCCTCTCCATATTTTATAGTCAGGATATGAAGACACAGGGATGCTCTGGGGATTAGTTAAATGTGTGTGGCATACTTTGCTGTATAAACTCACTCTCTGGAACTAGTTTTTGCTCCCTGCTCTCAACTTCCACAGGTTTTACTGTCAATCCCATTCATTTAGCACTTAGCATACACTTGTTAGTTGTCTTTTTCTGTACATACCCTTGAAGGCAGGAGCCAAGTCTCATCCCTCTCTGTTTTTTCAGTCCTGTCCATAATAGCAGCTTGATCAATGTTTGTTGATGTTGGCCTCCACCTCCCCCTTCCTTTTAAGTAGAGCTGGCAAAGCATAACTTTAAATTCAAGCCCAGTTTAAACAAACTGAAGGGTTTTCAGGGTAAAAACAAAAGGAAGTCTTGCGTGGCGGGAGCGAAGGAACACCTAAGATGCTTGAAGACCTGGGCCAATCCCAGATACCAAAAAACCTGTTGTTTGTTTGCCACAGGCCTAAGAAGTGAATCACGAACAGCCTGAATCCACCATTAAACTCAGAGCTCTTGCTCACTCTACTCCATCAAAATTCACATTTAGAGAAGAACAGCAATGCCCCAGGCAGGATCCGAGGAGGGGGTATTAAAGGATTTAAGTGTTTTAGGGGTTTCCATCGCATGAAGGCCCCTGTAGCTGTAGGGAAGACAGGCTGGAAAAGTCTTTTGAGGGCAACTTCAAAGCTGAGGACAGACAGCCGACAAAGAGCCACCATGCCTTTGCTACTAGGATTTGCTTCCCAGCATTTTCGGTAATGGCAAAAGATGGGAACTACCATCAGTGGCCTCTCAATAGGGGAATGCATAAAGGAATTTTGGAACATTGGTGCAGTGGAACACTGAGCTATCATGAAAAAGAATGAAGTAAAGGAAGTTAACCTGAGATGGAAGAGTAGTAAGAGACATTGTTGAGGAAAGAAATGCAAGGTGTGCTGTGATCGATGATCCTGCTTAGAGGGAGCAAAAATGGAACATCTATATGTAAATAATGTATTTTGAAGATTGTACAGAGAGAGAGAGGGGGAGAGAGGGACTGTGAGAACAGTGGCAGAGAGGAACTTTTTACTCCTTTTGGTACAGTTTTGATTTTACCATGTGCACAGTTACTTTTTCCATTTGACCAGCATTATTCATTTTAACAAGTATCCTGTTGCCCTTGTGATCAGTAGTAGTCAGCAGCATATACCCACCCAATCTAGCTCTGCTCTCCACCCCTCCAAGTAAGGCTGGAATAATCTTGCCTTGCTTCACAAGCCAGGTGCCCATATACTGAACACTCAAAATCTTACTTTCCCCATTAAAAATCACCCAAATAACTTCACCTCACCCATATCCTGAATCACACCAAGAATCTACTTTGCTCTTATTCCTGCTTCTGAATCTCTAAGCAGCCCTAGCAGAGTAAACTGCACACCCAGGCTACTCCACAGCCTGCCACCAGCCTATTACTCTTGCTGGACCCTGTTATATTCGGGGACCCGGTTCACAGTGAGACAGTGTTTCCTTTGAGCACATTCCCTCTTGCGAGCCTTGGCCCATGGCCTCTCAGAAGGTTTCTTTTGGGGGGCTTGAATTGGATGTCACTTTTTTATTGGCATGAATTCATTATAATAGCTCTGCATTGTCAAGACCTTTACAGTTAGACTCATTTCTACCTTGTAACGTTTTCTAGGAAATATGGATCTGTGGAGAATGGTGATTTCCATGGTAAGTGTTCCCTCATGTTTGTTTTCTCAAGTTCACTTCGGAGATACACAGCATGATTTCCTCTTTCAGTACCAGCGCCACAATAGATGTAGGTTGTGGCGCCACTTCAGAAATGTTTAAAAGAGAAATCCCACCCACCCTGGTTAGAAAAGGGGTAATTTATTATTCTAACTGCAGGGATCTGACTTCATATCCACCCTCAAAACTGCAGGAAAACAGTTGACTTTTAACAATAAAGCCACAAAACCTACACACCTTGGATGTAGATGTTTAAAACAGAGGAGCAATATATTTGATTCCTGGACACTCAAGACTGTCTACCATGGGACATATGCAAGGAGGAAGATATACATGTGTGGAGTGCTCTGAGGTTTACAGAGTTTTCACACACAATTCATTTTATTTTCATATATGAGTATCGTTAATAGAGAATGTCTTACAGCCTTTATCTACAAATAGAAAGATCAAGGCTCAGAGAAGTTAAGCGACTCAACAAAAGTTGCACAACTAGCTGGTAAGTGCTACAGTCCAAAATGAGTTCTTCCTTTAGTTCCAAATTGCATGTTATTCTGCTATCCCTACACTGTTTCTTTGTGCTTTTGTTTCCCAGACGTAAAATGGTAGATTTTCAGTGTCCCAGGATGCTGTTCTCAACTCTCTGTGTTCTCAGGCAGTATCATTTTTTTTTTCGCAGCCGGGAAACGTGAACACCACATTGACACTTCACGTACTTTCTCCCCCTCCTGGCCTAATAAATTAAGGGGGAAGAAAAGTTACCTATTCCCAGAGGGCCAAACAGTGCCACAAAGGTGTACGGGAGCCAGCCGATACACTGTCGCACTCTCTCAGGAGACTGAGAAACCAAGGGTCTCTTCTTTCTCTTCTCCGCAGTAGCTGGGGGAGAACCGAGAGCTAGACAATAGTCCCTTGTTCAGTTTTATTAATTTTGCGGGCGGGTGGGACAAAAAGATCGGATCGACGACGCAAGTGACCAATCGCAAACAAATCCGGGGCCGGGATTCGCCAATCGGTAGCAGCAAAAGACTGGTGGGTGGGATTTACTCTTCGAGACCAGCACCGCCCAGGCCAGCCCTCCCAAGAGGCGGAGACTCCGCGGAGCTCCGCCCATGCCCCCCGCCCCCCGAGCGGCCCGCCAAAGGGAAGGGGGGTGGGGACGCGGGGGTAGGGTAGGAAGGGGGGAGGCTAGGGGGAGCGGAGGAAGAAAGAAGAGTGTCGCGCAGAGCTGCGACCTGGGTGGGGGCCTGCTGGTAATAGGAGGCAAGAGGGGAAGGGAAATGAAGGAGCGTGGCTCCTTCCTGCATTACTTTGAGGAGGCTTTGCGAGAAGCTGCTTTTCAGCTTTTCTATTATTTGTGTTTCTTCCTCCCGCTGTGGGGCGGGGAGCGTCACGGGCTCTCCCACGCGCCTCCGCTCCGTTGTTGTCGTAGATTATTATTGTAGTCTTTGCAGAACCCTTTCCTTCCTCCAAGCCAGTGGTTGTGTAGCCTCTCAGGACTGCAGCGAGGGCGTTAAGCCACGTTAGCGCGAGGACAAGAGCTAGGAACCCCCCGCTTTCGCCAGAGTGCT